>OY284468.1:43582112-43839335 GCA_958336335.1 Dilophus febrilis
ACATCAAATCAAAATAACAGTGATAATAAATGTCTAATTCATATAAGAAAGTAATTTTCAGATGTATAAAAAATATTATTAAATACAATATACAAAAAAAAAATTAATAAAATGCATATTTAGAATTAACTTAAATGATTATATCGATGTGTAAATGTTCAGAAACGTTTTGTATATATTCATTGACAATAAATTCTTTTATAGGGGCATAATACATTTTTTCCGTTAACATTAACCACAACCACACAGTATATAATGTGTATATATAATCCATTGTTTGACAGAATTTTGAAAAAAATAATTTTAAGTGGTGGATTGGTTAGATAAACCGCGTTTGTACTTAAGAATTATGTGAATTCAATCGTAAAATATTGATACGGAATAATTAAATTAAGGTTAGGATTAAGATGTGCTAAAAAAACTCTCTTATTAAGTTAAATTTTGATTTTTACTCAATTTAAACTATTTATTCTTTTATCAGTTCAAAATATTTTTAAAGCGAAAAAAATTCTAACAAATAAACAAATTTGACCTATAAATTTATTACTAGTATATATATACGTGATTTTAGAATTCTAAATAAATTGCATAAAAATATACATTTCTTTTTTGTTTAGCAACTATTTTTTTTTCAACAAATTTTCATCTATAAACTTTTCTTTTGATTCATCATATACGAAAATATGATGTATTTGTATTATATTATACAAAATTCTCATTGTATAAAGAATATTTAATTTATATTTTTTCACTTTTCATTGTTTTTTTTTCCTAAAAAAATATAGAATAAATTTTAGAACATCTATAAATAAATATAATTTTTTAATAATTAGTCGTTGTATGCAGTTGGTCTTTGTGTATATAACAAAAATAATATATTCGTATATATATTGAGTGTTTGTAATTAAAAATTGAATTAACATTTATACGAATATGGTGTGTACGTGCCTCAATAAAAATCAAGATAAAAATCACGATCTTCTCTTATATATGGTTGCCCATAAATCATAAAGATTTTATTATACAAAATTTAAAAATAAAAAAAAAAAATAAATAAAGATAGATATTTTCTTAGAAAAATTAATTTTCATAACACAAAAAAAAAAAAACACATCAATATTTATAATGTAGGGGGGTTATATATATTTATGCGTATACAATATACATACACTAATTTAACCGAAGCTAAGTTTTACATAATGTATTTGTGTTGAAAATAATCAAATAAACATATCTATATAATTGCAGATTAACAGATCATTATTTTATATATAAAGATTATGTTTTAAGAAAAAAAAAATGTTATGAAATCACATAAATAAATTCATATAAATATATATATAGATCTATATATATATAATACATATAATATTACTAGTATAGAATTGATGAAATATATATTTATATATATATAGTGATGAAATATGCAATAAAAATAATATTTTTATAGCCTTTTCTGTTTTAAATTATATAAATAAAAATAAAAAATAGAAGTACAAAACAGTTTATGACTTATACAAGCAAGCACAGAAGTATATACAGAGCTCGTACACTTTGTAAAAATATAAACACTTTGTTCTTCTGAAATTGGTTTGCTTCATTTAACATTTGTGATAGTATACCTCTATATAGTATAATATATACACATATATACAATACACATGATCTCGTCTGTGCGATTATGTATCACAATCCGTATATGTGATAATAATATTTTTATTCTGAAAGATCAAGTATTAATTCAAAAATAAAAATAAAAATTATAAATAATAATAATAATAATGAAACAAGTTCCAACTTTAATAAGGTATTATTTATTTTTTTTTTGTCTTTTATGTTGTTTTAAATTTAATAAACATTTAACAATTGTATATATGCTATTATTATCATACCTCTATTTATATTAAAAAAAAATTAATGAAAAAAAAAAATAATATATAAATATAGTGCACAATATATATAAATAGAATCTTATTTATCTATATATATATATATATATATACATATAAATATAATTGTAATATATTTTTGTATATATAAATGCATTTTTTATACGTATATAAACAAAGTTGCAACTCGTTTAAAATTTATATATAATAAAAAAAAAAGTAATGACAGCAACAATGAACAAAACAACTTAAAAGTGAATCTATACTAAAAAGTTATACATATATATAGATATAATTATATACAAAATTGAGAAAAAGTAAATAACAAAGTCGACGAAAAGAATCATAAATCATTTTATCGCACAGCATCCATTTGGTATTCGAATTATGTATTATGTGTATCTATAATGCATAGTTTTTTTTCTGTATATATCATATATATAAATGCATATACAATAGAGATGAGGTTATTATATATATGATATTCTTGTACATTTTATTCTATATAGTAAAAATGTAATACATAAAGTGTATGTTATAAATTTTTGTCACATATTCTGTCAGTGTGTAATCTAAATTGAAATTCCATTACCACCGCGTTATAAAAATTCTTGATTTTTTTTATTTATTTTTAATTTGTGTTTTTCAACACGACAATCGACAATACCTCATATATTTTCTCATATTGAATATGTTTTTTATTTATTTATTTTTGACATATATGCGAATTTTATATTTGTTTGTATATTTTCATTATTTTATCATATGTTTTGGTCCCTCGCTTCTATTATATATTGATTGCAATTATATTATCCATAAGTGTATTTTTTAATAACAAGTATCTATAATATTGAATAAGTACAAAATTATATGCAAAAATATATTAATATTAAAAATTGGATTTGAAAACGTTTTCATATATATAGAATAGACAGTTATTTTTTGTATAAACTTTAGATAATATTAAAAAGTTATTTGTTAAATTAATAACTTTGTAAAAGGTTTCAGATAAAAGTTATCAAATTTTGCCTTATTAAAGTTCGCCTTTTTGTATCGATTTTGGTATAAATACCATGTTCTCCGATTGCGTCTACAGTCAGAGTGTCAACTAACAAATAATTCTATTCCTAACATTCACTTATATTTCGATTAAAAACATATATAAATAGGTTGAAACTTTTATATATATATATATATATATATATATTAATCATTGCCTTGAAATGATAATTTTAAGTTAAAAATAAATTTTATAAAGTTTAAGTGTACATGTACATATATATAAATAAATATACAATTATGTGATCTTGGTTTTTTATTTATTTAATAATAATAATAATAATAATAATGATAAAAAGTGAAATTGTGTATAGAATTTTTTTTCTGATTATTTATATGTATAATATTGTATATATATAAATCATACATTATACAATGTACAATGAATACATTTTTATATATATACGTTTATTTGAAATAATACTGAATAAAAATGTTTTTAATTACAGGATGATATTTTTAAAATACTGTAAAATTATTAATTTGTTTATCAGAATATTTTTTGATTGAAGAATATAGACAGTAAAACGGCAGGGGAAATCGTATTTGTGGGAAATTTATTTAATAGACGTCGATTTGTTTTTATAAAATAAAGTATATAAACAGGACATTTTGTAAATTGTTAGGCATTCAATTTAAAGGTTGTACCCGGTGCATATATACACTTAAAATAAACCTACGTATTTTTACAAAAAAATTTAAAATATCACAAAAAAAAAATCCTTATATATACATTGCAATTAGAATATTTTTGTTCGCTTGAAAAATTTTAATGAAATCATTGAAAAGTGGAAGAAGTAAGTACACATCTATATACAATATAATAAAACGTTATATAGTCTATTGTATATATATGTACCATATATACATAATACGCGTTGAATATAACCATATACAATTATATAATTTTCATATTTTTCATCAATTTTTATATGTAATAGGAGCACCATATATATAAATGAAAATGTAATAATAATAATTTTATATATACCTATATAATATATAATGTATGTATAGTATACAAATCATGCATGCATGTCAATGGAATTAATTTCTGAGAAAAGGATATTTTTGAATTTGAATAAAAAAAAACTTTGGTTTACTCAAATAAATAAAAAAAAAACCTATATTAAATGGAATGAAAATCATATATAAATCTATTCCATATATTATGTATATGTGGTTTATGAATTTTTATGTGGTTTTTCTTTTTATTCTACATATGAATGTATTTTTATTTTTTATTTTTTAGAATATATAGGTATATATATAATAAACCATATATAAATGTTATGAGTTTTTTTTTTAGAAATTTAACAAATATTATTACTTTTTTTTCATAAAAATAAACTTTTCATTAACTTTAATTTCATATAATATACAAAAAATATATTATGGTATAGCTTTTTATATGTTTTGATTCAAAAAAAAAAAGAATATAAAATTGATAATTTTTTTGAATAACCTAACCATAACCGTATTAAGATATTTTTTAGAATTATGAAATGAATCGAAATATATTTCATTTTCTTGTATCATTCTTTTGCGTATATCCTTTCTATATTGATGGTTCTTATTTTTATTAAAATTATGTATAACTATAATCTAAATAGTGAGTTATCAATTGGCAAATTATATTTATTACTTAAACTTATGAATCATCAAAATGACCTCCGTGAATAAGAAATATCAAGAAAAATTTCAATTTTCAACGAACCAGTTCAAAAACATCACAAAATAAAATGATATTATATATAAATATTATAATTAACTAATTATATATAAATTGTTTGATTGACACAAAACAATATTTATATATACAAGCAAGTATATATATATACAAATTAAAAATAATTAATTAAAATATAAATATATATACGTTCGTATATATTAAAATTACTTTAATTTATGCGATCCAATTTGTGCATAATAAATTTATGTTATTTTCAGGACAACAAGCACACCAAATGTAGGTATATATAAACAACATATATATGTTGATATACCCATATATTAATTAGCAATTGATCAAATGTGTAAACCGACACACTATTTGGTATATACATACAAATTTATTTATAATAATGTATACTTTTTATGGGTATAATAAAAAGACTTTACGAAATGAATAAAGAAAAAACCCTATATACAAATAAAAGATTTACACTTAAGACTTTTAATATATGCGCGTTCCGTATACAGACCCGATCATTTCGGTGCTGCTTAATATAAGTTTATATTATTTTGCATCGGCTAATTTTTAGTCTTTTTCATAGCATCTGTTTGAGAAAAACTATCGAGGGTTGGTTTATTTTAAAATGCAATATCGATTTATACATTCTCCCCACAGATCTATTCTTAGTCCAAAAATTAACTAAAATTAAAAACACAAAATTAATCTAAATGTGACCGCTTTTTTTGTTCCATTGTAACCTTCGTTAGGACCATCGCATTGATAACATGCGGCAATAAACAGATCATTCATCGTGTGTGTATTGTATTTGGTATATCTATATTCACATTTCAGACATTTAAAACATAAAAAAAAGTAATTCAAGAAATATACATAACTTATTTTATATATATATATATATATATATTGAAAACGTATATACAATGTGATATAAATTAAATTGAAAACTTGTTTTTTGTATATATACATGCATGCCATATTATAATATATAATAATAATAATACACCAGGTATCCCAAATTTGTCAGATTATAAAAGAATATTATTGAATATTGAATATATCTTTATATATGCATATTGGTATGAATATATATAGCGTGCCGCCGCCACCATATACTCACTGACTTCGATCTTATATATATTTATGTATGTATTAAAAAAGTTATGTTTTATATAATATTGTGCTTGTTTTCATTTCAGCGCATATATTTCAAGTGAACATATATATTATATATTCCAACAATATAATTATATAGTTTTTACACAAAAAAAAAATTGGATAAATGAAATTAATTATTCATAAATGAAATATATCTGCTTTCAATGGGTGTAACTTATTGTTGTTTTGATTTAATTAATATGTAAAAAAAAATTATGATATACAATTTATTTATGGTCAATTAAATATGTCAAAATTAATTTAGGTATTATATATCCACAATTACACATAGACGCGTTTAAATAAAACAAAAACTTTAATTTTGTGTACTCTCCTTAAAATATAGGCAATATTTTTTTGTTTATAATATACATGGAAGTTCTGTAATTTTAATTCATATCCCATTTATACTTTTGTATTTTCACTGATAATTTTAATTTAAAGGTAAAATAATAATACATGATTTAAACAATATATATCAGGTATTGATAGAGATGAATCTATGAAATAGATATATTTATTTATGATTGACATTGACTGATTTATTCAATTCCATTTTCTTTGAACAACTGACACAGATTTTGTTAACAAAAAAACAAAACATAATACAATCATACAAATAATTATATATTATTTCCGAATTATCATTGATCATTTTATAAAAAAATTATATTCCATCACCTGTAATCATATTACAAAGATAAATTTATATATATAGATATATATGTCATGACATTGATTCCTTCAACCTTTAATAATCTCTATTAATTTAATAACATATATATATATATTTGTTTTTTTTTTTTTAATTTTAACTATATAAATAATGTATATTAATATATATGAATAAAATTAGTCACGTTTTTTGTTTCATTTATATATATCAAATGTATTTGGTAAACTACACGATTAATAATATTTTCTTTTATAATATTTCAATTAAAAAAAATGAATAAATATAAAATTACAATAATATTATGATTATTACCCGCTCAACATGCATCAGCTAAACATATACAGACAGAAAGGAATATAAAAAAAAAAGATTTAATTTCTATATATATAAATATTATATACGAATCATATACACTGTTTCAATAACAATTTAAAATGGTAAAAAAAAAAACAAAAATAAAATTGAATTTTTAAAAGCGGTACATTTAAAAGAAATTATTATAGTAAAAGAAAAATAAAAAACTAATTACAGATATACCACCACCACCAATTACAAAATAATACAATAAAAAGATATTGTGCTCATTTCTTTAAATTATAAATCAATTATTTCATAACTGCGACTTTTTTGGTTAAATAAAAGTAAGATATTTTTTTGTTGATCTATAAATTATATGGATATATACCGTGGATTCTACAATATTCGACGCACATTTATTAATAATAATATTGTATTGTATATTAGACCTTATAAATTTATATATACCGCAATTATTATAAATATACATATTGTTATTTTATGCCTATTATTATTTTATATTTATACATAGATATACATAAAATTGAAAGTATTTTTTATCCAAATCAAAATTGTATGTATGCATATATAAAAAATTGCTTATAGATTTTCAATTTTTTGCTTGCTTTATATAATTAAATTGCGTAATACATTCCAAAAATAGGTAATATATGGTTAATTTATAATGTAAATTAATCAAATAATATTTATTTTAAATTTATCTGTATATATATGTAGTTGCGTGATATATTTATATATATATATATGTATAAATTTTTTTATAAACTTGTCTTTCTATATAATATCTAGATAAATGCATGTCAATTGATATTCAATTGATTTAGAAATATGATTTCATATTCTACTTTTTTTTATTCCGTACAGCTAGATGTTGCATAGATATTTTGTTATAATCATTTTAATCAAATATAGGTTTACGTGTTGAACATATAGGAATTAATTATGTAATATGGAATTTGAGGGTGGGGGAAAGAGCTCTAGTGTAAATTTCACTATCTGTCAAAAAACAGGGTAAATGAATAACGTATGTACACGTAAAATATATAGACCCGAAATAAATATGATGCATTGGAAAAAATAACCATTGAAAATATAAAAAAATATTGTTTTCAACTTTACAAAATGTAAGGGTGTTTAGAAATCCCATTTGATTTTTTTTTTAATGTTGCAAAATATTGAAATTTGCATTTTTATGGTCATATAATAAAACTAGTATTAAATGTACTCCGTATATAGGCAAAGGCGGTCTATATAAACAGTACGACAGTATGGATAGTAAATATTTTGTGTGCTCTTGAACGTAAAGTTATTCCTAGAAAACGAATTTTCTCGCACGTTTTTTGTCCAAATTCAGTTAAATTTTATTTATAACCTTTACACTAATTGGAAGTATCCTTTTTTAAGTTCAACAAATATAAAAAAAATGATATTGTTATACTTATCATACGATCCCTTATGAAAACTTCCATTTATAACCATTTGATTTATAGAGAATAATTTGATATGTATTTTAATTATAACATTCAAATAAATAATTGTACCATATCTGTATAATTAATTCTATATTTTATAGATATTTATTTATATATACATCAAAGCTCAAAATAAAAAATAAAAAAAAAAACAAATAACAATTTTAATATTTTTATATGTAATAACCTTCAGAATTGAAAATTTATGAGTTTTTATTTTTAATTATATTATTTGAACTCCGCACACAATATAACAACAATATAAAAACAGTAAAAAAAATTATGTAATAAATTGTTTTCCTATTTTTTTGTTTTATGCGTGTATTTTTTGGAAGAGTTTAAGTTCAAAATTCGCAAAAACAAAATAATTCATATATGATGGATATATAGATACAAACAATATATATGATTATATATCTATATATTCATAAAAAAATTAATTAAATGGTTCTCAATTTGCTATTATTTCTATATATACCTCTATCTATATATAAGTGTATATATAATAATGAATGTTGCCATAATGTATATATATATAGTCAAGTATTTATGGCATGTGTATGGTATGTGCATATATGTAAATAAAAATATATATAGATAAATGAATAAAGTAACTATTAATCATTTCAATAAATCAGATAAAATATTTTTAATTAAAAATAAAATAATAATAATAAATAAATATATATATATATATATATATAGATCTATATATCTATATCTATAATGTTTTGTTATGTGCTATGTGCGTTTGGTCTTTATTTTCTATTATTTTGAAAAAAAAAACAATTGATTTTTATGATTAATAATTTTTTTAAATTAAAAATATATTATATTTAAAAATAAAAACAGAATTGAATTGAATTTTTTTTTTATCTAATTTTATATTTATTTTTTTCTTTAATTATATTTATAAGTTATAAAATGTATTTAGCATATATAGAAAGAATTTAATATATTTATAATATTTAAAATCTAATGAATGTTTATATTCGCGAATATGTAGAAAATATACTAATTTAGATATTCAAAATCAATATCACCGCTCCAAATGAGGAATTTTTTCATAATATATAGATCCAATTAAGTGATTTATAAAGAGAATTTTAAAAATAACTGAAAAATAAGGGAATAAATATAAAAATTAAATTAAAAACTTTTATTATAATTATTTAAATGAATTTCCTTGAAAATTATTATGTATATTTTAATCTGTATATATAAAATGTATTTAATATATATTAAAAAAAATGCGATTGACCGCCGAGATATTGAATAATATCGTATCAATATATATCAACAATATAAACAAAACATATGTTTACTTGTTTATAATAATACTCCATATAGTGTATTGAAATAGATGTTATATTTATAAGGAAATGTGCAATATCACGCACGTAAAACATTACTATTTGGAATATATATGGCGTTAATACGAGATTACCATATATTATTATATTATATATCTCTGCGATTATTATATATTTGTATATGTTAATATGTTATACAATATACATATGGAAATAATTTTAGGTTAATTTAAAGAACTATATACATGAAATACATATACTATATATAGTTAAATGAACTCAATTCAAATTTTCTTAATTCAATTTTCATTTTGTAATCCGCATATATAAAATTTTCCTTGCATCAGTTACGGCGAAACCGTCCAACTGAATATTATACGACTTATATGTATAATAAGGAAAGGAAGTAAACAAAATTTCTATTTGTCGGAGTATAGATATAAAATATGATTGTTTTTTGCATTCGATTTATATATAGGCAATAATATCACATATATAAATAAATATGATGAAGATGATATTGCAATATTATATACTTATATATAAAATATAAAAAAAAAATATATGTTTTTATGTTACGCAATAATTGAACCAATTAGAAGGATATTAAAAAAGAAATTTCCAATCAAGTTGTATTACTTTTATTTAATAAGTATATAAGAAAATGTATATACATATAGTCAATTCATGTAAAATAAAATAATTATTAATTATACTTATTATGTGAAATGATTAAAATAGAAATGTAATCGTATATATATTTCAAGTAGAAAGATCTGATATTATATATTAATTTATATTCTTATATTATTTATGTTTATGTATACATGCTAAAAAAAATATCATTGAAAATTTATCATGTAAATAAATAAAATATTTTTCGTTCGATCTAGGTATATAAAAGTTTAACAACCTTCTTCATTTATATACATACTTAAATTTTATTATTTGTTCAATAAGTGTATTTATGGGAATTGTGAAAATATATATGCATATATGTATTATATTTTTTCTTCCCTTTATGTCGTATGCATGTACAATAAAAGAAACATAATATATATGTATATAGACGAAAATGTACATATACGGACAATAGAACAAATCCCTTTATTTACATATATACCATATATATATAATACATATAACATTTACCATATATCATTCATTTATATACGGATAGAATTTTCAATATTTTCCTTATTATTATTTTATTTTTACTTCAATTTTATTCAATTTTTATTTTATTTTTTCCAATTTTACCATTTTTTAAGGGTACGAGTTTTCTTATATATATACGAGAAGAAGATAAAAGAAATTTTATTTTTGTTATTTTTTTTTACATATATACATAGGTACTTTTTTTATATTAATAATATAACAGATATAAAACGATGTAATAATATATAAATATTCAATGAAAGAAAATAATAAAACAATTGGCTATTCACGTTGTAGAGAAATTTGTTAAATATTTATGATTTTTTTTATCATATTTTTTACATCATTATGTATCGTCGTCTGTATTATTATTATTGAAATCATTTTATTAAAATTTAATTTCTTTTATTTTGTTTTTACAATTGTATTATCTATGCGATTATATATATATAGATATGCGTTAGAAAATCGATATCGATGCACTATCATATTACGAATCAAGATTTACTTTCTTTGATCAATATTATATATATATATATGAATTTATATGTTTTTATGAATAGCTTTCCATATTGATTTTTTGTGAATTGATTTTTGTATTATATTTTTTTTATTGTTGTTTTATATACTAATATAAAATGATATAATAAAAATCTGTTTTAGACATGTATGTAAACAAAAGTACATGAAGATAAATAATATAAAAAAAAATAAAATTTCTCTTTGATATATGAAAAAATAAAACGCTCATACAAAAAGTGATATCTTTATATTATAAACACTCATATTATAATCTATACTCTATATATATATATATACAACCAGATACACACTGTTTTATATATAAAAGTGTATATTATGTTATTAAATATAAAGGTATTTATTTTTTTCTTAAAAAAAAACTGTCAATGAAATACAAAATAAAAAATTGTAATGAACTGATAATATGAAAAAATCTATATTATTATTATTATCAATTTTTAAACATGAAAATCCTATTGGTATATATATTTTTAGATTATTTTCGAATAAATTTATATAAAAAGAAAACATCTAATAAAAATTCGTATAACATATACGAACAATGCGAACAGCGATTCATCTATCTACAATATATAAAGATTATAACTTTATAACTGTTAATATTTACATAAAATATTTATTTGATTCATCTTACAAAAAAAAACATTTATTTTTTTGTTTTTAATAAACATGCAGAATATATTTAATAAATACAAAAACGAATTCCAATTGTATAGAGTATAAACATAAATATAATAATGAAGATTAATCAGAATAAAAAAGAAAAAAAAATCCCAACGATTGTGACAAGTTAATTAAATTTTATTTATTTTTTTAAATATTCTGTGTTAAAAATCAACAAATACATTTTTTATTTTATCTATTTTCGTATTTTTTTCTTTGTTTATTGAATGCATGATTTTTTATAAAAGAAAAGGTATTAAGTAAATTACTGCTATTCTCTTGTATATAGCATTTCTATGAATTTAAAATCAAACATTTTTTTAATCGATCAAATTTTTAAGATTATTTTTTTTATCTTTTCTTAAAGTATATTATTACAAATAATTTGAAAAATGTTTTACTGTTATTTACTTTTATATTTTATTTATATTTATTCTAGTTTCGATTTTTGCACTTTTTATTCCTATATATGTAAAAATTGTGTTTTATAATAAATGATTTATTTAGGAATATGTCACTGAATATGCTTTATATTAAATATTTATATTTTTGAAAATTTTAACAAGAACTTGGAATCTAATAAATTGAATAATGAACCATTTATAAAATTTCTCAATGAAGCCGCGACAAAGTCGTACCGCGATATCAATATGGAAAATTATAGATCTCAAAAAAACATATAGGAAAAAAATGATAAAAAATGATTGTAATATTACATCAAAATGAGAAAAAAATATATACATAAATATACTATAAAGAATAATATTGACTTTTAGACTTTTATACATAAAAGATTATATCGCATCTAATAGATAATATAAACAGAAAACTATTATATACATTGAATGATAAATGATATTCATATATAGAAAAATTGAAATAAATATAGAAAAGACTGACAAATCTGCAATAAAGCAATTTAGATTAATTTACATATATATATGTATAGTAATTTGTTCAGGGATTTTTTTTCTCTATTCATACAATATATAATTGAATATGAATTGCAATGTAAAACAACGATATATATATATATAGTAAAGTTAATGATATTCAATATTATAAGATGTGTGTGTATGTATGTCTACCTTGACAATGTCTCTAATATATCATTGTATAAGGTATATACTATATTTATGATGATTTATTTTTTTTTTTTATCTATTAAGTAACTTTAAACATCTTGAAATGATTTTGTATCTTTTCATACTATTATACATTGTATTATATTCATTGTATGAATGGATGCTGAATTGCTGATGATACAATAATCTATATATTTATTTTTAAATATTAAATGGGCGCTATTCATTGCAAAGTAATATTTAGAGTTAATATACATTTAAAAAAAAAGAAATCTATAATTTATTATGCGTTTGAAATATACATTATAAATTAAATATAATTAATTTACTGCCTGAATTCTATAAAATTTTATTTATTTTTAAAGCAAATTAAAAATATTAAAAAATATTTATCGAACATATTACTAAAATTTAACAAAAACACTCAAACAACTCAATCTCATTATACTTGTAAAATCTGTATATATATATGAAATTTAAATTTATTACAGAATTTTGACAATAAAATATATCAAATTCATATCGATTTAATTAATATTTTTATTTTTTTTTACCAGAAAAATAATATTTTCCAACAAAAATATAACTAAATTTTATTCCACCATATATATAAATAAGTAAAATTAAATTGAATAAATATAATATAATGAAAATGAAAAAGAAAAACACTTATACATATTAAATTTTAACAGTTTACACAAAAACTATAATACAAATGTTATACAAACATCTATAGAATTAAAAGCTGATATATGATTATTTTTGAAAATGTTTATGGTAATCTAAATTTTATCCCGAAATAATAAATTTTTTGGTTGATATCATTCTATATGCTTTTATAATGCAGATATAATTATAAAGAAGTTTTTAAACTATATACAAATACGCGGTATTAAAAATTCAAATATATAGTATATTTGCACAAATTATTTAAACAATTGTAAAAATATTAACTTATTATTTCTATAAAGTAAGTTTTATATGTATATATACGCATAAGTTTTACCCGCATTATTTTACAAACAAATTTAATTTAAGTCAATTGGAAATTTAATTATGTGTAACTTTAACTTGTATATTTTCTTCTATATACATATATGCACTTGAATATGTTAAATTATATGGTATATAATTAAATCTTAGAGGTCTAATAAAATCATTATACAATATATTTTACGACAAAAATATACATACCTCTATACCATATTAAAATACATATATACAATATGCGATATGTATAAATTTAACCATTTATATATGTACTATTTATATAAAACATTCATTATGTTGGTAATCCCATGGATATTATCAAGTAATCCAAATATAAATGTTTCTTATATTAAACAAGACTTATTATATGTTGATTGTTATACATTAATTAAATATATCTGGATGTATATATGAGTGTGTATTTTATCCTTATAAAAACCAAAAAAAAAAAAACAAAACAATGAAAAACAATATTTGGGTATATGGAAAATTAATTTTTTTTTTTTTCTTAAGTTGATTTTAATATAAAACAAAATTTCACAAAATCACTTTAAAAATCCATTCACTTTTATCCGAATTAAAAAAAAAACAAAAACACTTAAAAAATTTCACTTTATTTCAATATAAAATCCAATTATATTATATATGGAAATAATAAAGTAAACACAATTTATTAAATTAATTTCACTCACATCATATAGCGATACAATTTATCAAATGGAAAGATTTTGCGAAAATAAAAATTTAAATTATTTCGTTTTTTAAATTTTCAATACAACAAACGCGTATATATAAAAAGAATTTTATTATAACACGACAGTTTACCGGCAACTAAAAATTAACTGAAAAACAACTAAATAAAAATACTGTATGACTGATGCTGATGGTACATATAGTACGATGGATGAATGAAGAACTACTGAATGAATGAACGTTGTTGATGATATTTATTTTTCATATATCGAGATAGATGTTGTAAAGTATATAGATATATAAATATTCACAAACAACCAGAAACATTGAACCTATATATGAATATATTACTGTTTTATTATATTTGGTATGTACGATAATGGTATATTATACGATTATACTCATGGTACACACAATCTGATACTAAATATAAATTCTGTTTTTAGTAAAAGTGTTGTACAATAACCACATATAATTTATAAATATTATATATACATACCGTGTATTGTGTAGTATATGTATTAAAATAATTTATTTACATGCTCTGTTCAGTTCATTTTATATATACACAGAATACAACAAAATATACAATTCAAACAGAGCGAACATATTTTATTACTTTCTGCTTTTAATAAATATATATATATACAAAATACACAACGAATAAACAAAACAGAGAAAATCTGAACAAATAAGTATATAACATCAACATTTGTATCAACATCTATCCAAATGATATATATAGTATATAAGAAAATACACTTTTTTCCTATATATTTAAAATTATTTTATGTATACATTGCCGTATGTTTTTTTTATGTACATCCAAACGAAAGTATATAATGGAAAAGAGAGAAATGAATTATTTTTTTATAGTGGAAAATTGGAGCAAAAAATCATCATTAACCAACAATCATCATTGAAAAGAATCATTATTGTAAATAAATGGTAAAAAAAAAATTCATTATACCTTCATAAAATCAATGGTAAATTTATTTAACGAAAGAAGAAGAAAATAAAAAAATGAAAATTTGTTTATTGTATATGAATCTATATATATGTATATAGATTGATAAGATATATATATATATATATATATATATATTGATAGATAGCTAAATAAATAGATATTTGAATATGTATATATTTTTATATGGTAGAATATTAGAATATCCATTCTGAATTATATAAGGATTTAGGGAGATTTTTTATTATTATTATTATATAGGATCAAAATATGAAAAATAATGAAATTGTATGCCTTTATATTCATTTTTTTTCCTATTTTCCTAAACTCAGTCTATATGTATCAATATAATTTTTAGTATATATGATTAACATTTTAGCCGGTTTTTGTTTTTTGCTTTTATATAGGCTCACAAATATTATGATATAGACATTTTTTTGTTTGTGCAAATAAAGTCAATTTTAAAATTTACGTATTTATAATCTTAAAACTTTTTGATAGGTGTCAATTTAAAAATATTTTAAGATTTATTTTTAAAAATTTTTTATATATTTATATATAATTATGAATGAATGGATTATTAAATATATATAAAAAATGGGACTTTAATTTTCGTTTTTGTTTTGAATTATAAATATATATATATATTAAAGTATTGCATGAATTGGTGTAATATATGCACGAGGAGATATGATTTACCTTATATAAATATTTAGTAATTGGCGAATATATGAAATTGTTTCAATTAATATATTTATATTTTATATACAAATCAAATATTTAAAGGTAATGATCGTGTCAATGAATAAAATAAGATAATAATGTGGTAAATATAAGTGAATATATTTATACTTTAAGCTAAAAGTGACTGTTCCTGTTGTTGTTTTTTGTTATAAAAGTTATTGAATTTCATTTCAAATATTGTTACTTTATTTCGTATATATAAAAAATTTAATTGAAAATTTTGCAAAATGGAATTTTAAATATATATTAGTATATGATGGGTATTTGAATTTTATTTTTTACAAAACCGTTCACATAACTTTAAATTAAGTAAATATAAAATCTATAAAATGATAAAAAAAAATACATATTGTTAGTTTTTCCTTGTTGTTATATCGGAATGCAGAAGGGTGCTTAGAAAAGTTATCAATCATATCTTCATCTTAATCACAGTATCTTACTCTTGTCGTTATACATTTTGATAATTTATACGTAAGTTTATACGGTTATAAGTTGTAAAAACATTATTGTACCTATATACAGAAGTGAAATTCACTTCTATTTAGACTGAAAAGCTCAATCGATAGATTTTTAAACAAATTCATTAAAACTTGACATATTTATATAGCAAACTTCATGTTTCGAAAATTTAATTCATAAAATCATCCATATGAAATTATCTCCAACCTTGGGATTAATTAGAAAATCAACACCTGACATTCCTTTTAGAGCACCTTGTGTGTGTTTGTGTCTGTAGAAGAAAATCTAATTCCTATGGTATTGTTAAAATGTGTGCAAAATGTAATTATTTATGAACATTCTCTATATATCAGTTCTTTTTTTTCTTTTATCTAATATGTATATGAGCAAATTAATATTTATTAATTTTTTTCATACTTCTATAAAGAATGGTTTGTGATGATTTTATATAGAAAAAAAAATTCTCATAATTTTAAAATCCGTTTTTTTTACTATTAATTATTTATTATTATATATTATACAAACAAATACAATTTATTTTTTTCTATGTTTATATATAAATAAACCCAACAAATTATATGAAATATTTATATTTTAAAACAATATAAAATTTTCAGATTGTGTGAGATAAATATTGTTTAAAGTTATAATATATATACAATACGAATGAATATATAAATATATTATTAATAATTAAAAAGTAGTTTGTTTTCTTTATATTATTATATATAGTTTAATTTACCTGTAATGTAAAATATAATGAAATTTAATGTATTATTATAAATAAATTGTAGATTATGATGTGTATAGTTATTAAATTAATTAAAATATAATTTTGTACTTTTTACAAAATATAACTTTAACAAAACAAAAAAAAAAATAGTAAGAAAAATGAATGCTAATTTTAATATAATGAAATAAAATTTCTTTTATTTTTTAAATGTAATTTCTTTGAAAATAAAAAATCAACCTTTATTTTTTATATTGTCATATATACAATTTTGTCATAACAATTTCTCTATAATATAATTATTTATTTTCTTTTTAATTGTTGCATAGAAAAATAGAAGGTATAAGCTTGAGATATATGATGTATATTTGTATTAATTGAATTTCTATATATATACGCATATAGTCTTTTGTCAAACTATATTACATTGAATTATAATATTAATTATATGTTATAGTATATATTTTTTTACATTCAATTCAAAATTTGGTACATTTGCGTTATGGCATATTCAGATTAATTTGCTTTTGTCTGCCGTTACAGAAATTTTGTGATTAATTACAAAAGTTCTATAAATTAGAACAAATAATTTTCAAATGAAAATATCATTTACTATCGTTATTGCCTTAATGAAAAGGAAAACAACGCGATCACTTGCTTTATTCAATATATACATTTTTAGAAGAAATGACATTTAATGTAAAATAAAAATCGTTTTAACATGAATACGGTTGTCGAATTGAGATTCGTTTTGAAATTATTTATATATATATTTGATTTGGTGAGCTATAAAGCAGCTATTAATTTTTTCAAATTTTCTTAAATAAAATAATTAATAAATTGAATGATGAAACTATTCAATAATATATCAGCACCCCTTTATAATTATTTTGTAATTTAAAAAAAAAGATAAACCTTAAAATTTCCATCTATAATCGTTAAGTATGGATATATAATAAATTTCTCATTTAATTATAATTGAAATGTTTATATACTCAAAAATTTACTTAATTGCGAAATTTTACAACTGGTTTATTAATCAATCTATATTGTATAATGTAATTTCATTATTTTGTATATTGCTATAAATAAATTAATGTATATTATATAGATATATCGAAAAGTAATATAATAAACCATTTAATTTCATGATTAATTTTATATATACCATAAATATTATTTGCATATATACTTATAATTTAAACTTTGTTTTGCTTTTAAATTGCAATTAATATATCTATATTCAAATGCAAATTTCTAAAAAAAAAATATTCATATGAGTTTATTTACATATACAACATGTTTGTTTGACTTGATGTGGTGATACAGATTCACAATTTTTCCTCATAAAAATATTATTAATAAACGTAGGCGATTTATAAACTATAATGTATTATGAATATGCAAACATTTAACGTATATAGGTACATATATGAATAAAATATATTTTATGTTTCTTTTTTTCATTTTATAATATATATCAGATAATATTAATAAAAATTAATAATATATCACATTTATATATGTATATATGTTTATGCATATTAAAGTAACAAAAAAAAATAAATAATATAATATATGCATTGTCGCTAATTTTTCAACCTAAATCTTTTAAGTATAATAAATTTAGTATAAGTGCATAATTCAAAAAAAAAAAAAAATAAAAGAAAAAAAGAGTGATTCAACATAATGATATTGGTATATATTGCATGTTGCACGTTGAGACGATATTAAACAGCATGTGGGATAAATATATTATATAATTTTCTAGATATACATTTATGAATTTCCGCGCACAGTTAAGTCTTTTTTTTTATTCATCCCGATTATTATTTAAATAATAATTTTATTTAACAAAATTGATTTACAGAATTATTAAATCAATTTAAAAAAGCTATATATGTATTTCATATATGTTTTTAATTATATTGTTTTTTGAATTAATATATACATTTTATCTCTGAAACACTCTGTTTATATTTATATATATCATATATATGATCGTAAAGAAATAAACGTTTATGTGCTGATCCATTTCACTGCATAAATGATTATATATATTTAATGAAAAATTATAATATGTATATTGAATGACATTAAATATTTTTTATAAATTATATGAAAAAATCATTAAAAATATTATTTTATATATATATAAATGTTAATAGTTATATTAATACAACCACATATATATATTATATTAAATAATAATAAATAAACAAAATGTTTATGTACACAACAATATAAGCATTAAATGAAATTGTAAATAAATTTTATTTACTTTGTTTCGTTTTTTTTTTGTTATTTAAATATTAATATTTATTATCCTGATTTTTAAATTGTATTAATGCGGTTGTATATCGCTTTATTTCGCTTTATTTCGCAGATATATAAAAATGGTATTGAATTAAATGTAATAAATATTCAAACCACATATATGACACATTTAAATCAAATGACAAATATATTTAAAAGTGATAAATTCGAATTATGTTTATATGTTTTAAATGAAAGAACATATATTCATATATAGTGAACCGATTAAATACGGAAATCCTTATGTAATTAGATTTTCGCAGGATATGTTTATGTGAATTTCATTAGTGTTAACAAACTCATTAATATTTTTGTTAATTTTAAATAAACATATTGCAAATTTGTCACGCATATTATTCAACTCCGCATTTGGTTTATTCCATTCCTAATATAATTTTCGCGTTGTTTCGAATCTTATTCATAGAATATCTAAACTCTTCCATTGATTATCTATATATATATATAGCTTTACTGTAATGTATATGCGATATTGATCATGAAATGCATATATATGTAACAAAATAATAATATGTATAAATATACATAAAATATGTAATCAATATAACAAAATAGTGTTTTCAAAACACCTCTTACTTATATTTTATTATATTTATTTTTTTTTTTAAATATCGATCAATAAGTGCATATATATGAGATATTTTATTACAAATATATATATGTTTATTTTAAGTCTATCATGGTATATATAGAGGAAAAAAACCGCAATATATTCATTTAAATATTGTATTACATTATTATTATTATTCTTAACAAAGCGAAAAAGGGAAGTTATAAAATGTATATAATATGAAAACTTCAATATCATGTATTTACAAAAACAATGTTTGATATTCTTCACACATATATATGTAATTGTACCCACGTATATTATTATTATTATTATTGTACATATACATGAGTTTAAATATATATAAATAAATAAATAAATATAAACAAAAAGGTATATATTTTTACTAAAACCATATAACTCTATAATAAGTATTCAGATACTTATTATATGTATGTATATATATATGGAAGAAGTGGAAGTAATATATAAACATTTATAATAAGAGAGAGGAAATAATCTTTAGAAAATTTTCTATATGCAATTTTATTTTGAAACTTTTGTTACTTTTTTATGTTGTTATGTATATCATCATATGGCTTATGATAATACAGTATATATATGGAGGGTTTTGTAAATAGAGGATATATCCATTTAATGCACGGTGTCCAATAAATTAATCCTGTGAAAAATATTTTATTCTTATGTTAACGTTTTTTTTTTTGTGCAATCCATATGGATTTGAAATCATTATTTCGATTAATTATTGTTCTCGGAAATAATTAATGATATGAATGATATTAATTTTATATTTATATATCTATATATATATATATATATATAGATACAAACAGATAAATTGTGCGGGTATCAATTGTATGGGGATCAATTGTTGGACAAACAAATGTAAATAATAGTTGAATCGTTGAAAATGTAATATCACATTTTGTATGTATGAATATATATACATTATATAAATGGTATGTGGATGCGTGTGCAAGTTAAATAAAAATTTGTGGTGGTAAATTTGCAAAAAGTCTTATCTTTCCCTTTTGTATTATTTACTTTTTATATATATTATAAACATATATGTATGTGCGTATGTACTTATAGAAATAATAGACATCAGTGACTTAATATAAAATATGGGTATTTATCCAACATGAACATTTTTGCATTGCCTATACTTTTGTGCATACATACATGTATATAGTAATTTTAAAAAAAATAAATAATAATGAACGTTTGCTGAATGACGAATGCTGAGTCTGGCTTGTAAAAAGTAATGGATAAAAAAAAAAGTCCCTATATATTTGTGCATAATAGATTTGAAGTTTATAATTTTACAGATGTGTTCAACTAATAATAAACATATCTTGTATTATTAAATAGCGTAGGGAAATTATGAAAAAAAAAATTAATAACCTTTTTTTTCTTATATTTTAAATTCTTATTTTTAAAAAGGATTAGATACAAAAAGTGTTCGTATAGTATAAAATAATTACATTTAATCGACCAACTATTAATACTATCACAACTGTATATATCCCTATAAAATATGAATTAAAAAAAAGTTTACGTGATATGATATCCTGATGTATTATTGTTGTCTATCCATACATTACTTTTTGTTGTATGTATATAATTAAAAATTTTTCCATTGTAATTATATATATTAAATAATAAATAGGCGTGTGGATGTAAATTTAAAAATTTACTTATTATATAATCTAATATAAATGTGGACTGTGAGATTTCATTAGAATTTTATATATAAATAGTTCTATATATGGCATGACTTGTAGGATAATTCTTTATATATTGAATGATACATATTATATATTTAGTTAAAAAAAATAAATTCAATTGATTTTGTTTTAGTTTTAGTTCACAAATCACAAATCATCAATTATTAAAAATATTCAATTCTGTAATACAATTTTTTGTTATATAGAAAGATGACACATATCAACGTTTGTGTTAAGTTGCTTCAAATTTCATATATACTATATATATATAAAAAGTTGTATGCATTGAAAAAAACATTTGCAAAATCTCTATATTTTGTTTGTTTTACAACATAATAAACGTACACACACAGTTTTTTTTTTGTATAATTTAGTATACAGTTCAGAAAAAAGAAAAGGAAATTTATATACAACATCATATGATATATAAATTATATATTATACTATACTATATATGCATTGTGAAAGCTATATATATATATATATATGAGTAAGACTTGAGAAAGGTTTTAGTTTTATGATATTTTCATGGTCTTTATTTTTTTTTTTGCGAATACATACGTATCATATGTATAATATCATAATATGCTGTGTTATGTTACAGAAAATGTATCTAATAAATAATTTTCTTATATTTTTTTATTTATATTTTTCTCTTAAAATATAACATTTCGTTTTGCCTTTTACACTTTCACTTTTATTATATTGTATATATATATACATGGAATTTAGAAAAGTATTTTTGTTATAGCTGCGGAAAATGATAAATTAGGAACAAAAAATGTTTTAAGTTTTCATCTGCTATTTATGTTTATTTATAGGTATATATAAATATTTGTTTATAAATAAGCTTATATATAGGTATATTGATTCCAAAATTGTGTTTATATTTAATTTAATATTGATGAATAGATAAAAGAAGTTATTCTATGTGCGGCTCTCAAAATTCATTATAAATGGATTCCAAAACATCCATAACTATTGATTATCTGAATATAATTTGAATATAGAAATTCATTAATATAATATATATCAAAATTGTATTAAAATTGATACATTTTTGAAGGAAAGGAGTCTTTTGAAAGTATTCTGGATAAAATCAAAGATGATGATGGAGGAAAATATGCAGTAAATTTATTTATAGGAATTACTTACATGTGTATATTTAATTAATTTTTTTGTACAATTTTAATGTAAAAAACAATTTTTTTTCATATATACATACATTTGAAAATGTTATCGTGGAAAATTTGTCTATTAAATTACTGATTTTTTACGGCAGTGCAATTGAAAATATTTAATTATTTCGGTAAAATTCATGTGTAAAGTCAAAAAAGAATCTGTCCATCGTAATTGAGGTAAAAAAAGAATAAATATTGTGAATTTCAAAGTTATACAATAATTTGCAAATAAACTCGTACACAAATGCTTTATAAAATTCATGATAACAAAAACCAATGTAAATAAATTCATCGCCTTAATCGATTATTTTAAATTTTATATTACTTTATAATATAGTATACCATATATTCCATTTGGTATATAAATTTGCATAATAAAATGCAAATTAAATTATTTTCAAAATATTTTTTATCGTTTATTACTCCGATTCCGATTACAATATTTTAAGCAAAAATACTCTGTATAATTTTTTTATATATGCTTAATTTTTTTTTTATATAACAATATGACAACAAATTGATGGTGGATATAAAATTTTATTATTTAATTTGCAAGATCATTGACTCAACAAAGAATATAAATATTATTAAAAAGCATTTGTTTTTTTTTTTAAGTTTAATAAACCCCCATCATCATAAATACATATGTTTGTATATGCATTGAACATAAAATATAGTAGCAAATATATACGTATAAAAGGTGTAGGTTACATTTACGTAACTATATAAATGTTTATAAATCTATACGAAAAATTGTATTATAAAAAAAATCACTATAATTAAAATATATTGTTAAAGAAAAAAAATTATTACAAATACTATATATATATATATAACAACAACTCAATTATAAATAAAAAATAAAATTATTTACGCAATTAATTATTGAGATATTTTAATGGGATTGATTAGCACTTGATCGGGTGGATATATTTATTATGTTAACATATTTCAAAAAAAAAAAATTTGTATGTTACCTTATGTTACAATTTATGTATATATATCTTATAAAAGTTACACGATTTATATATAACATATATATATATGAAAAGTTGTTTAATTTTAGAATTATAACATTTTAATTGTCGCAAATTATTATATATTCGCTAATCGTAAACTATAATTAAAATTTAACATATTATATATAGAGTATAGTGTATAGAATCAAAATATAAAATCAAAAGAATATAAATTATATTTATTGTACAAATTTGTACCCATTGGCAAAATAAAACTATTATAAACAAAATACAAAATACAAAAGTCGAATTTATGAATTATATTTTATATATATTTATATTTGAATGGAATGAATTTTACCTTGAAATGTCGAATTAGTGTTTGGTGTTTGCGTTATATTATTTTTCGTTATGTCCATATTATTATAAAAATAATATATTATAATAATAATAAGAGAAAAACCTTAGTTCTAATACAATAAAAAAAGAATTTTTTTTTCTGTTTAACTTCTTATAAAATCCATTAAAATTTTAACATATTGTCCAATTCATTTATATTATATATACAACAATGAATATGAAAAAAAAACAACCTATATGTATTAAATGTTAATAAAAAAAAATGAAAAATAAATATAGATTAAAAAGATTAATTTTACATGTATATGGAAAATATGATATTTATAAAGGTCGTAAAGGCTGGCAAAAAAATTAATGACTTTGGTCTATTCTTTATTTTATTTGTTATTTAAAAAAAAAAAACAAATTCATTCAGCGGTCGCGGGGATATAATTAATTATTGTTAAAAGTTATTATATTAAATTAACAAATATAATATTATATATATTTTATGTTTGAATATGAATACCAAACATTTTATAGCAAAAATATATAAATGATGACGGGTAATTGGCATATAAATTGATTTTTAAGTAGTTATATATATATAGAATAATGTTTTAACGATAATCTAACTATATATATATGTATGATTAATGGAATTTGATCCCATATGGGTTATAAAATTTGTATTATAATATTATTCTTTTCTATGTATTGTTATATTTTCATACTTTAATATAACATAAATATGAATTTTCATAATTGAACTTGATTTTTTTCTAAACATAAACGATTCAATGATTTATGCTCATATATTAGACAAAATTTACCTTTATATTTTATAGAATTTGTTTTAATTCTTTTTAAATATATATCATAATTTTTTAAATAATATTTACAATTCATCTCATACCTATTACATACGAATATATTAATTATCTTTTATAGACTTTAAATTACAATAAATTCGTGGTATTTTCGCGTGTATATAGTCAAGACAAAAGGATTTTTATCTACACTTCAATTTATTTCACAAGTGCAATATAAAATTTTATGATTATTAAAATTCTCAATTTTAATCAACATTTTATAATTTCCTTGTAATAAAATTTTTATATTTATTGAATTATGTTTATAAATAATTAATAAAATAAAAAATACTACGTTATACTTAAACCTATATCTATCGTTATACTTATGACGTTATACTTAAACCTATATCTATCGTGTTTTACTTGTTGTATTATTATATAACATATATGTATTTATATTCAACAAAAAATACTCCATTGAGATTTAAATGAGAACGTGCTAACAGATATTTTTCATTTTTTTTTTATACTTTTATGCCATCAAGATAACATCTATTCAATTCAACATACACTAGAGATATATTAATGTTATATAAAATTTTAATGTTAACATATATATATATATATATAAATTTATATATATACATAAAATCAAAATAGAATTGTTTTTTTTATATCACAAAGCTATATAATATTTATTCTTTTGTCCCTTTTTTTATTACGTTAGTTATTATTACAGGCTGCCAACCAACATTTTAAGCTTTATACATAATTCATTTAAATAAAAAAGTATTTATAGATGTTTGGTATATGAATTATTTGTGCTATTATAAGAATTCAGTGAAAAGACAATCAATTGGTCAATAGAATTACTTTCTATTTTTATAAATAATTAATCGTTTCTAATTTATAACAAATCATTTTCACGGAATTTACGAATTGTTTCATATTTATTTATGGAAATCAAATGATAAAAACAAAACAGAAATAAAGTGTTTAAAATTTCGGTATCATTTTTTACCATATTTTTTAATTTCAAATATTAAGTTTTGTGTAAACGTATTTTTCGTATAAGTCTCAACCCTATAACATTTTTTTATACTGCTTCAATATTATGAGATTTTTTCAGAATTTAATACACATGACTTATATTTCGCAAGGATCCAGTGTATTAGATCCACAAATATATTTATATTTGGTGTATATACTATTATATACTAATATTAATGTATATATAAAAAACAGATTATCAATCATAGAAATATAATTTCATATAGATGTATATAGTGTATATATATTTCTTGTGTATAATCAACTTTTGTACACAATCTTTATATATATTATAGAATATATAAATATATATATATATAAGAGACACAGGATATAGGAAAAAGAAAAAAAATTTAATGTTGTGGAAAAAAAAATTAGGAATGCGACGGGCATAAAACTTGCATCAATAAAACTTTGTTGTGAAGTGAAGTGAATAGCCAATATTATTTTTTTTTTGCTTTATATATCTATAATACAAAATATACATTACAAATAATATTATAGATTTACGTACATAGATAAGAAAAATAAATTATTTTGTATATTTGGAAACATTTTTTTTTTTGTATATATTCATCAGGAGAGTTGTGTAGAAAATAAATAGAATAATAATATAATAGAACAAATACTTTAAATTTTAAAAGAATGAATAACTGCTTTACAAAAACCCACAGTAATTGGACAAGCATATTTTATCCATTCCATGTTTATTGTATATAACTAAATAGATTTTGATATAATAATTGGTAATGGTCAATCGATCGAATTCTTTCATTTATATTCATTATGAATTATGAAAATATATACCAGTCTACATTTCAATAAATTCGCCCTAAAAGAACGAAAATCATCCAAACAAACTTATATATAGTTGATTTAGAAAAACTATATATATCTAATATAACAATATAGAAATTTGATATAATTAAATGTAATATAATGCTGGCAATGTATAAATAAATATAATAAAAATAAATGTTTTATTGAAACATTCTTGAATTTTTTATTTTGTATATAAATTATTTGTCTATATAATGCTATATTGAATTTTATTACCATTATAATGGATAATAAATGCCATAAAAATAATTTTCTTTTCATCATATATTTATAATTATACACTTGTAATATTTTTTTTTTATATTTAAGTTCAACCAAAATTATAGAATTTCTTTCTTAATATACTATATACATATATGGAATTGAAATCAAGAATACTTTTAATTTTTATATCTGATTTTATTTACATTACACACAGTCAATTTAGATTCATTATACAGATGCTTATGTATATGAATATGAGTGGATTTAAAGCTACAAAACTATTTCATTTAACACAATTCAATTTTAAAAATATCTGTATAACTTTTCAATTACTTATTTACATGAGTTTAATGTTTAATCATTTTGCAAATATATAAAAGTAAAAGCTTTTCGTTCAAAATTGAATGAATATTTTCAATCAATTTCGTTGCGTTTAAATTTAAAAATGAAATATTATATGCGTTAATAAAAACATCCCCTAAACTAATGCATATATTCTATATTCGCATATTCATTCCATTCTAATACATAATTATTAAATTATATTGATAAAAAATTATTATATTATAAATTCACAATATATACATACGACATTTTGAAGTGTTATATAGAAAAAGAATTTTATATGGTAATTTATATACATTTTTCAATCTATAGTTTCAATAAAATCATTATTTTTTATCCATATAATAATAAACCCGGTAATAGAATTTCTGCATTTATTAACTTTTTTTTTTTTAAATAAAACCGTGTCGTCTTGTCGTATATATATAATTATTATATACATAGCGAATGATATCGCGAATCGAGTATATACATATTTTTATATCGCATATGATGATCTTATAAGTTGTATTTGTATATACTTGACAATATTTTAATTTTTTTTAAATATATATATATATATATATATATAACCTACGTGAAAAAAAAAATGTATATGAAGAGCTAACACACGATGGATATTCATATATATACACACTTGAATAAACACTTATTTTTATGTACATGATATGAATAATGAATGAATAATTTGTTATTATGGATAACAGGGTGATAAGGTTGGAGTATGTTATATTTTTTAAAGAATTACATATAATATAATTGAATATAATCTATATATGATATGATGATAAATCAGTTAATATTTTCTTCGGGTTACGGATATACAAATTTATAAAATCAATAGAGGAATTCCAAATTCTTTCTCAATATAATTAATATTATCTTCTTAAATGTTCATCGAATCGAAAGTTACATTCTGTATGTATATACAAAATGCATATATATAGAACAATGTGTTTACTTTTATATGTGTGGTGTAAATATATATAATGATGGATAAATTGAATTAATGCATGTAACACCATTTTGCGCATTGATATTTCTTTATTTAATTTTTACATATATTATATTATTCATTGTCCATTTTTGGTCGTAAGTTCGTAACATATAAGAAATCCTTTTTAGTTATTTTTTTTTGTATTTATATGTAGGCGCAGACTTTATATTGAAATTCATATACGAATATAATGATTATATAAACATTTTATGATTATATATATGTTAAAGACGTATTATATTGCAATTATTTGTAAATATTAAACAAATTAAATGTCTTTTGTTAATTATTTTTTATTCTTTGTTATGT
Source organism: Dilophus febrilis (assembly GCA_958336335.1). Taxonomy (NCBI): domain Eukaryota; kingdom Metazoa; phylum Arthropoda; class Insecta; order Diptera; family Bibionidae; genus Dilophus; species Dilophus febrilis. The sequence goes on from OY284468.1 coordinate 43,611,394, forward strand.
TATTTATTCATATATATGGCAAACTCAGCATTTATTGAATGAAGTTCCATATTTTATATATTGATTGAATATTAAATCGTATATTTGCCAATCCTATATATGAAATTTAATTATATAATCCATTATAACATTCATATAATTATTATAATAATCAAACCAAATATATGGATATTAGTTATAAGTAATAATATGCGTATTATCCGAGAAATGATTAAAAATGTTATATTATGATGAAACTATTTAATATAATAATAATGGTACAAATATTATAAGAAAGTTATGTGAATTAACAACAATTAAGTTGATAATATAATAATATATGATTTACGTTTCTGTTTTGCATGTATTCAGTATGATATTTTTTTTTTGAATATTTACGAAAATGGTATTCATTCATATATAATACCATAATACACACAACAATATGGATTAATTTAATATGTTTGAAATAGTTATATATAGATTTTCTTTTATTATATAACATTATAATACCTATATATATCTTAAACATACTTTATTATATACTCTTATTTTATATATCACAGAAATTTTGTATTTAAATTATATGGTACATAAATATACATAGATTCAGTGCTGTATTTTAAACAATTCTGGCATATATTTTTTGTATGAATGTTTGTAAAACTATATGGTTTTATTTGAGATTATACTAAAAAATTCTCACAAAAATATATGTTGTAAATAAAAATTAAAACCACAAAATTACAATATTATGTCGCGCAAATATTCGCAGTTCGTTTCTGATCATATACAATACATATTTGGTAAGATATGGCCTTAAGCAATTTGGTTAATGTATATTATTATTATTATTATTTAACATGTATGAATTTCATATTTAGGAATTATTCATTTCTTTATAATATATATAAAAGCGAAGTATATATTTATAAGAGTTATTTTTCGATATACATAATTTTATTTATTTCTTTGTATATATATACAATTTTTTTCCCGAGTTGTTATACATTAACTTTTTTTTTTGTTATTATTACAAAATTTTTAACGAAATATTTCTAAATATGGTTCAGTAACCTATTATTTTCTTTCCTTATAAAAATATGTATTTCTTTCTATATATATAATCACAGGTTATATATTGTTATAGCATCGCATTCGCGAATAAATACTTGGTTTTTTTTTTGTGAATATCATCCGACATATAACATATATGCAATTTTTCTTTATATATGTATACATTATTTTTGATATTCCATCACCGAATACTCAGAACATGTGTAATTGTGTATATATACACAACATTTAAATATAAATATATAGGTAGAAAAATGTTTATAGGTGAATTTAAAAATTCAATAAATATTTTGTTGTACTTGCATTGTCTATATATATCGCATATTTATGTATAATATAGCAGTACCCTTTTTTTCGTGTAAATATATATAAAAATATATTATTCATGCCTTTGCTTTAGGCAATTCAATCTTCTATATATATATATATATTTTTGTGATATAGTTTTACGATTAAAATAATTACAGTATTGTTTTCTATCAAAAAAAAATCATCATTTTTGTTATAATTTTTATTTGGTATATGTTGGTCTATTAAAAATTAAATATATATATGAATGTTACGTATATATGTTGATGAAGATGTATGTAAAGTTGTTTATGGGCGATTGGAAAATTATATGAATAAGAATATATATAAGTACTTTTTGAGTTAATTCTTTCATATGGAAAGGAAGAATTCATTATACAATTTCTTTAGATTCAGAATTTTTATACTATGAAAAATTACATTTAATGTAAAAAATTGTAATATAGAAATGTAATATAAAAAATTATACAATTAAGATTTTTATGATCATTTATAAAGATATATTTTTTTCTAATAATAAACAATAACTATATATAATAATATAATATTAACAGATTAATAAAACAAAATGAATAGAACATAAAGATAATAATAATAATATAAAAGAAATTCTTTATATACAAATATATATAATAAGTTAGTTATTATAAGAAAGCGCAATAACATTTTTTTTATATAGTAAAATTGAATATTTTCAAAAACAATTGAATATTTAACCCCATCAATTTATATATATATTAATTTATATACTTTGAATAAGGATATTTTATCATTAAATTCTATTGTGAGTTTGTGCGGAGTTATATTGCAAGAAAAAAAAAGAATTTATTTTTTTAAAATATAGTAAACATTTGTTTATATATATAATATAAAAATGTTTAATGCATATATTGGTATTACACCCACAATAGATAAAATGATTGTTTTTTTATAACATAATAATTTTTCTTCAACATGATGTATATATATATATGTTATTCATATAAAAATATGTATAGAGTATTATTATTATTATATAAATAATATCATAAAATATATAAAATAATAATATTTGAAGAAAAAAAAATAATAAATATATAGTTTTAATACATTATTTTAAACTAAAGAATACAAAAATGAAATAAAAATAAAATAAAAATAAATGAAATAAGTTCACAATATATATATAAATGTAATAATAATAATAAATATATAACAGCAATATAGTAGAAAAAAAATAAATAACAAGTATATTTTATATAACAATATATCACTAAAACACGATCAAATACCATTAATCACGTACAAGTTCAACCAAGTGTAATAAAGCATTTATAGATACATATTCTATACGTACATATACGTAATATTATATGTAGAAAAGATTATTTTTAAATATACAAATAGGTATATATACAATAGAGACGATATCGATACCTTTATATATTTATTGTATTTTGTATACATACATACATATAGATATATATTTATATGCATCCGAATGGCGTATATTTTTATGTTTATATATTCATTAATAATGTTGTATAATCATCATATAATAATATTATACACAGTTCATAGACATATGGTTTAAAAAAAAAATATATATACACCGATTATGAAAAAAATATTATTTACCTTTATATATGTATATATTATATGGTCGAGAACTTTTTTATTTGTTTTCAGTTTCAATAAATATAGTTATAAAAATTCGCAAATAAAATATATGTATCGCAGTGATATAGAAAGAAACAAATCTATATATAGTCATTGCCAAAAGGGTGTGTGAAACCCCATAAACTTTTCACTTATTTCAATTTTTAATAATTCAAAATATCTTTGCTATATTCATAAAACCTAAATCATCTGAGTAAAAACTACACATAGATTAAAAAATTAAATACCGTTTAATATTCAAACTAAGATTCTTATTCAAAATGTTTTATTTATTAAAAAAAAAAACTAAAAATACTTCATAGTTTTACTGTAAATGGCAATTTCATATATAGATATATATCCTTTAGATATTTTTATATATATTTAAAATACAATACACAAATCTATATGTAAGTACAGAAACAGATAAAGTGGATGAAGACATTCATATATATATATATATATATATATATATAAACAATATATATAAATATATATATAGATAACCATAAGTGATAAAATTTACAAAATTGTATATAATATATTATATATATGTATATATATTGTTCGAATAACGAATGATATAAATATAATTGCGGATTTTATTTATAAGTTAATTGGAGTATTGAATTATTTTATATCATATATAGAATTTGATACGTGTATATGCACTTTAAATGTTATATATACATACAGGATGCTCTACAAAAGTTATTCTCCCGTATATGCAGACGGGAGCCGTCGTTGATTCCATAAAAATGATGAATTGTATTTCGAAATAATTCTATAGGTAACGTTCTTTTTTTTTATACCTATACAGTTCAAAATATCATTTCTGCAATATTTCATACTTTATTTTGTAAGCAAAATTTTGAACAAAGATTTTATAGATATATGCGGAATTAGCTGCTAACGCTATATTGATCGGAATGTGTTGGTTAAACGGAAAAACTAATATGACTAATTACGACCCATTGCTCAAAAATAACTATTTATCAAAATTTCCAAAAGCTATATAAATCTGGCAAATTGATATCGTAATAAAAAAGGAGCGAATCTGTATATACAATACAAATAAAATAAAAAAAAAATATATGTAAAATATTTGCAATACATAAATCAATTTGAACTATATATCCTTTCATTGTGTTCCGCAATTATATTCAATTTTTATTCATATATATTTTTATATTGAATCTTAATCTTCGATTTACAAAAAATGTATATAAACAATTGAACACATAAATAAATATCTTTCAATATCACAATTTTTATAATATTAATAAAAGTAAAGGATATACATTTTTCTATATAAGAAAAACAACTGTAAGAAGCTTATATAATATGATTAAGGATGAAAAATATCGTCCTTAACCATATTATATAAGCTGTTGAGACATAAAAAACGTACTTCTGATTGTTAAAACCTTTAATAATATTACAAATATAAAAATAACCAAAATAATAAACAAAATCAAGTATTGTAAAATTAATTCATATGTAAATATACTTGTAAAAGTATAAATGTTAATTAAATGTAAAAAGTCGTTAATTTTTTTTGTACAGGTAAAAACTATATATATAAAATGTAAAAGTCAATATGCATTATTACACGCAGTTTATTATATTGCATGTTATTTTTTTTTTTTTACAAATTGTTCACATTTAATTAAATGTTTAATGCGTATTGCGTGTATGTATGTTACAAAAAAAAAGAAGAAGGACATATAAAATCGTACATTCATTTCGTTTATAAACACACACGAAAACTATTATAAAATCATTAAATTTTCTGAGAAAATATTAAAAGATTTTAATTTTTTTTTTCTTTGCACTGTAATTGATAAAAGCTTCGGGGTGTTTTCCTTCATTTACATATAGACTATATATATATATATATATATATTCAGAGGATTCTCAATTATTATATATACATCACATTGAATTGTTGAATGCATAATTAAATATATATATATGAATATTACTTGTATTACTCTTATTTTAACTATACATGATATCGCATAAAATATATGGTTAAATATGCGGTTGTTCATCAGTATATATATATATATATATGTAATGTAATATAATGTATCTATAAATATTGACGGTATTGGACAAAAATAAAATCAATGTTTGATATTGTTTTATATGACGAGATATTACTATATATACATTGTGAATTGTGAAATGAAATAACAAATATATTTATTTATACTTGTCCAATATGGTTATTATATATAGCGATTTATATTATCGTATATTATTTAAGAAAATATGGAAATTTTTTTTTATATATATATGATATATTCTGATTTACTTCATCATTAATTTATACTCTATAGCTTCGCATTTATACGGTCATTATTTTAATGTATATATATAAAATGATATGTATATATATAAAATGATATAATAGGATGTAATGTGTTAGTTTTTGTATACATGAAGTAAATAAATACTCTATAAAAATGTTATATTTATATACAGAAATAAAGGGTAAATATAGAGTAAAAAATATAAATACTACAAATAAAACAACCTACCTATATCTATTAATTTAATTTATATATATATAATAGTAAAAAGATACCAATTAAAAATTTTGCAATGACGATGTCATTTAATATATATCTATATGAAAAGAAAAATAAAAATATATATACATCATTAAATATATAAATATTTTTTAATATTCAATAATTAAATTAATGTGTTATTAAAAATAAATAATAAATATATATAATACTGCTATTTATATATATATATGAATGTGATGTGATGCATTATTATTATGATTATTAAAAAATGTATATATAGAGAAAATATATTATCAATATATATATAGGTAATATAATACATAAAAATGTAATTTTTTCTGCTTTAGAAAACATTCGATAAATTGATGGTCATTGAAGCATAAATATATTTATATATATATATATATATATATATATATATATATATATATGAAATACATAAAAACAAAATTATATTTCTTAGAAGAAAAAAAAATGTATCGACTTGTTATATATTTTGTGCAAAAAAATATTTTATATATAATGATAAACACTATCTATATATACAAATATATATGTATGCGATGATAGTACATTACATGTCATATATATAATTGTATATATATATATGTATAATATTGTTATGATGAGCCTCTCTAACATTAAATTATATTTTAAAATACTTATATATATACAATCCTTTATCTATCTATATATATATTTATGTTATTATTGTAAGATGAAGAAGCAAAAATACAAAAAAAAAACATTGCAATTCTTTATTTGGATTGTCTGGTATTTTTTCCCCAATGGCACGTTGCGGTTTGCAAAGCACATCAAAATAATGGATAAATATATCTCACATTCATAGTATATATACATATTTTCAGTTTTCTTTTCTTTTTTTTTTTTTTTTTTAACAGAGTGATTGCATGTTATTTCAACAATGTTTAAGCCTCTAAGGCATATATATGATGTGAGATGTGCGTATATCGTATTCGTATATATATGGTAAATATATAGAATTGCACACACAAAAACAAAAACCTCAAAGTATATTTTTGTTCATGCACTTACATAAATCGCATATAAATAAATATATACATTTCAAAAAACAATATATAACTATATATATATATAGATATCAGTTATTCATATAAAAAGAACAAAATCATAAAACATATCTATATAGAAAAATTGCTGTATAATATAGTTTTTTTTTGTTTTGTGTAAACCATTATATATTACGAAAATATACACACACAAAAAAACACACCCTTTTCTGTAAAACACAAAATAATATTAAAAATAATGTTAAATGCAAAAGAAATAAAAATAATAACGATGATTTTTAAACATATACATATTTTTTTTTTATTATATAAGTACTTATACTATTTTTATTTTTCTATATACATGCATAATATAGCAAATATATATATACCTTTCCTTTATATATATAATATTTACTTCTCATATATATTTATTTATATATGCAAACCATTCAAAAACTCTTAAACAAAAAAAAAAAGTGAATAATAAGAAGAAGCACGCAAAAGTAATTATATATGAGTTATCATTACTCAAAATATTATTTTTGTTCATTTATTACATATGTGTATAATATCTACATATAATACAGGTTGAGGTATTTGTATATATTATACTTAATACAATTTTTCAAAAAAAAAAAAAAAATTGATAATAAACAAAAATAAATAGATATTACAAAGAATAAAACGCATCACGGTGCATTATTTTGTACATTTTTATATATGCATAGTGTTTTTGTGTGTTAAAATGAATGTAATATTTGTAATCCTTAAATGGACAAATTGCTAACTATTTTAATAGCCGTTTGTTTATTTACGTATGTAAAATTTATGTTCGCAATTTTTAAATTCATAATTCTAGAATTTTTTTCAATTTTTTTTAAATTTGCAGACTTATTGGTTTTTCTCAAGTCCCCCAAATGACGAGGCTATCAAATATAGATTTTCCTTTAGCATATAGGGTAAAAGAAGTTTTTTCTTGTAAAAAAATCTCGTGTATATGAGAAGATTTAAATATTCATGAATTCTTATGAAAAATATTCCAGATAAAGTATTTAATCATATATATATTCATAATGTAATTAATTACTTTACAAATTATATATATTGTTTAATTATTAATACACTGAATTTAATAGTGATAATAGAAAAATAAAAATGAATATAGATAATTATATAAAATACACCACAAATAATAAATAAAAATATATGCAAATTAAAAATAAAAACAGATAGAAAAATGTAAAAGAAAGTTAAAGCAACAACCGCATCAAATATTTCATGTGAAAAACTATATCATATATAAATATAAATTCTGTCATAAATATAAATACACCTATATATAAGTATATAAATATAATTATATATAACATTTAATTTAAAGGTGGTACATATCAAATTTTATTTTTCACATAAAACGAAATTTTACATATATACTATGCGATATATATTTATAAAAATGTCACACCTCACATCATGATATTATACATATAATATACATATATGTATATGTATTTGTATACATTATATTAATTAAAAAATAAAGTATAAAAAGAAACAAATTAGTTGTTAACTTTTATTATATCATTTTAATTGTTATGATATAGAAAGAAAAATATATATATGATATAGAATCGCTTTTATCGAGTCATCAATCATCATCATAAAAATATATATAGGTATATGTGTGATTATATGTTATTATTATTTTTTATTGTATATTATATGACATATACACAATGTATATCCTATATATATATATATATATATAAGGAAAATGAAAAAATATATCTAACTATAACAATAATAATAATATGTTTTCATATAATTTTTCAGACATATATAAATTAACATATGAATTATATATCAAATTTATATCTGTCTTACATAAAAATAAAAAAAAAAAATAAACATAAAATTAATATTAATGAAATTAATATTTCTTTTTATTATATAAACATTTTTTTTTAAATTAAAATTAAATTAATTAACCTTATACAATATCGTATTTTTTATAAGTGTATTTTAATAGATAGTATAAATTTCATTTCCTTTATTCTAGTACGATTTATATAATTATATAAAGACTAAAAGGAAGTATATATAGTTACCTATATGTATAAATTTGATCCATATACGTATTTAAAATATAAAAATTAACTTTAATTTTAGATATTAGCTATATTATAGCAATTTATTTTTACGCTTTGTATATCCATTCATAAGATATCTGAATGCAAGTAAATATTTCATTCAATTGCTATATAATATAGAAACATTATTTGAATATTTATATTTTAAAATATTGCAACTAATTCCACTTTTACATTATTTTACATATATATAATATGATATTTACTGTATATGATATAATATATAAAACATTTCTGGCACTCAAACAACAAAAATAAGAAAATGTAGTCCTAATAATATGTATATATAGTTATAATGCATTTATATATAGATATGGACATGGACAACAAAATATTACACAGAGTATTGTTTTATTTACTATACTATATTTTATTTATTTACTATATAATATATACTTTAGGATGACTCGCAGGTTAAAAGTGACTGATCTTAAACCAAAAAAAAAAAGAAATATATTTTTAAAATATTGAATATATATATTACAATATGTAATCACCTTTAAAAAAATTTTATCCTTGTTCGCAATACGGTTTAAAAAATATAATCAAAAATTCATTTCTATAGTATATTTTACATATGAAGATAAATTGATTTTCATAGATACAATTTGTTTGGATATAGTTTGAATTTTTCTGGCACACATTGGCATTCGTTTATTTATTTTTACATTAAATATATGGGAAAGAATGTATTCATATATATATATATATGAATATAAATGGACAAATATATAAGAAAATGATAAGAAAATGATGAAAACGTTTTGTTAAAAAAAAACTCCATATATACAAATATTAGAAAAATAAAATTAATATGAAAAATTCTTGTTTTTCTTTCTATTCTTTTTATATAATATTATTTTTTTATATATATAGTAATGTTGATATATTTTAAATTTTATCATTTTCATCATATCTGTCCACATTGTTTAAAATGTAGATTTTCTTTATATTTACATATATATATATATTTGGGAAAATATTTCATAAATATAATACATCATATCATAAATATATATTCATATGTATATGCATATACAGATGTATAAAAATGAATTGTTCTTTCTGAATATATATATATATGTATATATATATATATATATAGATTTATGACTTGGATAAAAGATTTGTCATCTCTATCTTTATTTGTATATATTATAAAAGGACAGTGAGTAGTTAAAATTAGTTACTCCATCTATTGTTAACAAAATTAGTTATTCCTTTTTATGATTTTATTTTAATATTCTGGCATCTATTGAATTTTCCCCATCGAATTGTATTATTATTTTCTCAAATTATAATGGTAATTCTACTGTTTCTAAAAACAATTCAAAAAATGATCCATGCAGATTTCTTAAAGATTTAGTGCAGTAAATTTAAGATAAAATTTTAAGCATGATTTTTGAACATATTATATTAACCATAGTGTGTTTATTTATAGAAAAAAAATACATGTCTGTCTATAATATTTTCAAAATCATATATACAGATATTTTATTATCTATATATAGTGTATCGTACCATATATATGAATTTTTTAAATATCATATTTTAAAATCGCAATGAAGTACAAAATCCTACTATTTCACTCTGTATATAGAAATTGTAACAATGAAATTATCATGTTTCATAACATAAATATATACAAGGAATATGTATGTATAATTGTATACAGAGATATAGTATTTCTATTTGTTTGTATACTTATTATAGTATTTTCCATAGATATATAACATATATATACATTTTACATGTTCACTTTTTATTTTACAAAAAAAAAAGAAATATACATTTAACCTTATCGCGTTGATGTTTGGTATAATAAAACTACTCGTTTTTGTTCAATATACAGATAAAATCGTAAATCATAACAAAAAACTTTCAATCATCTGATAAAAAAAAACCCCCCATTCATATAAGAAAATTAGAATATAATATAATTTTGGTAAAAAAATCATAAATTTTCATGCGTAAACCAAACAATTTAATTTAATATTTATTATAGAAAATCACTTGTAATGTTATATATCAATTGTTAAATATTAATTGTATATCATGAATTGTAATCATTTCAAATAAATTGTCACGAAAAAAATTCAATTTTGTTAACCAAACATTAAAAAATTGTCATCTCGCCGTTCACGCAGATCGGCAATTTCTGGGATCTTAAGCAAGGTTCTGTATTACAAATATGTCAGAACCATTTTTAAAATAGTCCATCAAAATTTAAAACTTTTATTCACTTAAAGGTTAATAAAATAAAATTTTAATAATACCTCACAAATTCCATATAACATAGTTATATATAATATATATATATAGGTATTGTATAACATACATTATAAATTGTTTATATATAACTTTAACGTGTGCTTTCATATAGTATATAAATACGTATCAAAATATATGTGTATATATAATAGACATAAATTGTATGGTGTGTATAATATATTATAAAGATTCAAAGAAAATTTCTTCGAGTTACTATATAGATATGTATATATATATTATATAGTATACAATACATAATGCATTTTAAGATACTTTATAGCTTTTAGTTGATTAAATCATATACAAAAGTTTTAGTATACATCTTTCTTATGTTCTTATATCGCATGAAATATATATAATGTATATATTTCTTATGTTGCGTTTTTATATATTTCACACATTTTATATAAATATAAAATACAATCCTATATATATATATAGAATTGTATAATTATGATTCATGTTGCAGTAAAAGCTTAAGAAATTTTTCATTCGTTTTATTTCCATCCGTTTATTGTTTTATATTTACAATGTTATAATAAATATCATTTTTTTTATTGTATCATAAAAATTATAGTTATATATGTATTTTTAAAATCATCAAGGTTATATATATGCATTTAAAGGCAGAAACTTTTTTGTTTTTGCGTATATAATATTTTATAATGGGACGCTTTTGTAATAGATGACCTATATATATTATAAAGCCTTAATGCGGTATCAAGATATTTAAATACTATGGACAGTAGGATTCTTAGAATGAAATCACACTCTGTTGCGGTTTTGTTTCGTTCATATGTTAAAAATGTTTTGTCAACTCATCTGTTTTATATAGCGACAAAAGCGAGTGATAATTCACTTCATTATAAATTCTATATAAACTTTTTTTAATATAATATTTTAAGTTTCAACGAATGCAATGAAATTTATTATAATAATAAAGTCTAAATTTTAGAGAGTTTTCTATATCATATACATACATATATTTAAAGAATAAAAAATTTTTATGAATGCTAATTTAACGTAAATTATACAATCGTTTTCTGATGAATATTAGCTTAATCACAATCTAGGTGAATCAGACATCAAGGCTACATAACTAATATTTCAATTATCTCGTAGATATTCGTAAACATATTTAAGAAGATTTACAATATCCCAATATACTAAATTTGCGTTATATGTTCTTGAATTGTTTTAGAATTTTTTCTCTTTAATTGTAAGCAATTAATATCCATATGTTTATTGTATCCCATATTAACATGAATATTAAAAAAATATATAACTGAATTTTAAGTTACCGAATAGTTTAAAGTCTATTTGTTTTTATAAAAAATTGGTAACAATATTTCAGGAACATAAAATGTTTCTTTAGGATTTTGTCTATTTTTTGATATTCATATATTACATTATATAATTTTTATTTATTTAACAAGAATAAAAAACATAATATTTATCATGCATTTATTAAATTTTTTATTTTTTGACCATATAAACTCAACAAACTCAACTTTTATTTGTTATATATATATATAAAGACGCATAAAGAGGTTGATCAAGATAAAGTTTTACAAAAATACAAAAAAAGTTCATAAAAAATAAATAAATGCGGTTTTATTGTTGAAAATTTAAATTAAAATAAAAAGAATTTGTTTATATTTATGGAATTTTAAAATATATATGAATATTAAATTCTATATAATAAATGTGAATTTTTTATATAAAAATATAATATTTATTCGTAAATTTTGTCAATATTTTTATATAATATAATATTTCCTTTGAGAAATATTCATATAGGTATATACAAGTTCAAAACTTATTATGTATATATGCTTTTTATATATGCAATTGGCCATTTATATATAAAATCAAAAATATAATTTCTTTTTTAAAATAAGTTTTTTCTAAAATATAATATAATTTTTTTTTATATTTACTTGATATTGGTCGACAATGCGAATATATAGGTACTTTACCAGTATTATTAATATATATATTGACGACGACAAATATATAAGTATTTGAAATCAATATCAAATACTTAAATAAATATTTATATTAATAAGATGAAATATAAAAATTGTGATTTCGTTATTTTGATATAAATATATTTGAAAAAATACTCAATAGTTGCGTTCCATTCAATTACCAGGAGTAGGTAGGAGTAGATAAGAGTAGAAAACATCTACTCTTTTCTACGCCGAACTACTCCGTAATATAGCAAAGAGTAGTTCGGAGTAGAAAATCTCTACTCTTTTCTACTCTTACCTACTCTTACCTACTCCTGGTAATTGAATGGAACGCGGCTAATAAATCATTTTTACATACACTTTTTCATATACATTTAAATTTTATGGTTAATTGAATTGGATTTTTTAGGGCCAATTTGTGCAGGTAATTCCATTCATTAAAATGTTTATTGCTAATACCTGATTTATTATAAATTTTCCGAGTTTGCTTATGATATAAATATTGAAAAATCTTAACCAATTTTCTTCATTAAATTTATTTATATTTAACATTCGCTATTTAATTTAATTCTGAATATAAAAATAACATAGAGGTTTTTGAAAAGATAATTTATTTAACTGTGGTCTGTTTTTATATTTACCTTTTTATTATAAAGTTCATCACATGTTTTCCATTTTTTGATGAGGTCAATATTGAATTGAATAAATGAAAATTGATCATAAACAAAATTATACATTATTTTACCACCGTATAATGCAAAAGACAAAAAATTCTACCTTATAATTCGTTACAAAGAATTTATTTGAAAAATTTAAGAAAAAAACCTAAATTTACTTTATTATGTATTTATTTTTTTTATGAGCATTTCATTGTATGATATCTGATATTTTATAATATTATATATATATTTTAAATAATTGTGGTATAAGTTTATTATTATAAGAAATTTTTGCATTTTTGCATTTGAAAAAAATTCATTCATTGTCCTGTTCCTATATATATATATATAAAGAAGAAAAAAAATAAATATAACATGCAAATGTATATCAAAATAATTGTACATTATAATAACGAAGACAAAATTACAAAAAAAAAGAAAAAAGAAATGAAGAAATTAAAAACGTAAGATAAAATGCAATTTTATAAAAAAACAGAACTATATATTATTATTTTTTTTTAAATAAAACTATTTTAAATACATATTTTCTTCAATGATTTCCATATATTTATATATACTTATATATATATATAAAGATAAAGATGAAAAATGTATAAATGCATATGATTTAAAAAAAAATAAAATGTTTTTTTTTTAATATTTTTTTATGTGCAATTTATATAACATAATGTGAAATAGGTTGATCAAGATAACAATTTCTTCTTTTTTTTTCTCTATACTATATTTTTGTTTTTAGTAAATAGTCATGAAACAAACATTTTTTTTCATATATTTTTGAATCACATATTTTTTTATTTACATTTTGATTTATACAGATTGATAACGTATTGTATTTCTATATGCATTTCTATTCTATTCAAATGTTCAAATGCGAATAAAATCTATTCCATTTCAATTCTATTTTTTTGTATGAATATAGAATTTTTAAAAAAAAAGAAAAATATACCTACTTTTTTGTTTGTGGAAAATCAGGTGAAAAAGATAGCATTTTTATATGACCTGCTTTTATTTTGCAAATTATATATATATAGACTTAAATTATTTATAAATAAAATATGCACATATTATATAGAAAATATAGAAAAATAAAATACGCAAGTTTAATGTCATATATATATATATTTAATATTTGTGGTGGGTTTTAATTTTCGAAATTCTTTAAAATAAATATTTAATTACAAAATAAATATTTATTTTTTTTTTCAATATATATATTTTTGATATTGATATATTATTTATTATATTTCAATTTGTTATTTTAAAATATACGATTCTATGAATTTTATTGTAATTAAATAATCTTGGGTAAATTTTGGATGGTGAAGGTAAATAAATCCAATCCAATAAGATCTTTTTTTACTATATACTGTGATTAAAAGTTATATTTTTAACTCACTTTCAATCTTACATATTTTTAATATTTAAAAATGTTAGTTTTGGCAATATTATTTATCGATTTGTGTTAAAATAAAAAGAAAATTTAATCAAAAATGTAATTCAAACAGCGTTTCAATTCAATAATTAAAAAAAACCAAAAAATATTTGTTTAATGTTGCCAACATCAAGTTATTTATAATTATTTTTATCGCCTAAAATATGTTTACCTATGAATAAAAAATAAAATGATTTTTTTAAAAAGAAATACGGCATCTATATGTGATTTAAGATCATTTTCTATTTAAAAATTAAAATTAAGCTTTTTATAACTTTGTTAAATAAAATCGATTACTGTCCAAAAATGCAGTATTTTATTAAAAAAAATAAAATTTAAATTTAATCATTTAATTAATTCAAGGAATGCAAAAAGCTAGAAAAGGAACAGAGAAAATTATATATTGATTCATGTTTGCATTTACGGTTTTATGTAGTGCATAATGACTTGAAGTGCTAAGATCATATAATTTTATTTATCGGATTCTTTCCATTATTTCATGATTAATTTATATTTAATGAATAGGATGAAAAGGATATTTTCATGTCTATAAAAATGTGCGGATTTCTATATAAAACCGCAAATATCTTTCAATTCCTACGATCAATTCCTTTTCCATGGAATTCAATTTTAAATCCTTGATTGATTTACAGACACTATCCAATTAATATTGAAATGGGTAAAAATCATGCAATTTTGTTGTCCGAATTCAGTAATTCATAGATATAGTATAATTCCATTAAGTCAATGTACAATAAATGAAAAAAAAAATTATAAAAAATCATTCAAAATATTTTTATTAAAAAAAAAAAAAATATACGCATTTTTCCTTTATATTCTTTATCCTTTTTCTCGATCTGTTTTTAATTTCAATAAATAATTAAATATATTATAATTTTGTTTATTTGTTTATTTTTTTATATATATATATAGTTCAATATATTAAATTAAATTAATAAAAATATATAATAAATTACAATTAAATTATTTTCTCCTTGAGTTTAAATTTAAATTTATACAATATACAGATATAGCGGCGATACATATATATTTATTTATATATAGGTACTGTACAACCTTTCTTTTTATTTTTATTTTTTTTTATATATATATCTAATTTATTATTTATTTTTAAGAACATGAGGCGCAATTATATATATATATATATAATTTTAGGTTAACAAAAAATGTTAAATAAAAAAAATTGTTAAAAAATAATTAAATAAATAAATAAATAAGAAAAAAAAAAGCGATTTACAAAAAAGTTATCATTGTTTTTTGAATATTAATCAAAATTAAATTTTCAAAATGGCACAAAAAATAATAATCTATAATATATAAAATTTTGAATAAAAGAAATAAAAAATAAACAACTAAAAATTGCATACAAAAATATATTTATAAAAAATAATTTCATGTGAAATATTTGGATATATCTTTTTATGAAGAAAATGAACCTTTTTTTTGAACATTCTATATAATAGCATTTTAATATTGATATTTTATTGTTACTACTTGTGATGAGAATTTCTTTCCGCGCTGCTATACATAAACTATATATATATTTAAATAGTACAAATGATATATTTAAATTAAATAAATAATAACTATATATTTTATTGTGTGTGTTTGTGTTGGTTTTAAAAACTGATATTTTGATTGATGAATTGATATATACATATTTAAATATTAAAAACTATTAAATTAAAATCATTTAGACTTTTTTCTTTCTTTAATTTTTACACAACAGATATTCAAAACACATAATCTATCTATAGCAAAAAAAAAACAAACAAAAATTACTTTGAGCACAAACAAATTTTGTGTTTTTATTGAAAAAAAAAACACATTATATATAAATACGATTAAAAAAAAATTAAATTGTTTCACGTTTTCACTTTTATTTTGACTCATTTTCATTAATTTAATTATAAAATATATTTGTTTATTATTATTAGTATTTATGTTATAAATTATATGTAAAATTATGTGTCGTGGTTTTATTTTTTTACTTTTTTTTTTGCATTTTATTTCTTATATATATTATATATTTCTATATAAAATTTCAATTTTCATTATATATTTTAAAAAAAATATATCGCATATATAAGGTAAAAAAGGTGTTAAACAAAACAAACAAAAAAATATATGCGTATGTATATATATATACAATATACATATAGAAATTATATGTAAATGTGTTTAAGTACGTATTTATGCATTATTATTAATTGTATGTATATATTTTTTTAAAATCATTTTAAACTAAGCCGGTAATATATCACTTAAGATTTCCTTTTCCGATGCTGTTAATTTATCTGGAAATTTTATATCAAATGCCACTAATAAATCACCTTTACGCGATGGATCTTTTGGAAATGGTAATCCATAACCGGTAACACGTTTTACTGTATTTGGTTTAATAATTTCTTGCATTGTACTAATGCGAAGTTTTTCACCAGACATTGTTGGTACTTCAAATACTACACCGCATAATGACTGAAATAGAAAAAAAATAAATAAATTATATTTCGATTATTATACATTTTTAATAATGAATTTTATTATTGTAATGTCGCGAATGTTTATTTTTAATAAAATAAAATACAAAATGTTATATACAATTCAAATAAACACGGAAATATGAATATTTATATTCCTACACATCATTTTACATATTTTGACTAAATTTTGTTTTTGGAAAAATTTGCAAAAAAAAAATTGGTTAAATAATATATATATGTATAGTATTAGTACACCTATTGATAATTTTATATTTATATATGTGATTTATATTGAAAAAATCTGTATATAATTTTCGTATTTATTTTGATATATATCTTGAAATATTGAATATTGTCTACCTACAACATTTCCATTTAGTAAATATACATATATACATCACATCCATCCATCCATATTCATCTATATATTTACATATACAATATATATACGTACATATATCTATATTTATGTGATTTGAATGATTTAATTTTAATGTGGACTTTGTTTACATTTTAATTTATATTTGAATATACATAATTTTATTCTTTTTTTTTGAATAATTAAAATTGCTATTTGTTTAGCTCATCATCCACATATTAATGATCGAAAAAAAAAAAAAAAATAATAGTCTTAGTCATCAATTTGATTATGTACATTATTTTTTTTTTTTTTTTTGGATTGAATATATAATTATCATATGATTTTTATTATTATTAATATTTATAAATATTTATACAAGTTAAATAAATATAATATGCGTGTATGTATAATGCCATTTGTACTTTTTAAATTAATAATATATATACGAAATAGGACCATGTATAATATATATTTTATAAAAGGAAAACTTTTTTGATATATATGCTGATATAAACGAAATTCTGGAAATACAAATTTTTACGCAATCAAATTTTGCTATGGATAATAGACATTTCCATAAACATTTTCATAAATATTTGAAACATAAATTGATATATACATATGGTGTAGTTAATCCTTTAACTTTAATATCTACGATAATGACTTCAATCAACTATCAATTACTATCTCTGTTATAATATGATTTATTATATTAAATCTTTCCTTTATTTATCACGTTTTGATCGACGCTTTTTTATTAAAATTGACTTATAATTTTATTCCTTTTATGTTTCATATGCATCCTATTTTCTAAATAAACTATAATACAAAAAAATAGTATCTTTACCAAATCCTATTTCAATATCTTTATAAAATATTACAATTCCACATAATAAATATTTACCTTTAAAGAATCAAATCGAAATTCATTTATACTCAAAAAAAAATAATCAAGTAATTATATTTTAATTATAAATTTATATATTAAATAAAACAGTAAAAATAAAGTGATCAATTTCATATTTAAAATGTTTATCTTAATAATTGTTACACGCAATTGATTAAATATTTAATTTAAAAAACAAAATCATATGACAAATTTTTTTATTCAATTTATTTATATTTTATTTAGTGAATGCATTTTATATATATAATTCAATAATTTATTTTGTTCGACATTTGTAAATAATTGCTATATATGTTTAGTATATTTTTTATATATATCATCTGTTATTTACACAATTTTACGAGTAAAATACACATCTAAATATGAATTTGTGTACAATGTATATATAAATATAGACGAGTATGTATTATTATTGTTGTTATATTTTATATATAGAGTAATCACGAACCACCCATAATAAGTGTTAAAATGTTTTATTACTTGTTTCTACATATATATATATATATATATTTATATATAGATATAAATATAAAGTATAATACAAAACCTTAAAATATTTTGCCATATATAGTAAAATAATAAATAAAGTAATTTAATTTATGCCTGCGTATGTACCAATTTCAATAAGATTTAAAAAAAAAAACTACATATTTATTTATAAACATTATTTTTATATAGAAGGTATACATGAAAATTGTTTTTATTTTAAATTTATGAGCTTTTTCTTAAACAAGTTTTATATATATATGTATACGCATTGTGAATTCATCCATATATATAACTATGTATATATATAATACATTCATTAATAAAAATAAATTAATTATTTATAATATACAAAAAAAAACATTACATAAAAATGTATATATACACAAGTGAAGTGATGTTTTTTTATTTTTATTACATAATAATATATGTATATTTTGACTTTATATGAATAATAAACAAAAAATGCAATTGTATATATGATCAATATATTTTTATTTTTATGGATATGTCTTTGAATTGAATTACCAATTTTTTTTTTTCGTATTCACTCACCTCTTTTATAACAGATGTGTTTATATAAAAAATAAATCATTTTACAAAAAAAAATCGATATAAGAATAATAATGATAATAAAATATATCATTGATTAAAAATTATAAAAAAAAGCAAAAACTTTATGGGAAGTCTGCGTCAAAAAAAAAAAAAAAATTTTATATATTAAATGGCATTTATATTTATTTATTCATTCATTTTTTCTTCACTTCTCTCTTCATATATATCATATATGTATACACATTTAAAATCATCACAAAATTAAATATGTATAATAATTATTTGTCCCTCGCGCGTCTATATAAATTATTATATAAATATATATTTTTAAATTTATTAAAAAATTTGTATATATGTATTTACGCGAATTTTTAAATATCTTTTAAACAAAAATTCTTAAAAAAAAAATGAAATAAGATAAAATAAACAAATAATATCGCAGAAAGACTATAAAATTAAATACAGAAAAAAAAAACTTGTCTGATGACCTAACAAATCATTACATATTTGGCGAGGTCATATTTTTTTTTTTGCTTTTATTTCTGTGTTATTGAATTGTAAAATATATTTAAAAAAAAGAAAAAGATGAAATTATATTTATTCTACTTATATTTATCTTTGAAATGCGGTGCAATCGTAAAATATATTTAATGCATTAAAAATTCTTCTTTTTTTTCGTATACAAATAAACAATAAATAATTATTTTATATTTTAAAGTAAATATACCCTCCTCGTGATCGTGGTTTTTTTTTATTTTAAATAATAATTCATCTGTATAGCATATAATGAAAACGTTTATACATTTAACGGGGTTAAAGGACTCGATATATAGAAGAAAATTGATCTGTAGTTGTAATAAATGTTTTGATTTTTTGCTATAAAATATTTGAATAGATAACAGATTAAATGAAATTTGTTGTATGTAAAGAAAAGATTAAAGTCTTTTTAAATATTCGAATTTTGTTATGGAATTTCTTATATATTTTCCAACCCATCCATGTATTTATGTGAATAATTTTAAAATAAACACTGTGTGTTTAAACACTAATGATAATTATAAGGATATAAATACAATGTTGCAATGAAAACAAAAGAATTATGTTAGAATTTATCACTATACAATACATACATAGTTATAATGTTAATATTAAATATACATTGTATAAAAATATTCACCTGTTTTAATGTTAATCTTGCTGTATATCGTAAATCACTTCCTTCACGTTTAAATAACGAATGTGGTTTATCTCTGATTATGAATACAATATCAGATGGTATTTTACCCCTTGATTGATCACCTTCTTTTTGAAATGTTACTTTGGTACCGGATTTCCATCCTGGTTTAATCGCTATACTAACATATTTATCCTCTTTTTTTGGTGTACCATCTGGTTGTATAACTCTTCGGGATATTTTCATTTTTTTAACACAGCCACTATTTATTTCTTCTAATGTTGCATATAAATCATGTTCAATTGGTGGATCTTGTGTTTTTTCCTTTTTCAATGGTGTATGTACATTAAATGAATGAGATCTGTGTGTTATATTGTTTTTTGAAAATAATTGTAATTAAATATATATATATTATTTTTTTTTTATGATGAATGAAATTATATTTTATATATATATATATATAAGAAAGATATATCATAAAATATATACCGGAATGCTCCCAATCCATGCCGTTGGCCTAAACCACCAAATGGCGAAAAAAAATCTGTATCATTATCTAAACTATCGAATACATTTTTTTCAAATAAATTATCGGACATATCGAAGAATGATGCAAATGGATTTGATGAACCAAAAAATTGTGCAAATGTTGCACGTGGATCGCCATGAAATTGATATGAAAAATTATTTGTTGTCGGACCATTTGATGTACCTTAAAATGTTTACAAAAAAAAAATTAAAAATTAAAGAATCAATTGCATAAATTGTTTTTTTTCTTCATTATTTTATCAATATATTATATACCTCGTCCACCTTTAAGTCCATCTTCACCATATCGATCATATATATCCCGTTTCTTTTTATCTGATAAAACTTCATAGGCTTCGGCAACTTCTTTAAATTTCTCCTCAGATCCTGGTGTTTTATTTTTATCTGGATGATATTTTAATGCTAATTTTCTATATGCTTTTTTTATTTCTTCATCTGTTGCACCTTTTACGATACCCAATATTCGATAATAATCTTTACCCATAATTTATTTTATTTTATTTTTTTCAATTATATTTAATATTTAAATAAATATTTTTTTTTTAAACGAATATCTATGCGTTATTTTTGTTCCGATATTTTATTGGGATGAATCTATTTTGAAAAAATTATAAAAATAATTTTTTAACTTTAATGAAAATCATATGTTTTACAATTATCCGGATTGAAAATTTTTTTAGAATGAAAATACTATAAATGATAAATATTAAATTTTCTTTATCTTATATCAGTAATAACTTTTAATCATAACCCTTAAAAATTATTTGGTACCATAGAATTTGAATAAATCATTTTTTTAAAACTATCTTTATAGAATTGTTTTTTGTCAAAAAATATGTTGATTATTTGTATTTTTGTATCAAATATATTTTTGTTTTATGGGTATGATTTGAACTTGTAATTTGCATTATGTTATTTTTATTTATATATATATATAAAAATATATTTATTTTTTTTTTTGGCAATACTCCAAACATTATAAAAATGTACAAAACAAAAATAAGAAAAAAATAGTAAAAATGATAATAATAATAATTTTATATTTATATATATTGTATTTTTAAATAAACTTTTCTTTATTAAATATATATGTATATATATATATATATATATATATTACTTTGTAAATGTTTATTTTTACATATGTGAATGATTTTCATTTAATTCTTTATCGAATTGTATTACATGTATATAATATACAGACAAGAATCATTTATAATATATTGAATGCGCTAAATTGGTTTAATTAAGAAACAAAAAATTGGTGTTAATTCCGCAAACAGAATTTACTATATTAAATTTAATAAAATTTAATATTATAAAAATCTTTTTTTTTTGTGTGCGTAAAATAAGTCCTTGGAAATCACTTATACATTTTTTCTTTTATTGAAAACTCCCAAATTTCTATAATATATTGAGTCTGATTGTCTTATATTATAAACATTTTCAGATCATTTAAATTTATCACATGTAGATTAAACTGAAATAAAATTCCAGTTAATTTTTTCCAAATAATAAATTACTTTCAATAAAGAGTCTCTTAGAAATGTGAAAAGTTTTATTAAAAACATATGTACTGAATAAACATATGCATTGAATATATTAAAAGACATATTTTAAGTAAATTAATATTGTACCAACACTCATCCAATATATCTCTAGATATTATTCGAGATCATTCAGATTTATACCGAGACATTTATATATTAATTCCAAATATAAATATCTGTTTGCCAAAGTAAAAAAAATCAACAACAACTGATGATGAATTAAAATAAGGCACAACATATTTATTTATATCACATTTTTATGTTCGTAAAAATATATATATATATATATATATATATATATATCACAAACAGAGTGAAAATATAAACTTTATGTGAAAAATTGTTAAAAACACCCATAAAATTATAGATATATTAAAAGAATTCGATTGAAAATTATTTTTAGATCAATTCGAATTCATAAAAAGATTTTTCTCCAATTTGAATTCTAAAAATAAAAAATTTGTTTTTTTCTTATGAAAGAAAAAAAAATAAATATCGTATCGTCGGACAAAATTTGGCATACACGAAAAATTAAAAATATTATACGTATTCTGATTTAGACTTCTTATTGTATATGTTAATAATATGATGTAGGTGATGATATTCGCGTGTTGGTCGATCGGTCCGCGGTCGGTCAGTCCACAGACATTTATTAAGCAAAAAGAAGGAGGAAGAAATTTCATTATACACACATATATTCATATTCAAATAGACTTGAAAAGTTATACAGGTCATATAATTTTTTTATTTTTATTTTTTTGCTTTCATGATATTCAAAAAAATGATTTTTTTTTACAAATTTTTAAAGAAAAAGAAAATTAACAAAAAATATAAATAAGAAGCGCATTTTTATAATAAATTTTCCTTAACCTAAATTAAATAATATTTCAATTGTATCGCTGTAATGCTATCTCGCATATATAATATTTTTTACTGTTTTTTTATTTTTTACAATTAAATTTCACATTATTATTTTTGAATAAATTGAAATGAATAGCAAAAAAAAACAAAGAAATCTTTAATGTGAATTAATCTATTAATATATAATAAAGATCGAAAATGAAAATATACTGTAAAATATTCCGATTTGAAAATATTAAATATAGATATAAAATTAACATTGCAATTAACAGGTGATTTTTAAAAACTAATAAACAATCTATTTATTTCTAGTCCATGTATATTTATTAAATATACCTAATATGGGATTTACCATTCAATTCAATTGTATACAGGCATAAGAAAAATTGCATTATGATGATTCAACATTTTATAAAATTATCTAAAGTAACATATAATTAATATGATGAAATGATATTAAACATTTTAAATAAAATATTATTAATGAATAATTTAACTATTCGTATACATAAAACAACAACATCCATAACAATCATAACTTGACCTATAGATATTGAAAAACAAATAGTCTTTGATTGAATCTAAATCAATCCCGTATATAATAAAATGACGGAAAAAATAGTATACATATAATTTCCTGTTTACATCATACAAAAACGTATTGTTACAATTAGTTTTGGTTATTATATATTATATATGCAAAAATACACAATAAAAAATTGTTAAAAAAAGAAAAACAAGAAAAAACCAATAGATCACCAAACCAACAAACAATAATCATTTTAACAACAATAATAATTTTAAATCATTTTCATAGTCAAATTTGAAATGATTTTAAAAATAATTCCTAACAATGGTAAAAAAAACATTAACATATATGATTTATAGTTATACTATACATATACTATCTTTATTAGTATTTTATTAGGTAGATTCAATTGTTAAACGCGATTAGTTGGTTTTCAAACAAATTGATTTATAATTATAAATTGATTAATATATTCACAATTTGATCCATGTTTTAAAAAAAAAGTAATGTATTGACGCAATAAATGTTAAAATAATTGTTTAAGAACAAAGAATTATAATCTACTTTTTCCCATCAATGTAAAAATCCCATTAAAATTTTATCTATCGTCATCCTCATATATCGAATAAATAGCTTATTCTGATTAAAATCGTAATCTATCCTGATTTGATCTTTCTGACTGATTTTCTGATTTTTTTTTATTTTTCTACTATTGTTTTGTGTTTGTTTTTTTTTTAATTTTTCCGAATGAATGATTTTCCCATCAAAATGATTTGAAACACCTTAATAAAAATGTATTTAGATCCGTATTTTATACAATTCAAATGAAATTATTACATAATGTAATATATAAATCAAAATTGTTGTTAAAAGTATAAATAAATAGAAATATACGTTTAGAAGAATAAAGAATATACAAACGAGGTATGGACAGGAAATTGAAAAATTATGTACATAGTTTTTCATTTTAAAATAATGTGTTTTTATATACATAAATATTTAATATCTGAATATAAATTTCATGGAGGATAATTATACCAAATGATATTCGTTGTACAAAGAGTTAAATGTTGATTTAATTATTATATAACAATTATAACATTTTTTCTAATGAGAAAAAAAAACATATCGTCCCTTTCAATCAATAATTATTAATATAAGAACAATCCAATATATCTATTCTAATCGTTTACGAACCAAATTAATCAACTAAATATATCAATAAGAAACTTATTATAAAAGTAATTTTGACCAGATTAAACCTTTATGTGGCGGATGGGTAATTTCGATTTTAACAAAGATGTAATGAAAGGCAACAATAAAAAAAATTCATTATCCTGTTTAAAATTGAATAATATATCGAATACTATATTCATTGTCCAAGAATCCTTTATTACCCTTCAAATATGATAATGTCTCTTTATCTTTTTATGCATAAATATAATTAATTATTAATTGATGTTATTTTTTGTTTCGAATTTCCAATATACTCGCATATATACGCATTATTCATAACAATATACAATATTTTTTTCAATTATATTTACTTTATAATTGTTATTTACCTTTTTTTTTTGTAATGAAATAAATTAACCGTGATATTTTTTGTAAATTATTGTCAGATATATCTTTATTATAAGTCTGGCTGCGGTTATTTTTAAATGACTTATTATTATTATTATTCTGTATGCATATAAAATAATTATTATACTGTGTATAGTAAACAGACTAACAGAGAATGTCAGTGTTTAAATACCTTTATATATCTATATATACATAATTAATATATTACGATATAACAATATATGATTTAAATGCAAAATTGTTTTTAAAGTGATTTAAAATTGCGGTATATTTACCAAAAACAGATAACAATAGAAGAAACATATATTCATTAGCATTATTATTTTTTTCCATACCGAATCTATAAAGAAGAATTTCAATAATTTATGAATCATTTTATGATTTTTTTTTATTTTATAATATACTGAAAATTGTAATGGATTTTCTTTTAATGACCTATTTATAACTGAATTATAATTTCCAAATTAATAATGCGCTACTTTATAGATAAATTTCATTTATATCAATTCCGCATATTCCCAATCGGATTTTGAATGGTTATGGAAATCAATCATTCAGAATTACACTCCAAGAATTCGTTTTAATGACTAAAATTTACGCTTCTATATAGACACATATTTAGAAAGAAACGGAACAGATAGTATTGCCATAGGCAATGTCAATTATATAAATAAACCACTGAAGGAACCAACTAAAAATATAATAAAAACTTAAAAATTTGATCAATTTATGTATAAATAGTTACTTTTATTTTTATATACTTTTTTTTATAGATATTTTAATATAAAGTTTTATGTTGTAAATACCTGAATGTATATATATTATTATAGTTGAAAAGTTTCAATGGTAAATTTTAAATATTAAAAAAAACTTTTTATTTATTTTATATACATACAAATATATATATATATATATATCTTTAAGATTATGAAATCAATTCATCACGAACACTTTTTTTTATGTAAATATAAAAACATTAATATTATTTATATACATAAATATTTTTTGTTATTTTTATGATGTCTTGAAAAGATAAGTATAAAAATATAATGGATACAAAAGTCATAAAATAAAAGTCAATAAAATTTTAATTAACATTTAAAAAATATTGATAAACATTCATTCACAATAAATAACACAATAAATAATAAATAGATAAGAAGAAAAAATCCATTCAATTGAATAAAAAAAATTTATAATTATTAAGGTAAACACCTTTTTATAATATATACCATCATGATCTGGTCGTGATTAAATATATTAATATATAAATGAAAGGGAAAATTAAATAAAAAATTATATAATAATTAATTATAATTTTATTTTATTTTTTTTTTTTTTTCCTTACCGCGTTGACAAAAAGATTTTTATCAAATTTGATTAATTATACTGCAGTCATGCCAAATTTGTTTTTGTTGTATTATTTATATATTGTTTTGGATACTTTCTTAAATAATAAATAAAAATCAAGGTTTAAAAACCTTTACAACAAAAAATTTATGTATATATACATGAATTTTTTGTATATTGGAATTCCATTTAAAAAAAAATGCATTCTTGCACATTAAAGAATTTTCCAAGTATATGTAATAAAGTTAATAAAGAAGTATAGAAATTTTGATTTTTTTTTTTAAAAGAATTTTTATTTTTTAATTGTTTTGGAAAAACCCTGTATATATAAAATGATATATATAGTTAAAATTCTATATGAAGAACACGTCACATTGAAACAAACCACAATGAAATTATATTTATATACGATTTTTTTTATTAAAAAAAAAAATTTAAATATATTATAACTCTTATTCTCATACCAATAAATATATGTATATATATATATTATAAATGACTATATGATGACTATCCCAATATAGATCTTACTAAAAAATAAAAAAAATAAAATCTCAAAAAAGCATTTATATAAAATCATATGAATATAAAAATTCACATAAAAAAAAAATAAAAAAACAACAATCTATGAATAGAAAGAGGTTGTTCAAATATATATATATATAGATTTTATTTTTTTTTAAATTTTAAATGTATTTATATATAAATACAATCAAAAGTCGATTTTCCATTTTTAATTTTCATCAAAGAAAATTCTATGAAATTTTCTATTTGAATATATTAATTTTTTTATTTTTATATACGCGCTCATATTTTTTGTTATAATTCAAACTCTATATATTTTATAATCTATTGAATTTTTCATATATAAAAACGATGTAATAATAATATTCAATTAATATATTCGTAACAGTAAAAAAAAATGTTTACATACAGAGTTATAATTTAATATAATAAATAAAAAATTAAATAAATATTAATCGTTGTTTTACCTCTTTTAAAAAATTTCCTTAAATGGACAAATCCAAATAATAAATTTATATTGAATATGTATTTGTTGTTTTTTATTTTGTATACAGTTGAAATATCTCGTTTACGCGTTCTTGACTATATATTGAAGAGTTTAAAATTTTGTTTATATATATATATATATATTATTTATATATTCAGAAAATTGGTATAGTTGTCCTTCGTGTCACTACTGTTATTGCTATTATATATATATATAAGATTTGAAAGGAAAATTCCTAATATATATATATAATTTACTGTGTGAAAATTTCGACTTCGAATTAATCCAGGAACAATTTTTTTTTTTCACTTTTATTTTAAATACATATTAATCATTTTTATATATCTTTTTTTTTTAACTAATATTTTGTGAATGTATGATACACACTTTCATTAACATATTCGCACGTCACCTTGATGCATATATATGTATATATAAATATCACTATATATATATTTTTAATTAAAATCTCACTTTTTACTTTATTTTTTCTTTAATTTTTTAATTTTTTTTTTTAATTCATCATAGCACTATAATTATTAATTCTAAATAAATCTATTAAAATTCTTTACAATTATAATTAATAACATAAATACAATTTTCACACTTTATTTAAATTATATATAAACTCTGTGGCGGTAATTGTTCTCCAGCAAGAAGTCACCCAGTAAGAATTAAAAAAAAAACTAAACTAAAAAAAAATATCTATTTTAATAATAATAAAAAAAAAAAATTATTTTCGTAAATCTTCACTTTTTCTATTATTGAGAATTTTTTCTTTATTAAATTATTTACACAAATGAAATGAAAAATCTTATGTATAAGAATCAGCAGCAGCACCACGGCAGTTTAAAATGAAAAACCAAAAAAAAAAAAAAAAAAAGAAAAGAAAACCGAAAAAAATTCACACGAAAATTTAAGAAAATTTCTTAAATGAATTTGTGTAACATCGACGACGACGGTGTGTCATGACTTAAAAATAATATTATTGCGCTCACAAATCGGCAGAAATGAAAAAAAAAATAAAAAGCGATCTTTTTTACTATATATACACACTATAATAATAATAATAATATATTACAGATTGAAAATATTTAAATGAATATTTAATTTTAATTTTTTTTTTATTATTATACCAAAAACAAAAATTAAAAAATACACAAAAAGAGCAATAGCTCAACGACGACGACAACTCATAATAAAACAACACAATTCCGCCTCACACAGCATCGCAATGATTTTGTAACAAAAATATATATAAGTATACAGAATCATATACATATACTAAAAACTAACTAATATATATTGTTTAATATTAACTAAACAACATTTTTTATTTTTTTTTTAAATACACAATCGCGTATAGTTAACAGAAATAATACAAAAAAAACACACACCAATTGTGAGTAAAAAAAAAAAAATTAAAAAAAACTTTAAATTCAATGTTTAATTTTCTCAATACAATTAAATAAAAAATAAATAATATACATATAAGATGTGATATGTGGGGATACAGACAGTCAACGGAGTACATATACAATAATACACACGATCATGATTAAAAAAAAAAACAAAATTAAATGCAAATATAAAATTATCTAATTAAATATATTATATATATATATATATATATATTAATTTTATTATTGAATATATACGACGATGAACGAATGCGAAGACCATATGGAATTAAAATAACGAATCTAAATGTGTTTTTTTTTGTTAAAAAATCCATGAAAAAGTTTTTTGAATATTTTATTTTTAATTGAATTAGTTTTTGACATAATTAAGATTTAATATATTTGAATTTATTAAAACAAAATATTCTTTTAAATGGTTTTAAAATGAAGATTTAAACACCACAATATTTTCTAGATGTATTAATATTATTATTAATCATCATTGCATGCAAATATATGTAATATAGTATTTAAAAAACCGGCATTTTTGTGTGGTAAATCGCGCAAATAGATATAGATAGATATAGAGTTGTTGTGTGACACACACAGATTTTTATTTTTATAAAAGAGTTTTTTTTTTTAATAAATAATAGATTTTAATTAATTTATATACCACAAAAATTATATTAAAAACATATGGTAGATTTTTAACAGATAAACTATACAAAAACAGTTAAGGGTCACATTATTAGAATCAATATAATTTCTGTTAATTTAATATTTTATATGTAATCAAATCAATGCGTATTTTTTAGGTTGATTAAATGAAAGAACATCTACTTATAAAAAAAAACAATTTGAATCCAAAGTACCAAAGGCATAGTATTATTGTGATGCAGAGTAAAATCTTATAAAACTGCAGACTCCCAATTTCCCAAAAGATTTTTCTATCCATCTTATTAGAATTTTATAGATAATATAGTTAAAATAAAATAAAGTCAAATTTTAAAACCATTAAAAAACGTCATTTATAAAAAAAACTTTAATATATATATACATTTTGATTTGTAATAAATGAATTTTTATATGGCAAACAGCGCAGAATAAACAAAACTTATCACAAACAAATTTTTTATTCATATCATATACAATAGAAAAATTAGAAAAAAATATATAAAAATAATAATAATAAAGTATATATTATTTATTTATTATTTTCGATTTAATTTAATTTTTCCTCTATATATAAATATACAAAAAAAAAAATAAAATAAAACATTAACTATGAATCGTCTGCATCGAAATTCGATAATTGTAAATGTTGCATAATATTACGAGCTTTAATTTTATAGAAAAAATAAATAAATAAATATCAATATGGGTAATGATGGACGACGTATGCAGAATGAAAGAAAGAAACAGAATCATACCTTCAAAATATCCAGTGTCCGTTGGACAATCTGGATTGGGTACAAATGGTGGTTCCATTGATTGTAAATTATCCCAAGTAATTGTTTGGAAAAAATTCATTTCTTGAACATCTTTGGCAGCCGGACGTTTTGTTGGTTCCATTGTTAATAGTTGTTCAACGGCTTCTACTGCACTATCTGATAGTGCTTCATCATCTTGAGGCCATTCAATATCTATACATATAATATAACAATTAATAAGGCATTCATAGCACAAAAAACAAGAACAAAAAACACAATTATCATACTTCTATTTAATATATTATCAAAAACTTTTTGTGGTGTTTCATCATTAAACGGCGGTACACCGGTCATAAATTCATATAAGCATACACCTAAGGCCCACCAATCCACAGCAAATCCATGGGTATGTCTAAATAATTTTGGAATGTGATTAACGATTTGAATTAGTTGTGAAAAAAACACACATACGATAAAAGTAATTCTGGTGCTAGATAATCTGGCGTTCCTAATATTCGTTCACTTGTATTTTTACCAGCTCGTCTAACCGATTTCGGTGTACGAAACGGTGTTTGTGATGCTTTCGGTGTCATTTGATTGAGACCAGAATTTATTGGTGACATTGCCGGTTCATCCTACAACAATCCATATAATTTATTATTAATCTTTTTTATTTATTACATTAATAATGGGTTAAAAATACTTACACCCATTTTTATAAAACGTGATGGCATACAATCCATAGAACTATTTTTCATTCGAGTTTTATTGGAAGATGATGGTAATACAAAACGAGTACTTTTTAATTTTAATAGACCACGGGCTGGTTTCGTTGATGATACCGGTGTCGATACCATTACATTATCAATATTTAAATGCTCGTTAACGGGTTCATCATCGGACGATAATGAACGAACTTTTAAGACACCCTGAACCGGTGATGTAGCTCTACGTTTCATTCGAGTCGGTGTACTACTACCAATATCTAATATATTAATTTCTTGTGTTAATCCAGTACTTTTTGAATATTCCACTTCTCTATCAAGACTACTTTCATGATCCAATGGTTCTTCATTCATAAAATTACGTCTTGGTTTTATGCTATACCAAACACACAATGAATTGATTATTTTATTTTAATTAACAAAAATTAAATTAAAAAATAAATTATTACTTATAACGCCTGGAATGATTTAAAAATTTAATATTTTTAACCGGTGATTCATTTCGATAGGTACTGGATTCATTTTCATTTGAATTATTATAACTGTTTGGTAAATTATAGAATTATTATATATATTAAAATAAAATAAAAAAAAACAATTAAATACTAATAAGTTAAAAAAATATTACCTTTTTGAAAAATCTAAAGAATTACAATCGTCTTTACTAAATTCAGAATTATTTGCTTTTTCAATTGCTGACAATTCACAATTTAAATTATTTGTGCTTAATTCACTTTTACGACTACCAACACCAGAATCTTCATTTTCCTTAGACATTGATGCATTTCTAAATGGCACTTTCTGTATGCGAAAAAAATATTATAATGATCGCTATAGTGGATTAAGATTTATATCAAGCTAATGTTTACCATTGATGAACTAATAAGACATCCATCTTCATCACCTTCATTAATAATATCATTTTCTTTATTTAATTTATTTGTGCCAAATTTTGTATTTGAATTATTTTTTGTCGATTCACCACTAGACATTTTACTGCCAATACTTGAATTGCATGAATAATATGATGATAATGATTCTTTCTGTAAAAGGGGAGGAATTCAAACAAATTATAAGTGATGTTACATTGTATTATATTATTCGTTGTTTTAATTCACATACACTCTTTTGTTGTATCGAATTTAAATTCACTTGATTATCTTCCGTTGAAAGAAATGGTGAAATTCCAGACATATGACTATCATTTGGTTGATGATTACTATTATCCAATTCATGATTAGGGGCTATTGATTTTTTTGAAATAAATTTTTGTATTATGATTATAATAAAGTAAAGTATTCAATTATCATTCAAAAATATATATTAAAATTTACTTTGATTAAGTGCTTGCATTAATTTCGATGTAGGTTGAGTACCGCCAACCATATAACAACCCTCGGTATATCTATTACTTTTCATTAATTTCTCACCGGAACCAAATGATAAATGTGATGTCAATGATAATAATTGACCTGGTGTTCGGGCATTATTTAAATTGGGCGAACAATTTATTAAATCTGATAATTCTAAATCACGACAAAATTCAATTTTACTAAGACCAAAATCTGTTAGTTTAACATGACCAGATGCAGCTACCAACATATTATCAGGTTTTATGTCACGATGTACAATACCATGTTCATGTAAATATCGTAAAGCTAATGCAATTTCAGCACAATAGAATTTTGCAGCTGTTTCATCAAAAAAACCGGATACAGTCAATAAAGATTTTAAATCACCACCAACCATATATTCCATAACCTGTATATATACCAACATTAACACCATTAAATTGATTTTATAAATAAATTATTTATTATTTTTTATTTTGATTTACCAAATAAATGTATGAAACCGTTTGTAGTGAATAAAATAAATGTACACAAAAAGGACTTCTTGATAATGCTAAAGCATTACGTTCTGTTATCACTTGTGATACCATATTTTTATTTATCATTTCGGATTTTCGCATTACCTATATACAGATATAAAAAAGTATATAATGTAATATATTTTAAACATAAATTATATAAAACAACTATGATTTTCTAAAATTGAATACTTCTTACCTTAATTGCAAATAATTTATTAGCATCGGTAATTTTGTATCCTAAGAATACTTTACCAAAAGCACCACGACTTATTGGTTTTATAATAGCAAATTCTTTGATACTTGGTGCCTTTAAATTTGTATCGACCGTAAGTTTATCCAATTTATTAAAAATACCCCCATCGCATTCTGATTCTTCTTTTTTTGGATTCTCTAAATTACTATTACTATTATTATTATTAGCCATTAAATAATATATAAATATATATATTTAATAATACGTGTATTATTTTATATTTTGCAAATATATTTTTTACAAAATTATATATTTAATTTTTTAAACGAAAATTACACAATAATATGAATTACAGCCGTTACTGAAACACTTGAATTTATATATACATTTAAAAAAAAAATTTTATTGTATATTTTTATTGATTCACTTAGACAAAATTATTTATTTGACACGTTTTATTTTTATTTAATAATAAAACAATAAAAAAAAAACTTAAATACTATTTTCTTTTTTATAAAAATATATAATTAAAATTATTGATTAGCAGTTGAAAAATTGAAAACGTTTCATTTAATCATCAATTCAAATCAAAATACAAGATTTTTATCAACTATAGAATAAAATTAAATTAAAATAATAACAACCAACAATACAAATTAGACAAAATATAAATAATAAAAATATATATATATATAGAGGTATTTAATTTTGAAAGAATAAAACAACAGTATGTAGTATTGTGAAACAGCAAACATCGGGTATATTTTTTAAGAGAGAACAGAGAATTTATTTATTTAGCCAAGACACGAAGTTTTCTTGTACTAAAAATCGATAATTCATAAATAATTCAATGAAAAACCTGGAGAATGTTTTTTTTTTAAAGAAAAACGATAAAAAAATAAAAATAATTATTGCAGATGTTTGGGATATATTTAATTTCGTTTCAATTGAATGATGAACATTTATAAATATGGAAGGATATAGAAGGATATGCAATAATTTTTACTTGGAGAATGGTTTCGTTGGTTTTCTGAATCCTTTCAATTAAACAGCCGTAAGGATGTTGGTTTCAAATTTATATTCAGATTTGCCATCTATATATAATGTTAATTAATAATGTACATCAAGGATATTTTTTATGTATATATAATTTTCATTTTGAAAGAATTGGTATGATAATTTTGGACAGATTGTAATTTTTCACAACTATAAAGTTATAATCTTATATATTATCTCAAGATTTAAAAGAGTTTTCGTCTATAAATAAAATAAAAAACAAATTAATTTTTTCTATAGAAATAGTGCAATTTTGAATTTATTTAATTAAATATAATTTTTATACATTATTTATAACATAAATTATTAAACTATATATTAATAAAATTGTAAAATATAAATATATATATAAGAATATGTGCTTTTAAAAATACATACTAAAATATAAAAAAAAATTAATTATAATAAAATGATAAAAATTAATTATTTTTTGTTTTTTTTACTAATAAAATCTATTTCAGAACAAATCAGAACATTAATATTTAAAATAAACGATTGTATAATGTGCAAGTTAAAATTTTCATTTTTTAAATCAAATATCAAATTAAATTTTTGCATTTCAATTTGTACGTATTTTCATATTTTGTTTTATTTTATTTATATATATAAACTTAATAAATAATTTGAATATAATAATAATATATCTTATTATATATTTATATATTTATGTTTATTTACATTTAAATAAATAATTAAAAATTTATAGATGTTATAAAATAAAATTGTATATATTTTTTTGTTCAGTATTCAGTATCGCCGCGCATCATATATAGTACTTAAAATATATAAATACAAGGACCTCATTCTATATCCTTTTTATGCTAATCAGTTTTTTTCCTTCTAAATACATATCTTTATTTTATATTTTTTTTTCATTTTTTCATAATAATATATTATATTTATTTAGTATTTATGATTTATTTTTAAATATACATATAGCCTTTTTCAATAATAAATATATTTTTATTTCTTTTATAATTTGTAAATGATTATGTAAAATATTTTATATATAATAATAATAAAATGTAAAATTACGAGTATAATAAAACAAAAAATCTTAATTGAAAGTGTATTAAAATTTGACGGTAGTGTGGTAACGCGGTTATTAATATTAAATTAAATGAAAAAAAAATATAAACAATTGTCTATAAAAAATTCATTTAAGATACAAAATAGAAATTATATAAAGAATTAATTAATATATAATAGAATTAATTAATATAATAGAATTAATTTAATAGAATTAATATATATATTTTTTAGATAATTATTCTTATAATTAATTCGTGCATTATTATATAGAATTGATTTATAATTGATTGATTGATTATATTTAGTGAATTTTCTAAAAATAAATATATATTCTCTATCATTAATATATAGTTTAATCATGGAGTTTATAATCACAAAAATAAAAATTAAAAGATTATAGGGCTATTTTAATATTCTAAT
This sequence comes from Dilophus febrilis, assembly GCA_958336335.1. Classification (NCBI taxonomy): domain Eukaryota; kingdom Metazoa; phylum Arthropoda; class Insecta; order Diptera; family Bibionidae; genus Dilophus; species Dilophus febrilis. Next base: position 43,648,028 of record OY284468.1, read on the forward strand.
TCTATATATTATATATAAATTTACGTGTGCATCTAATAAAAAGGTTTTTTAGCTAAAAGTGTTCCGATTAATAACGATGATAATGGTACAAATATTCCGGCTATAATTGTAATAGCACCTGCGAAATATAAAAATATTAAATATGTTTAAAATAATTTCTTGTGTCTCGTTAAGTTTTAAGATATAGATTCTTAAAAACGACAAAAATATTTTATATATATATTTGTTTACTTACCATTGCATCGATCATCATCTTCCACATATCCAACAGCTTCATCACATAAACAAATTTTCGATCCATAATTATTATTTGCATTTCGATTGAATCCAGTTGATTTTGTACTATTATCAACAGTACAAATCATTTCCAATTTACATTCGTCTGAATCAATACACATATGACGAAGTCCTACGAATATAAACATACAGAAATATGAATAAAAAAAAAAATAAAGCATTAAAATATTATAAATTATATTTTTTTTATAACATATTTGAATGTACATAAAATTATACCATTCTTAAATGAAATTACATTTTACGTATTTCTATATTATAGAAATGTAAAAATCAATAATTATTACAACAATATTAATTGTATATTATACTTTAAGAAAATATTTTCCCATTTTTCGCGCTTTATTTTTAATTTATATAATAATTTTCATTAACAAAATAATATATATGTGAAAGGGGAAAAAATCCATATAATATAGAAATTGTTTATATATATATAGTTTTATTTTTATTGCTATTATGAATATGAAACGGAGATTTTTTCAAAAATAAAATTAATTATATCGTATCAAATCAAACTATATATATAATGAAATTTTATAGTTTATTTTCTCTATATTCGCTTATTTTATACCTATATTATATATATTTATTACTACACTAATTTGCATTTTTATGTATATAAAAGTAGATTATTTGTATAAATAAATACAGTTTTTTTATATATATAAAAAAATATTCATTTAAGGATTTCGTGCAGGAAGAAGCAATAAAACAGAATTTTATATATATATCATTAACAAATGAAAAATTGTTTAAATAGAGACATTCCTATACATAAATGTATTTATATGTATATTGAAATATTTAACACATTCAGGGTATGTTATTTCAAAAAAAAAACTATATATTCGATTGTTTGATGAGAAGGTCAACACATAAGTTGAAGATATCTTTCATTATCAAAAATTCAAATTAACATAAATTTTTTTGCAATAAAGTAATTCAATAGAAAACATTTTCATGATTGAAATTCATATATATATATATAGGTAAATCCTATTTATGATTGTTTTTTGTCCTTTTATATCTCTATAATTAATATATAGTATATAGATTTTTACCTTTATGTACGCGGTGGTTTATCAATTCATTTAATTTATTTATTTATTTATTTATTTATTTTCAAAAAACATTAAAACTAATGTGTAAGTCCAATACATGTTTAAATTGAAAAAGAGAGAAAAAACTAATATCATTGGTAATATACAATTAATACATACACAATTATATAAGTACCATATTAATACATAGATTAATAAATAATATTATAATTAATTTATGGAACGCTTTTACCATAAAATCCAAATTTAAAAGATATGCTTTTTACATTGTTATCCATTAAAATATCATTACAAGAATTGTAAATCATTAATAAAACGTCAAGAGGAATAAAACGACCGTAATTGGTACGATAACTGCTCAACTATATATAAAATTGTTTATACATGGCCAAATATTTTCTTATCATACTATTAATATTTTGTAAAAATATGTTAAAAAAATTCCTTTTATTTTATACATTTATTTTGGTTTGACGTTATGTTTTGGTATATATAATTATGTAGGTCAAACTTATATAGTAAATTGAAAAAAACAACATTTTTTATTTTGTTAATTGTTATTAATATATATAACAACAATATATATACTATATAATAATATACATAAATTCGTCTATTGTGCTTATGCATGCATTCACTTGGTATATATTTTATTTAATAATATACCATGTGTATATCATGTTATTTACATCATTTTGTTAAAAGTAAACAATTGTAAAAGTGTATATAGAAGGTGAAAAAGGAACACTTTTTCAAATTACTATATATATAAATAAATATGCAAATGAATATTCGTATATATAGGAAGCAAGGTTGTGGCGAGTTTTTTTTATATATATATATATAAATAATAAGGAAACAAAATTTTAATTTATATACCTTTAAAAATATCTTTTATATAGTTATTTTATATTCACTCACCTTTTTTCTGTGCAATACAATATCCATTATTTGGTGCTTCATTATCACCACATAAACATCGTAATTTACCATCATCTAGATCTCGTACACAACTTGTACCTTTTATTCCTGAACAATCTGAATGTGCTTTACATTCAACTCCTTTTACTATATAATAGTATTTGGGATTATATTAAAAAAATTAATATGTTTATAAATTCATGATCATAATAAATATAAATTATATTTTTATTTTTTTTATAAATCGTTTATAATTATATATATAATTCAAGAGTATTCACATATATATGGATGAGGTGTGTCGCGTCGTATCAAATCATTTACCATATATATATATATATATATATATATATATATAACGTTTTCATTTCATTTCACCACGTTTATTTTAAAAAAATAAATAATATATTTGATGTGTATTTAAATATACAGTAAATTAAAAAAATAAATTATATTGTGTAATATAAATTTATTCATAAAAACTATATAATATACATAAATACAATAACATAATTTTAATCATATTTCATTTTATATTTTTATATATATATATATATATATGGTAATAATGGATGGATTTTAACCATAAAAAGGAATAAACCCGCGCGTCTTATTATATTATATATTCGTGTAATTTCAAATATATAGTATTATATTTATATAAATAACACGCGTCATTTTACATTATAAATTGCGGTATATGAATATATATATCACGATGATTATATGCGTGTATGAATAATATTCGACGACCCAATTAATTGTGTTTAAACATCGCAATTTGTTATATATATATGGAGTTATAAGAATTATTTTAATTTAATTATAAAACACTTTTGTATGATCTGCATATTATAATATATATATATTTATATGAATTAACATATTGTACATCCATATATATTTATGAATTGAGGAGTGTCTATATTATATATATGTATATAAATTCGTCCTTTGAATAAATACTTTTAAATTAAATATATATTTTTAATTAATATACACGGGTGCATTGCGTTTTCATTTTAGATGAATAATAAACAACAAAAAAACATTGTACTAAATGATCCTTTAATAGATAAATGTATCGTTGAACAAAGTTTTGTGAATCAAGTAATCAAATGGATGAAAAATCTCAATTAATATTTCTGTTAAACTATAATTTATAAAAGAAATGTGAGAAATTTCAAACATAATGAATTATGAATTTAAATAGCCACATCGCAAATATAAAAAATCATTAAATTTCACTTAAATTTTTGATAGAATTTTTATTATTTCTACTATTCATAAACATTCATAAACATAAAATTCAGAACAAGTTGTTTTGGGAAAGCGTTAAACTTTTTCTAAAAAAAAAAAAACAAAATACAAAAATTTGCATACCTGGTGGTGATGATGTTGCACCCGAATTTGTATTTGATTTACCGAATGTTGTTAATGCTGTTGAACTGACCCCAAATAGAACGATAAACACAACAAATAACATTGTTATGCTTCCACATTGTGTAAAACGTTTTAATGGTTGCATTTTTATATTTATATAATGTTCAGTTTTTATTTTTAAATTACTTTTATCGGATTATTGTTAATAAACTCTTTATTTTTTTATGATATAGATCCTTTTTTTTAGTTTTCTATTGTCCTTTTTTTTTGTAAAGATTATTTGATTTTTTTAATTATTAAAATATTTCGGTAAATTCTTTATAATAAATTAAATCACAATTACACTGTTGTTGACTTTTAATTAATGCAATTCTTTCCTGTATATATTTAACAATAAATCTAAACGATTTCATTAAATCAAAACCAACCAACAAGCAATTATTTCACTGTATATATCAAAATAAACACATATATATTTTATTTTTCTATAGCGTAAAATAAAAACTGAAAAAAATTTATATTATAATTATTTAAAATTAATTAATTACAATGTACACAATAACAAATATAATAATTATCAAATTTAATTTTTAATTTATTTTAAATACGCTGAATGATGAATGGAAAATTTGTAAAGTCTGCAGTTGGAAACTTTTTGTATAAATAATATATATTGTATTGTGAAAAATATCAAGAAACTAACAAGAAAATAATATTATATTTTTTTCACAACCTTCGATTAAGAAAACAACGGGGAAAATGAGAAAATTATTAGAAAAATATTGAAATTTAAGTAAATATTTTTTATATTACTATTTTTTTTATACACTATAGACTATATAATACTATATAGTTATATAAAGAATAACGCATGCGTTTTTTTTTCTTTTATATATTGCTATTTTACCTGCTTTTTTTTACGTTTAATAAGTATTTTTTGGTAAATTAATGGAAAAAATATTTATGTATATATAGTTATATATTATTACTATATACATATATTCATAAAAAAATATGTAAAAATTATATTATAGTTTTATTTATTCAATATAAAATAAATTGTTGTAGAATTTGTAGATGTTTTTTATTGTTATACAATTGTAAAGATATTTGTTTAACTAAACAACGAAATTAACAAAATGATTAACACTTTTTTTGTCCTCAAAGCATTTAATCATAAAAGCATAAAACTGCGTTTTAACTGCGTTTTTTAAATATTAATATTTAGAATTTTCCAATGATTTTCTTTATTTCAAACACTTAACACAATTTTTTTACTTTTAATAAACTTAAATACGTTCAAGTTCAAATTAAACTAAATATTATTTGAATATATAGATTTATTTGTATATAAGTTTGAAAAAAATTTGCTTATTTTTCGATATATAAATCGAGAATTTTCTTTTTCTTACCATTCACATATAGAAAAAATTGAGAAAAACAAATATTCGCTTAAATATATTATATGTATATGATATAACAAAATAATATGCAATTTTATATTATTTCTCAATATATATACCATATATTACATTATGATTATATTATACAAAAACTTTGGGCTAACTATACCATATAAATATAGTGAAACAATAAAAAAAAATCGCTATATTTTTTAAGACCACTAGAAATATATTATTGTTTTCTTATAACAATCAGTTAAAATTTAGAAAAATTCGTGTAAATTGAATATTGAAAAATCATTCCAATAAAGATATTTTCTCATTTGAGGAATTAAACATTGAAAATTTAAATTATATTTTATATACAAATCTTAAATTTTACTCGAACTTATCTACTATTGTGCCTTTTTGAAAACTATTTTTTGGAACATCTCAGCGTAATTCCAAAGATAGCATATATATTTATTGTAAAAAGAATGTGAATGTGACGTATATAATTTCAAATACCTTCGTGCAAATAATATATGCGATCAAAATTTATATACTACTATATGCTATATATAATATGTTGTTGTATGTATATACTTATTAAAACTAACATTATATATTTATTTTATATATAGAAATGGGGAAAAGAAATATACAATAAAGTATATATAGCTATATAATATTGAGAAAATTCCTTCATATTTATATAAATAAATTATAAAAGAAATTACCTGTATATTAGAATATACTCAAAAGGTGTATAATAAAAACAAATGTATTCGGAATGTATATAAATATATATATAGAAATATTTAAATATATATAGAACAGAGTGTAACAGTATAACTGCTAATAATATTTTTTTTTTGAAACAATACAACATTAAATTCAATATTTTACGTCATCATATAAAGCTTTGATCCTTATTTTCAATATGTTATATATATGCGCGGTGTGTTAAGTTAAGTAAAGGTAATTAATATATTTGTAACTTATTCTTCTCATTATGACAAATAATATAATTAAACAAAAATAATTACTTAGAATATAATATAAATTGCCACATTTTTATGTTATCTTTTAAATCAACTTTTAAATGTAAGATAAAAATATAAGAATTTCTATATTAATTTTTATTATTACCATAAACCAATTTTTACTATATTCATTATTACTATATCATTTATATATATAGAGTTGTCTGCGACTCACGCAGTTAATAAAAATATACAAATACAATACTTTAGAAAATCCATAAAAGAAAAGTTCCCCACCAGACTGCCATATATAATATATAGGAATGTACTATATTAATTTTATTATAATTTTCACTATTTGTTTATAAATAGAAATAGAAATAATATAAAATATACATTCTTAAAATAAAATTTTTGCATAATAATAATATTCATCTATTTTTAATATGCTATTATATAAACAAAAATGTGCGTTAATAAAAATTAGTATGATGGGGCTATATATATTTATTATTATTACCCATATTATTATAACAGCTACAATCGCGAAGCACTTAACTTAAAATATATACAAATAGAATTTGGAAAACGAAAATTAATATATTTTTTATATTACCTGATATTTTAATATAATTGTTTTGCTGTAAGAGTCTATGGCTAGTTAAAATATATGTAATAATCTTTTTACTTCACAATCTATTTCAATGTATTATAAAGGATAAATTGAATGGAAGTTTCTTTGAATTTGTATGGATATAGGAGATCAAATTTGTCTTATAGCTTCGATTAACCCACGTGTTACTCTTAAAAATAATGAATACACACATGACTGATATCGCAAGAATCGCAATCGAAAATCTTGATTATGATGGAATAATACCAAAAATAAAATAGATTTAAGAGTCTTTGAACAATTTAATAAGATTTACAAAAAAATAAAACGACAATATCTTAATTACATTAATTGCCAATTATATAATCCATTATTATAAGTTCCTTACTCTATATATTTCTATTTTGTATAATAGCCATTTTTCCTATTTTCTTAAGTATTTGTTAAGAAAAACGTATAACCGAAAATGATTGTTTAAATATTTATAAATATAATTTAAAAATAAAATTAAAAACAAATTTGCATATTCATTATTTTGGTGTTTTTTTATTAGTTTTTCACACAATTTTTTCCTTATATATATGTATATATTTAAAAAAGGCGAAATGTCTAGGGGTCATCATCAAATTTATATTATATTATCAATTTATTATTATATATATCTACCGTTGCGATGATGACTTTTAAAATAAATACAAATATGCGATACGCACAATAATTAAGCCTTTTATAATAAAATAATGAAATTATATCCATATTACAATATACATTATAATTACACATGATGAGCTTTTAGTTTATTTATATATTTTTATGTTTTTATATTGGATAAGGATGTATTAAAAAACGGAAACTATATACACAGCAGTCTAATGTGAATAAACCAAATTTTTTCGATTAATTTTCTCTTTATATTGTTATAATTATAATATAACATATTTTTTTTTTATATATTAAATACACGTATCTATGCTTTTATATATATATATATAAAAAAAACTGATTTGACGAAAATATTATTTTTTAAGGACATGCTTTTTAAATCTGATGACCTTTATAAAAAATTGTTATATTCATTTCATTATGTATATGAATTCTTTTATCGAATTATTTAAAAGTGCTATATATAAATACATATACAATATCTTAACTAATAAATTTGAATATACCGAAAAATCAAAATAAATTCTTTTAATTTATTTGAAATATTCATAGCTAAACATCACACACAATATATATAATGTGCGTGTAAAAATCTAATACACACCATTCTTTTTTTTTTTGTTCAATTATTGTTAATAATATAATCACTATACATATATGGTATATGATATACCAAAGCGCTTATTATAATTCAAAAGAATTATTATGTTTATTAATATATATTTATGTGCATTTTTTTCATGAATATATACTTAACAAATAACAATATTCATATTTATTATATGAATATATATATATATATGTTCAATGAGTTCAAAGACTTTCTTTTAAAACAATTATATATACCATATATTCAAGGTATTTTCTTTATTGAGTAAATAAATCAATATACGAATACCGCATATTATCTGATCATCGAATTCAATCTCTTAAAAAATAATATATCCTTTATTTCTATACAAAATAATTAATGAACTCTTTTTCTCCTACAAATTTAAATTAATTTTCTTTCGAAATTTTATTGTGATTTTATAATATCCTTCATACATAGTTTTTTTTTTATTTATATACAAATGGATTCGGATAGGTATATATATAAATATTATATGAAATTTAATTTAAAACTTATAATCTATATATACAAACATAATGCAAATATATATAAAAAAAAATGAACCTCGAACTATACAAACGCAATTTATAATACACAAATATATTTATATATACATATACATAAATTACAATACAATATAACTTGCGACGTCACTGTTTGCATGTTCATAATCCATTAAATATCCTTAACACTTCTTTAAATGTTTCCACTTATATATATATTTATACATAGTTCATATAGTGTGTATGTGCAAAATAAAAGATATGGATTATCATTAAAATTTACTTTTTATTCTTTTAATAGAATTTTACTATATAATTTACATAAGAATACATATAGAAAATATCGCAATACTATATATATATATATATAGGTAAAAATATCGCATACATACTATATATTTTATGTTTACTCATGATATTTTTTTATTGATCAATATTCCGTGTTCCGTGACGTGTTACATGGAAATATATAGGATATACAAAACAGTTAGAATTAAACTTAGAACAAAAAATTTCCACCCTCAAATATCTGCCCAAAAAGTGGTTTTTTTTAATAAAATTTAATTTTCTATATATTGAAACTTATTGACAAAGATGAAAAGATTACGAATTTGAAGGCAATCTTTTTAATTAGAGGAAAAGTGTTGAGTGGTGTGAAATATTACGGTAGGTCTAACATATCAAAGTGTTTTAATACGTTATGAGTGATTTCAGTATATATTTTATGAAAAATTCTATAGAAAATGAATTTCTTAAATACCATGAAATCAATATTATTAACGTTATGAAATTTCAGTATTTAAAAAATATTCTTTCGTATACAATAATACAAAACATTTTCCGTCATTTGATGCATTTCATTTAATGTTTCAAAAATAATTAATTTATATCCGCATATTGTCAATTATTTCCTATTATATATAGTTATATAATTAATTGAATTTTTATGTTATAATTAAAAATGTTAAAGAAAATGTTAAGGTATAACCTTCTTTATATATGTATATATATATATATATATATATATATATATATATATATATGTTCCACCCTACAATAAAGTCATATATTATTATAGTTATATGTATAAATATACAAAAAACATTACGTTTTTAATCAAATACACAACACACACACATATACAAAAATAATAAAGGAATAAAACATTTTCTATATATATTATCTATCATGTAATCTTTTATTAATTTGTTTTTTTTTTTTCCTTATTTCATTATTTTCAAGGATGTAAATTGGTCATTAAACATAAAGAAAATTAAAATTAAAAAATAATATAAAAAATTGTTTCTTATATATACAAATACAATATATAAAAACGCAGAAGAATTCAATATAAACTATGTATTTGTATTGCATTTTTGTTACTGGATGTTTCATTTATATTATGTTTTAATAATCCTTGTATATTGATCAAGAATTTTTGAAATATAGATATATAATTTTTCAAATTTTCGAACCCTTTTTCCTAACTATATATCATTTAATTTTAATATTAAAATTTCCAAATATTAATCAACTTTTTAATCGCTTATTTGTTTTATTATAGATCTTTTTTATTTACAATATTTACATAAATGAATGAATATGTTGAAATCAATTGAATATGAGACACCATGTTTATATTTACAATTAATTTGCATGCAAACAAAAAACAAAAAACAAAAAGAAAAACAAATAAGGAAAACTTATAACTTATCGCTTTTAAAAAATACATTTTTTTTATTTTTTATTCTATAAATATTTAATGAAAACATATTACTATATATATAATAAATAAATAGACGAATCGCATTTTATTGTAAATACAAAATACATGTTATTTTTTTAAATTTTTATAAACTATTTGGTATAAACACACGTTTATTTTGTACTGTTTGGCTGACAATATAAAAACAAACAATTACATTCTATCGTATAATCTAATCTCTAACTAAAAACCTTTAATAAAGAAAAAAAAAATATAAGAAAATTTTGTACATATTTCTTATTTACACAATATATATTGTAAAACATTTGTTTTTCTATTAAATTTCTTTGGCAAATAAATAAATATTATATATATTATTAATTAGATTTATATACTGTTTTGTTATACATTTTATTTATTTATTTTTTTTGTATATATGTGAATCAATTTTCAATATAAATTTTTCAACACGCAATAAACAAACATTTGTTTTGAAAATTAAAATAAAATATTTATATTGTTAGTTACATTTGATAAAAAAAAAATTACAATTGCAATTACAATAAATAAATAAATATATTTACACGATAATCTATATTTATTGTATTTTTTTTTTCCATTTCCTTGTGTTTTCAAAATATATTGTTTACGTTTACGTATATGTACCATATAATAATTTTAAATAAAACAATCATGTTTAACATTTACCGACAACAAAAACGTTAAAGATTTCTATAATCAACCGATAATTCATATTGGAATCGTCATATATTATGATAATATGACAATTACAAATTAGGAATATATTCTTAAATAAGTGTTTTTTAACCCTCACTTACTTTTTCGTTACTTTATCACACCGCAAAGCAAGCAAAAATTGAGTATAAAATGAACAAAGAGTTATTTAAGGAGTTATAGGAGACAAATAGAATGTAATAATTATAGATTATAAACATGTAATACAAGTTTAAAATCGCATATACACAATTTTGAATGACATTGATTCATTTTACGATTGAATTCCTTTTTTGTTTGTCGCTCAGTGTATCAGATATAGCAGTGTATTCATATACCAAACAATAAAAGCAAACATTTACTATATATAAATTGTGCAAATACATCGTATAATTTCTATTTACATTAACTATATATACTATATATATCGGTATATAACCTAAGAAAAGAAAATTATATTAAAACAATCTATCAGTTGAAGTGATTTAAAAATAAAAATAAAAAAAAGAAATACATTTTGATTGATTAAAAAAATAATTATTATTGCAATTAATTATTTAATTTAATAGCCTTTGCAATTTTTTACAACACATACATGGAATTATATGCATCAGAAAAAAATTGTACTAATGATATTTTCAATTATATTTTATTTATTACGAAAGGCGAAAGCCTACATATTCTTATCTAATATATGCCTTCCACAACTACAGACTCTTTTTATTGTTTATGGTAAATATATTAATTAGAATCGGAATAAATTTTAGAACGTTAGCATACGCGAATCACTTTGAATTACGAAAAATTATAATCATAAGTTCTTTTATCATAAAGTTAGATATGCATTTGAGAATCTGTTCCGATTTCACATTTAAATTCTGAAGATCATGGAAAATTCTAAATTATTAAGATTTACTTAAAATTATTTGCTTTCAAATGAAAAAATATGGATATTTACACTCATAAAAAAATATATTGCATATAAACAACAATATTATTTTCACAAAATAAATATTATTATTATTGACGTATTTTTACGTATACAACGCAATGACCCCTTTCATCATTTGTAAGTTATATAAAATAATAATAATAATAATAATATAATGACGTCAAATAGTGAGGTAACAAAAATAATTTGTAAATATTCATACGCAATTCATAAATATATATGTTAATTTTTGAACAATATATAAATAATCAAATTTTCAGTTCATAATATACCACCATATATCGGTATTAGAAATAAAAAAAAAACAATGAAAATAACCTAAAATGAAAATCAAGATTAATTAATTTATATACAATAATTCACAATTTATCCTTATACAATATATATATATATTTATTTATTTATAGACCTTTTATGTTATTTTCCTTTCTTCTAGCTATATATATATATAAATATATATATATCTTTGTATATATATATATTGAAGAGGAAATCAACTCTTGTTGCGACAAACAAACTAATTTGAATCTATATATATATATGCTTTATTAATATATGGTGTATTATATTTTTTAAGTGATATTTGTTGCGTGACTAAATAATCTCAATTTTTCATTATTCTTTTTACTTTTGCAAAACATATAGAATTATATTTAGTTTATTTTTTTTTTTTTTGAATAAATAACTAAATCAAAAATGAATCTACAAATTTAAAAGTTCAGTAATTTCCCTGCAAAGACGATTATCGTAGGTAAAAAGCGTTAAAGGTAAAAATATATATAATACATCATTATATGTATTTATATATATTCATTTAATATATATATATAGCAAAATGTTAATTAGAATATCCTAAAAAATCATATATATATATATTTTATATACATAACACAAATACTTAATTATATAAAAATAAAAATTAACAATTTATATACCTTACTCATGTATTATTTTTATTTGCCATATCGCGTTCTAATACAATAAATATATGATTTTATTAAAAAACAAAAAAAAATTTTCCATAATCGGTATGGTTTTATATTTTTTGAATAAAATTAATATATACGCGAAATGTTAAATAATTATAATAAAATATAAAAAATCATGAATAAATGAAATTTTTATATTAATAAATTAATTTATTTTATTAAAATATATTATTATTTAAATATATATATATAAATAATACTCTTGAAATAATATTGAGTTTTTTTTTTCTATATTTACAGGGTGGTATATATCATATTGAAGGACGTATTATATACGTTTATCCTTAAATAATTATAATATGTTAAAATTTGGGTAAGTAACTATTAAATGTATAATTATAATCAAAGTTAAATATTTATATTTATAATTTCATTGAATATAGCAATTGATCTATATTAAAAGATTTTCAAGTAAAAAAATGTTAAAACTATTGAAGAAAAATAAAAAAAGTTTGTATTAAAATTATAAAATCGTTTTCTTATAATTTGACAAAATCTGAAATCAGATTTTCCGAAAAATTAAATCAAATACTGTTATATTCTGGGTGGTGGGTGACAATAAAATAGATTTAACCCATTTAATTTGATTACATCATTTAATTTTGGGTTTCACAAACTTGTTTAAAAACATGCTTAAATCTTATACATACACTCGTCTATGTTTTAATTAGGTTTAATTTGGAATTATTCATTTAATTTTTTCGAATATACTTATAATAGATAAAACAGTAATTTAATAAAGTTTCAAGGGATAATTATTTGAAGGTAATTATTATTAAAGAAAACTAATGCACCTATATATAGAACATTTAACAAAAAAGAAACTTATTTATATAAGTTCAAAGTTCAAATTATATATTCTATATAAATATAGGTATTTTTAAAAGTATTTGCGATATAATTAATTGAATTAATCTACACGTTTTTTTTTCTTTAAATGCAATAAATAACTGTCAAATATATTCTTTTCATGAAAAAAAAAAATAAATTTTTATTTTAAATGTATTTATAATAAAAGTGTATTTTATTTACCACCCATTGTGAAGATAATTTATGAGTTATGAAAGAATGATATATCGCACACACCACACTCATAGATTAAAAAACTAATATTATTAAGACAATTTGGGATCAGATTTTCACAAAAAAAAAAAACAATACAACTCTATTATTAGATTATATAGAATTTTATTTATATAGTGTGAAGTAAATTGACTTTACAATAAAAATTATTATAATGATTAATATTCCATTTTAATTAAAATCAAATACACAAAAAAAATCCTTCTCATATTATTATAAATGACTATAAAAACCAATCTATAATAAATTACAGAAACAAAAGAATTTAAAATCTATTTTAGATTTACTGCATATATTTTATATGTTAGGGGATATTTCCAAATATAATAAAATAAAATCGCATTTTATATTTTTGTTTTATTTTAAAATTAACAAATTTATAGTTAAAAGAATTTTTATAAATGATTTACATCAAAACATGATCAAAGACTATATTCTAAAAATAGATACTTATTTTGTTAAATTTTTGGTAGTTTTCATTTTTAAAAACATATGTCCCAAATTAAAAATTTTATCATTTGCACCGTTTAAGGATTTTTTCATTTCCATATTTTGTTGTGAAACTTTTTCCTATAAATTCAACAAAAAAAAAATAAAACAATTACATATAAAAATATGTAGTTTTTTTCCTGTGTTTTTTTGTTTAAATAAATATAAAATTACAATAAATTACAAATAATGAATTTTTATCGTCCAATAATTGTTTCAATATAATTATTTCATTTAAAAGATCTTTACGTTCGGCTGCGTGCATTTCTCTATATATATATATAGATAGATAGAAATATAAAATTGAATTTTATACCATTAATATATAAATAATGAAAAATAGAAACATATGCTACAAATTCAATTGATATTTTTAAATAATATTTCTTTATATTAAATAAAATTTTAGTTTTTCGTGAAATCCTATATTAATTTAATTTTATTTAAACACGAAATTTATATGACGTCAATTTATGTATATATTATATGATTATTTTAATATATTAATATTATATTATTCTGAAATTGACCTAAAATGAATTGTTTTCAATATACCTTATTCTAAACTATATATACCAAATAAACAATATATTATATAATATTATATATGTTATACTTCAAATTATGCGATGTACAAAAATTCTATATTGAAATTTAATATATTGTATATATATATATATATAATAAAAGGGTCGTTGTTATCCAAAGGATTTACTAAAAGTTCAGTTAAAATTACAGATTTTTCGTTACATTTTTTAGCATTTGTTTTTTTTTTTTTTTTTTTGATTAATTAAGGATTTGACTATAATTTTATTATTGTTTAAAAAATATTAATTCTAATAAATTTACCAACGATAGAAACTAAATATCTAGATATCGAAAAATTACATATATTTTTCACAGTATTTTTCTTATAATTTAACTTATCCTTTTTATGGAAACTTAATTCTATATCAAATTTTAATCAAAGTTTTTAATTTATGGAAAAAAGGTTTACTAATACCAAATAATGTTATCTATCTAATGTTTCAGAGGTTTAATTTTATTTTTACATATTTTAGTTATTAATTAAAAAGATTTCAATCTCAATTGCGGGCAATGATAATTGTGATAGAATATTCATATGTCGTCTATTTTGGTTATTTTCTTACCATATCTTACCAATTTTATTTGAGTTGCTATAAATAAAATCTAAAAATAAATCGGTATATGGTTAGTAATAAATAAAATAAAGCTATATAATACCTTAAAAAGCTAAAATAGAAAATAAATCCCTTTGACTTTATATATATATATCTATAACGAACGATATTAGGAAATAATAGTCTGCAATTATTACTTATAATTTTGTATGATTAGAGTTAATAAATACGCACAAATGGTATATAATGTGTTAATCTTATATATATTTTTCAATATAAATTTTTTTTTATTCAAACAATTTTTGATTAGATTTTAAGAAAGTATATAAAGAACTGCTTTAGTATTTGCATGTCACGCGTAAAATATTAGATTATATAAATATATTGAAACTATATAGAATATAATAATACAAAAATTAAGAATCAAAGTAAATATATATATATTTATTTTTCTTTTTCAGTATTATATATGATAAAATTTTTTTTTTTTGCAGGGTATATAAATTCAATATTTAGGCCATAAAAATTAATATATTCACATATACCTATTATTATAATATTGCGTGTACTCAGTAAATTTATATTATTATTATATATATATGAATCGAAAAATAACAAAAAAAAAAATCTATTATATTTAAGGTACATTTTTTGTTATTTTATTTTTGAACATTTTGTAAATATATATTTTATTTAATCCAGTTCGGAAAATTTATATTTACTTAATTTATATATATATTATTAAATACCTCTAAAGAATATATAAGTTCTGTTTTGCCTTCTTAAATATATATAATATATATAAACCATTTTAATTATATCGAATTTAATATAAATATTTTTGATATAAATTTAGTTTATCTAAAAATATCCTATACTATTTAAATTAACGAGTATATTTTTAGTTATAATAAATCGGTATAGGTAATATTTTATTTAATTGAAGGAATAAACTTATTTATTTATATATATATATATATATAAAATATAAATACCTTTCTGACATTAATTGTAATTTTAATTCTTTTGATATTGTTTTTGAAATATTTAATTCTTCAATTAATTCATATTTTTCTTGTACAATATTTGTGATTACAGTCTATTTATATATGTAATAAAAATACAAAAAAAAAATAATGTATTTGTTAATTTGGTTTGTAATATAGTAATTTACAATAATTATATCAGCAATTAATAAATCAAAATTTATACATAAATGAAATGTATGCTATAAATTATAGATAAGGTAAAAACAAACATATAAAACAAATAATTATTTATACACACAAGTCCTTTATTTTAATTTTGGATATGGCTGTTGCTCTTATATCCAATTGTTTTTTTTTTGCTTTTTTTATATATAAAAAAACCTCTAAAAAGTATTCTAAAATCTAATCTATAATCCATATAGTTATATACATATGTATAATATATATAAATAAAATATATAATTTTCTATTTACAAACAAATTACACGTATCTATAATTTAATCATGCAAATGAATATAATAACGAAATATACATGAAAATATATACTGCATTGAAAAAATTCAACTCAAAATTGATATTTATATAGTTTATTTTTTTATTTCATTTTTTTTTTATTTTACAAAAAATCACGCAATATTTTTATTTTTTGTTTTGTTTAATCAATAACAAATATTAATATAATACTAATAAAATGTATATTCATATTGAATATCTATATATATGCTTATATTTAATATTGAATTGAATCATCATATAGAGTTTGAGACAAAACTTTTGGTTTTTATTAAATAAATTTGTCATAATATATAGATTTCAAGGTTTCTTATATAATATATGTGGATAAATAGTTTATAGAGAATGATGACAAGAAAGAAATATTTTATTCTTTTTAAATAAATCTTAATCAATTGGAATTATTGACAAAAATATTGAAATATTTCCTATTTCTATTCCATAAATTTCTTTTTCTGAGATCTTATTTTGTAATATAGTTTTTCATATTATCATATCGATTATGATTGGGTAATTCGAGTGCTTTTAAGACTTTAGCGAATGTTATGGGAAAGTTTTGAAGTACATTTTTGTAATAGGTACTTTCGTTGCCACTCCAAAAAAAGGGATAGGAAAAAAATAGACCTAATGGTTCACCAATCGTTTTATCAATTAATAATTAATGGTCCAATGCAAGTAATAGACGATATTGACGAAAACTTTAACGTTAACGGAAATCCGAGAATCATTTATTTATGAAATACACTAAAAATCTTGAAACAACTGATACCATTTTCAAATTGTAATCTCAAAGAAAGACAATTTAATATATTTAACACACCTTATCTTAAACTGTGCGGCAATATTTTAAATATATCTAAACCTAAATATTTTCAAAACGCATTATAAATGTCTATTCGGAATTGATTAAACCAAAAAAAACATGATATTAAAAAAAAATAATAACACTTACCTGCATATTATTCGAAATACTTTGCATATCATGCATAGATGATTTTAATGTCCAATTTTCCGCTTTTAAATTTGATAATTCTGATGCTGATATTGCACCAGTTGAAATATTTCTAACAGAACTGAAAAATGTATAATTGTTTTAAATTTTGTTATTAAAAATTTTTTTTTACTTCATTATTATATATACCTACTGTCATCTTCAGAGTTAATTACATTATTATTCTCATTAGATTTATTTTCATTTTTCTTATCTCTAACAAAATATTGACAAATATAAGGCATAAAAATATTGTTTATAAAATAAACATATCACAAAATTCTTTATCAAATGTATATTTATTTATTATTTTTTATTTTTTTTTTTCAAATAAAATGTGTCAAAATTTTTAAATTTCAGAAATAATATGAATAATTATTAAAATTTCAATACATGCTATAGATTGTATTAAAAATGTAAAAATTTATATTTCAAATTTGATAATTAAATCAAATGTTAAAGGTTTACTTTATCAATGTTGTCATTTTGATCTGCGATTGGTAATCTTAAAAGACTTACATACCAAAAATAAAAACAAAACATTTTTATTATCTTAATTACTATATCATTTTATTAAATAAGATTTGTTTTAATTTAAATATAATTTACAATATTTTTACAAAAAAAAAAAAATTGGTCTTCTTTTATTTATATCTTCTGGTTTATATCTATACAATTCTAATAAAAAAATTTATTATTTATAGTTGATATGTTGTTGTATATATAGGAAAAATAAATAAAACTTTTAATTATAAAAGTTCTTATATAAGTGCCATTATATATATATAATTATATATATATATATATAAAGTTAAATAATATAGTATACGTGATATTGTTAAAAATAAGAGAAAAAAAAAGAAGAATAATTATTATACTTTTGGTTAATTATATATTGCTAATTTTTTTTTTATTTTAATAATATGCTTCTTTTAGTGCGGCACTCGTTATTAAAATTGCAGCTGCTATCAATAGCAAAGTTATTACTTTCAAAGCACTAGGTCGACCGGAAGAATCTATATAAAATAATAATAATAAAATATAAATTAAAAGGTTTTCTTCTTTTTTAAATAAATTATAATAATTAAATTATAATAATTAAACAATGAATTTAGATTGCACCACCGCAATGTGGAATTTCATTTTCTTTTTTTTTTTTTGAAGTTAAAAAATAAATCACACAAAATTTAATTTCATATAAGCTTTAAAGTTTTGTTGTTTTTCATTTTTTTTGTTTTTACCATATTTATTATATTTTTTTCAATATATAATTATGAAATAAAATGCCGTGATTAAAGAACATTTTGATAACATAATATTTTAACATCGTTCATAACATAACAAAAGAAAAACGATTTGGTATGTGAGAATTTCTAATGAAAAATATTCTGATAAAAATGTTATATAATATATAATGTCAATTATATATGAGTACATAGTTTTAAAATAAAAAGTACATTATTATATAAGTCGTGCAAATGAACAGTTTATGAATTTTAAGTTTTTGTGTTTTATTTTTGTTTTGTAATTTATTTGAAAAAAAAAAACACAAAATGTAATCTCTAATTTTTTGTGTTTGTTCTTTATTCATGTTATGTTTTTCTTTTTTAAACATATTTTATTTGAAAAGTTATGTTGGTAAATCACATACCACGGTTAACTTTATATACAATATATACAATCACAATGTCAAATACAATAATTGCCTTTGATAAATACATATATGTTATACAAAGTTTAACCTTTAATTTGGGAAAACTCAATCGTTTTTCATTAAAATTGATTTAAAAATATTTATGTATTAAGAATAAATGAAATGGAATTAAATAGATAAATTTTTTAGGTAATTTTAGGGAAAATATTATACTTACTCTTTTTTGGTGTAGGTATAATACAAATTTGTTTTTCAATATCTCTGGTATAACCAAATTGGCATTCACATACGGATTTTCGACATTCAACATTTTCTTTATTTTCGGAAACAAAACATTCAGTGGATCTTGCACAAGCCTCTCCAAGGGCTATACAAATTACATGATTAAAATCAAATTAACATATTTTTAAAAATAAAACTATATAAAATAAATGTATATTTATTTATTTATTTATTTTAAAGTGAACAATTTTTAAATTACCTTTCTTTTCATGGCATTTACCATGATTGAAATGGGTATGCTCTTCATCACATGTACATGAATTATTTATACATTTACCTAAATTACCTAGTAATGGTTCACATTGTTCATTTTCTTCACATTCTCCTTCATATTCATCAACTATATATAAGGCAAAAACAAAAACAGTTGATTTAATTATCACATATTCATTAGATGCATTTAATATTTTATATATAATAAAAAAAAAATATACCTTTCTTAAGACATGAATCACTAAATTTTACATAATTTGGTTTACATTGGCATGTATTATTTTCAATTGGAGTATTCGTTGTTGCATCTTGTTTACATTCGGCATTTTCAATAACACAATCATTGTCTGTTTCACAATTTGCGTTATGGCCTTTATCATAAAAAAAAACACAAAATATAATTTATAATAATATAAAAACAAATTTCGTTTCAAATAATAATAATAATAAATATATGTACCTGCTTTACATTCTTCATTTATTTCAATAAAATTATTTTGGCATTTACAAAGATTTTCTGTACACACTGTATTCGGTAATTGATTTGTACAATCATCTGTTTGTTGGCATTGTGACATTAAACCTATAGTGTAAAAAGCAACATTTTTAATATTTGTTATTTGCAATTTAATTCTATTTTTAAAAATATTGAAAAATCTTCATTTTTTTTACCCTTTTTTGCTATACAAAATTCTTTTTCTTCATTCCAATTAGCATATGGATGGCATGCACATCTTTTCGGTGATACCGGACAATATGCATGACCATAGGGAGTACATTGACTAGGTTCTGTACATGACCAATTTATACCATTACCGACTGAGTGAAAAATAAATATAAATAAATTAAACTTTTTGAGGATTTACGGGGAGTTTTTTTTGTGTATATACCTTTCCAACAACTTCGTAAATTACTTCCATAAAATTGTATACCTCCGCATACACATTTTTTTGTATCAGGATCAAATTCAAAATCACATAATTTCTTAGATTCGGCAACTTCCCCCAATTCTACAAATTCATATTGTTCATTTGTATAAACATTTAATAAATACAAAAGGATTTTAATTAATTTATTGGATTTGAATTAAATTCATTTAAATATTTACCTGCTTTACAAAGAGATCCACTTTCATAATAACCTTTTTGACATTGACAACGTTCTTGGACACATATTGAATGTGGAAGATCATCACATTTTTCATTTACTGTATTACATTCAGCACCATATACTGCAATATAAGAATTTTATTTTTTGTTATAGTTATATAATTAATCAGTAATTAAATATAGCTTAATTTTACCTGGTTTACATTCGGCATCATCTGCTATAAATCCTAAATCACATTGACATTCACCATCAACGCATACGGCATTCGGAGTATTTGCACATTCATTTTCGAGTTCATCACAAGTTTCACCAATTACTATATAATTGAAATTTAAAAAATCAATACAATTGTTAGAAAAAAATTAAATAATTAATTTCTTGTATTTTATATAGAGAGAGAAAAAAAACCAATTTACGTTTTTGTGATAATTTTGGACTATCTTTAATTTTATCATCGGGTATATAAATTTCAATTTTTGGTATACTATTTTCAGCTGGGGGCATATCTTTTTCTAATACTATTTGTGTCTCTATTGATGGTGGCAATACCTCTCCTGGTTTTAAACAATTTTTTATTAATGCATCTGTCGGTGATGTATTAATACATCGATATTCTTCCCCATTTGTTTCACAATCTTGATGAACAACACATAATTCATGTATTGCTATATATAAATAATATAATAAATTTAATATAATTTCTTTTATATTGTATTTAATTATTTTTTTTTTTTGGAATAACCAAAAAATTACCTCTTTTTTTGCGACATATATTTTCGGAACGTTCATAATAATTATCGGCACATTGACATTCATTATTTAAACATACAACCGATTCGCGGTCGTATCCAAAGAAACAGTCAGCGGTCTGTATAATAATTATTTAGATTTACACACAAAAAACATTATGAATTGTATAACTTAATGCAAATAAAGATCAAAATTAATATGGGAATTTTTCCAATATTTTATTTTATAGTCTTAAAAAATAGATTTTAATAGATCTCATATTTATACACTTATAACATATAGAGAAAATTTATAATTTACCTCATTACAGGGACTTTTTAAATTAACTAATTTTTTACATCTACCACGAATAAAGGTATATCCTTCTGTGCATTGACAAATGCCATTATTACAGCTAGATCCGGTTAGCATATGAGAACACTGATTACTTTCTATACACTGATCTCCATGCAATGCTTCTGTAATATATAAGAAGGAGAAAAAAAAAACCAAGAAAATTCGATATATTATACGATTTTATACAATTTATTTATATATATAGTTATATTTATACCGTTTAAACATTGCGTTACATCTGATGATATAACTTTACCAGCTGGACATCTACATATATTACTAGATGTACAAAATGTATCTGGTATTAAATTGGTACATTCTTCTGTTGTATTACATGGCACAAAACAGGATATATCTATAAATAAGAATAAATCCAATTATTATAAATTTTTCAATTATTCAAAAATATTAAAAAATGGTTTAAGATTCAATTCATTATCAACTGAAATTTATATGGAAAAGTCCATTTTGCTTATATACATACATATAAATACGAAAGATAAAGAAAATGAGATATATATATCTCAATAAATATTTACAAATTGATTTACAATAAAATAGATAATATTATTTATGAATATACAATTATAAATACCCCCAAATAATTTTTATATCAATAACATAACGCTATATATATATATATATTCAATCAACCCCCACATTACAAAAGTATTTTAAATAAATACAATAAATGATGATGTACGCCACCGACGACGACGACGACGACGACGATGTAAATATAATATGAACGCGTAGATAAGTTTGAATGAAAAGTAATACAATTTATTTACAATACAATTGTTTTTTTTTTGCTTCTGTTCAATAATTTTTTTGTTTTATTGACAATATCACGTTTTTTTTTTGTACGACTATAGACAATTGTTTGACCACCTTTTCTACAGGTAAATAAATTTTTATATACATTCGTTTATGTGTATATCAATATGAATATATATATATATTGTTATAAATTCGATTATGGTACGAGGTATATACATATATTCTTTTAACCTATCTTCTAACCTATTTGTAATATAATATAGTTTATTGAATTTTCTTATGTATCAGTCTTAAAATAATAACATAAATTTTATGACATTATAAATTTTTGGAATCAATTGTTTCAGCATTTTGAAGGTTTCGTACATGTGTAATTCATATATATATGACAATATAAAGGGTGTAAAAATGTTATTATAAATTCATGTATATATAAAACATTTCACTATATCATTTAGATTCAAAACACATTTGAATCCTTTTATACAAATTTTGTTGAATATATTAAATTAACAAAAAAAAAAAGAAAAGTGAATTTTCCTTATATATTAATTTTGAAAATAATTTTTCATGAATTATAAACATTTTTTTCATGTATCGCATTATTGAATCATATTCATATATACTTTAAAATATATAAATTTGTATACATTTAAAAAAAAATTGACTCACAACATAATTTAAAAATATAATGGTTATATATATTATACAATCCTTCTTTATCTATATATGAATATTCACTTTTATCGATTAGATAATATAGCATATGGATATAATTAATAATTAATATAAACAACATATATAGAGATAGAGACTATATTTCATTCTATATATACAAAAATTTTAAATAATTATTCTGATATTCTAATCGTCGTCTGACATTTATAAGAATATAAATATACAATTGGTATAAAAGACAATAATTTCGTGAAATGAAATGTTAGATTTGCACTTTGGAATATGGTGAATCATTAATAAAGAATTGTAAATGGAATTCCACTGCAGAATATTCCACGAATCAATATTTGAATATAATATTATTTATATATATATATAGCTATACAAAATTTATAATAATAATTAATTTTCATACAAAGGTATCTATACAACATAACATGAATTTGAACCATAATATATACATATCAATAAGAAAATATCTAATAATTAAAATGAATGAAAACTTATAATCCTATATATCTATATATCTAATAGTGTATATATAATTAAATTAATGTATTTGTTTTGTTGAGGTGCTCGCCGCGACATATATTTTTATTTTAATATAATCCGTAAATGAATTAATAATATATATTAAGCTCGAATCATTAATTATAATAGTAAACATTTTTTATTTTTCATATTTTATTTAATTTTGGTAAAAAAAAAACAACACAACAAATTCAATTAAACGATATAAATAATTTAAATGTTTAATAATATAACGTAATAAATATATATTTGTAGGAATATCTTTATAATAAAAATACCATTAATGAATCAATATATACATATATAATTAGAATTTAAATAAAAGAGTTGAACGAAACACTGAAAATGTATTTATATAAATTAAATTTCATTAACTGATATTTATTTATTTTTTTAATTCATATATATATATATATATATATATATATATATATGATTATAAATCTAAATAGAGTTAATTGACTGACGTTATATGTATTATTAATATTATATCAAAAAAAATAATTATAATATCAACATTTCAGCGGTAATTTAATTTATGCAAAATCACCATCTATATAAATATATATAAAATATAGTATAGTTTTTATTTATATATATATATATATATTAACCTTTTGTTAACAATAATAATAATGTTGTAATTGAAAATAAATAACTCATAATTGGCACTATATATATATATGGTTTATTTTTTATATAAATATCACAAAAAAAAAAAAATTAAAATGTAAGCAAATTAATTTTTAAAAAATATACAGGTATAAATGAAATTATATCAAAATTTATACTAAACAAATAATTATAATAATTTATTTGAAATTTCGCAAGAGACAAAATTTGTGATATTAAAAAATCATTATTTATGAGTTTAATCGCGTATTTCGAATAATTTTCAATATAGATTACATACGAGCTAATAATAATATAAACATATATATATATAATTTAATAATTGAGTACCACCTGTTTTGATATATTATTCTATTTAAAAAAAAAATTTTTTTTTGATAAGGTATCATTGCTTATTGTAGTTTTTTTTTGCTATGTAATTCCAATTATATATATATATATGTACGTAAAATGAAAATATAAATTCATTGACCATATATATTCATATATGTATATATTCACTGATTCACAATTTTATCTAGATTACAGATATATGTATATATGTTTAAAGGGTCAATGAGTATAGAGATTATTATATTTTGTATATATGTATTGCATTATAAAATTATCACTTATCTTTTTTGAAATATTGGTTTTTTTTCCTTATTTGTTTTATTTTAAAACAATTTCAATCTTGAGCAAATATAAAAAAAAGCGTTTATAAACATTGTATATAATTTAATTAATACTTAAGTTTTACTTATTGTTAAGTTTACTATAAATATTCATTTTCTTTTATTAAACAAACGGCGGTTATGCGATTTATGGATCAAGACAAAAGGGGTAATCTGTTGCGATTTTGGCTATATATATGAACAGCATTTTTAGGGTCTCGCAGATAAGAATCTGATAACGATAATTTCAATAATTTGATTCAAAATTGTCTTTATACTATCTCTGTAAGAGTGTTCATAAACAGTTAAAATTAATATTAACAACCCTAACTTCCATTTTTATCATTTTCATATACAAATTTTCCGATAAAATTAACTTTTTTAATAACGAAAAAATATATAAAAAAAACAAAGAAGTTTATAAGGCCTCGGCGTTCGTCGAATTATTTTTTGGGCGATCGACTAAGTGGTTGGTAGTTTATAAGCCGAACACCCGCAAGAGGTTTTAATTGGAAAATTGTTTTTTAGTACACAATTTGTACAATATAAATGTGTATGTTTATGATTGATTGGGTTACAATTACAAATGAAAATAAAAAGCAAATAATTTGGTAAAAATCGTCTTCGTATAGATTTTCCACATTAATGGCAACCCTCAAACAACCATTGCCATTTGACTTTCATAACAACCATTTGATTAATTTGAACGCGAATCGAATCGTATCGTTATAGAAATGTATTTTTATGTCCTATATTTTATGTCATCGCAGTATACGATTCGACCCCATGATCCCAAAATTTCATAAGAATTTTAGGTTAGCTTATTGTTTATCAACTATAGAATTGTTTATCATTTATTGTAAAATGAAAATCTCCATTTTAATACAAATGTATTTAGAGCTGTATTGAAAATTTTTTATATATGTTTTTATTTTGAATGATTTAACTATACTTTTTTCATTATATTGTTAAAAAATTCATAATAAAACGCATTTATAGACATTTTTAAATTTAGAAAATTAATTTTTTTTTGTATTTTTATTTTTATTACATATTGGATATTCTTATGGTATAAATAAATTCAATAATATGTGATTCGTTCAAAACTATATATTATAATATGTTTTTTTTTTGACAAAACAAAAATTTAGATCGTCTATATCCATATATATTATATAGAAATATTCATATATTATTTAAAAATATATGTATATATATTATCTATATATATACATACTTGTATTGATTAGTTTTATCAATTTTCCCCTGTACCTGAATAAATATATATACAATACATATATGCGCGGTTATTCCATTAATACACCTTTGTGATACCACTTTTATTATTGTTATACGACGAAGAAAGATATATTCATATATATATATACATGACTATTTTACAATTTAACAAAACGATAATATTTGAATATTATTTATAAAATATTCATACATTGATTTAAAATTTATTCGATATATATATATATATAAAATATATATAGACATAATCGTATATGTGCATATAACGATTTTAAAAAGCTCATTTATTATAAGTGTTTTATTTTTTTTTTCCTCAAGAGTTCACGAAAGAAACAAAATCAATTATATTATATACGATATATTGTGTTATTATAACACAATTGATTAGAATTTTTATTCGATTTTTTCATTTTTATTTTATAGACTTTAAAATAATGAATGGAATATATCGATTTAATTGAGTGGGTTATATTTATAATTCTTATTTTAAATTGTAAATTATAATCTTATATATTTAGAGTTAGAGTTATATATAGTTGATAATATTCAAATATTCATATATAACAAACAAAAAAATTCGAATAAATATAATTGAAAATCAAAATATATATAAATATGTATATAGAAATTCGGTTTGATATATTCGGTATGATATTCTGATATATATGTAACCAAAAAAAAAATAATAATAAAAAACCATTATACATATGATTAAATAATTTATTTATGAAAAAAAATATATGAATGTTCAAATGGAATGTTTAACAATATTCTGCGTACTTATATTTTGTATATATTATATATAGTACATTAAAATGTAGATATTTTTGGTTTTATGTTGTTTATTAATTCATATGTTCCGCGTTTTTATATTCCAAAAACATTTGTTTTAATATATAATATTTAATAAATGTCGCATTTTGAAAATATCACATCAAAAATACAATAATCGCATCGCAAGGGATTTAATTTTGTATTATATTTATCTTGTATATATATAAAGCAATATCTTAACGACACATGATTAAAATTAGCTGATTTATTATAAAACAAAATAATTTGGTCGTGCATCGGAAACTCCAGATTTTCCGGAAAATGGTGATTTTTTATCTATTTTTTTCAATTACAATCCGGAGTATATTCAATCAATTCTTAATGCATTTTATATAGAAGAAAATTTGATAATTGTCCTATTGTTTGTTCAAAAGATATATATAACCGATTTGAGTCAATGAAAATTCAAAGAAATTTTCCGATATACTGTAAAGGTAGTAAAGAACCAAATGGTTTAAACATTTTATATATATAGGACATCAAAATATGGGATGAACGGCAATGAGTCGATTTCAAAATTTTCTTCTATGAAAAAATTTGGAAAATTGGGGAATAAAATTTTATTTGAAAAAGATTTTTATTTTTGTATAGTAAAATTAATTTGCTTTAAGGTGTATCATTCTTTCAAAAAATATCCTATCCTTTAGGTAATATGATAAAAAAATGTCCGGCCCATTGTTCAAATTATATAATTAATATCTTATATAGTCTCGGTTTATAGAGTTTATAAACCAGATAAAATGTAAAAGTATAGAAGGTTCTGCAGACATTTATAAGAATTTTTTTCTATATAAAAATTTGATTACTAACGATTTATTTACATCATAACACCCGCACATAAAATAAAATCCTACATATGGTTACGGTTAAATATATATCACGTTATTTACGTGTAATAAATATCTACCTACATATAAATGGTACACATGTCCTTATTTGTTATATATATATATTATATTTGCAACCGCATCGAATAATATTAAAATAAAAATACGCACTTATCACAAATATTATGTATATTGTATATATATATAAAAAATTAATTCTATAGAGCATTCAAGCATGTTTACATATATATAATATATATTAATATGTTTGTACTTATTTTTGGAATTATTTTGTTTAATTTCAAATAATTTGAAATGTTTTTTTCCTTTATTTATATATATATAGTAGATAAATTATCCCCATGTGAATAGATCATATATTTTATATATATATGTATTATAAATTGATTGGTTTATAAAATGCGTGTACTCCAATTATATATTCTACAATATATTTTCTGTATTTTACAAAGGGTTAATATAAAAGCATAAAAAACAGTATATACTTGTATGTATATTATACAGGGTGTCCCAGTACAGGGTGCCAACCCGAAACAGGCGGGTTCTACACCTCATTTCCAATCAAAAAATGTATGGCGACCCCATGTCTATCTCGCTTGGTTTTCGAGCTAGCCCGAAAAAACGATTTCGTTGAAGTTCAAGGTAGTACGTAGATGTTATTTACCATATCTCAGCAGCCAGATATCGGAATCCAATAATTATAACGTTGTTGGAAAGGTATTTTAACTGTCTTCAACTCTTTCTTATAACACAAACATCGGCGACAACCCCTTTTCATGCTATAGCTGGTCAAACACAGGAAATTTCAACGGCCTCAAATATTTTTGTAATTTTGCAAGCCGAGAACTGTAGAACTTTTATGTTTATCAGCTGTCGGTTTTTAGAAAAACTTCTTTGATGTTTTAGCTTTAATTTGATGTACAAATTTTTAAAATATGTCATCGCGTTCTAGAGATATAACGAAAATAATATTGAAATATGACGAAAATAATGCAAATTTTTCAAAAATTTAAAACACATTTGTTAAATTAAATTTAAATCTTTACTACAAAAAATGTTCAAAATGGTGTCCATTATGTGATCGACATATTCTACACCGTTTTAATACTGCCCTAGTAGCCGATCGAATTTGATTTGGATTATTTTTTAAAACTTCAAACGCATTATTAATGCCATTCATTAAATCTTCCCTGGTATGAACTGGTGTTTTATAAACCAGGTCTTTACAAACCCCCCATAGATACAAATCTAATGGTGTGAGGTCTGGCGACCGTGGTGACCATTTAATGGGGTCATTTCTTCCAATCCATCTTTGACCGAATGTGTCATTTAAGTTTTCTCTTACACTTTGTGCAAAATGTGGGGGTGCATCGTCTTGTTGAAAATCAATGAATCGCAAATCAGCTAAATTAACATAATCGAGTAAATCGAATAACCTATTTTGCAAAAAAACTAAATATGATTCTGAATCCAGTCGCCCAAATTCACAATTTGAAAGTGACTGCATATTGCTTTAAATTTCATTCACCGTTTCAAACTTCCAAATTATTCTTTATAAAACAAACTTAATTTTCTAATGAATATTAAACGTAAAACAATGTAACGTACAAATGCCGAAGAGATGTAGCATAAAAAACAAAAAAAATTAAATGAATTTATGACGGTAATAGATTTAACTGTTTTTATTTCTAAGTAACCATTGAATTAATTGCAATCCCTTGAACTTATGTTACCTAGATAACGCGATAAAAACAGAATATTGAACTTTGCCATGTAATAAATCTGTTTTAAATTTTTGAAAATTTTGCATTATTTTCGTCAAATTTCAATATTATTTTCGTTATATCTCTAGAACGCGTTGACATATTTTAAAAGTTTGTACATCAAATTAAAGCTAAAACATCAAAGAAGTTTTCCCAAAAACCGACCACTAATAAACCTAAAAGTCCTACAGTTCTAGGCTTGCAAAATAACAAAAATATTTGAAGCCGTTGAAATTTCCTGTGTTTGACGAGCTATAGCATGAAAAGGGGTTGTCGCCGAGGTTTATGTAGTGAGAAAGATTTAAAGATAGTTAAAATACCTTTCCAACAAGGTTATAATTATTGGATTCCGATATCTGGTTGCTGAGATACGGTAAATAACATCCACGTACTACCTTGAACTTCAACAAAATCGTTTTTTCGGGCTAGCTCGAAACCCAAGCGAGATAGACATGGGGTCGCCATACAATTTTTGATTGGAAATGAGGTGTAGAACGCGCCTGTTTCGGGTTGGCACCCTGTACTGGGACACCCTGTATATTAATTGTAAATAGCGGGCTGTTGATCCACCACCAGGCTGCGTGTAAACATTTATATTGATGCCTGTTTATTATTATAGTTATATGCATATATATACATTTATTATTGTATTATAAAAACAATGAATATATATATACAAATGGTCATATCGAAATTGATAGAAAATTGTCATGGAAGTCGAAAAATCGAGCAATGTATATTTTATTTATATATATTTATATGACAGGACCTGGATAGCGTAACGATTTTAACAATTATATAATTGAAATTGCATTTATTATAATAATATAAAAACATGAATGTCAAATTTAGAGCGATATATATATGAAAACAACATATCCTTTATATATATGTACATATCTAATACACACAAAACTCTAATACATATTATTGTAAAATCATAAAGGTAAAAAAAAATATTAATATATGAATTTGCTTTAAAATTTTTAATGGATATATATATAACGAACTATGTATATATATATATAGTGAGATAGTTTTGTAATTGAAAACAAGGACAATTATAAATAACTATATACTATATGTTAAATATTGATTATTTTTTTCATTTGTTACCAAATACGTTTAGTATATATACATAAATTTCTGTATATATTATAGTTTTATATAGTGGAGCTAGGAAAATTTATACAGGTAGGTAAGGTAGTTTTTAACAATATATGTATATAAATATCCTGAACACTACATACCTTTTATTATATATATATATATAAATGAATATCAGAAAAATTATTTGGTATATTTTTTTTATTTAAAAATATTTGTCTATGTATAAATTTATTTTTATATAGAAAATTGATTTATAATAAATATTTAATAATACTATTTTTTTTTCCTTTTATATATGAAATAGAATTCAAAAAAATAAAAAATAAAATAACAAACAAACATACAAAAATCATTATAGAAAAACTTACTTTTTTTAATCAGTATATTATTAATCAAAAAATGGTGAAAAGTTGCGTAGGTTTTCTTTAAGCGTTTTTGCTTTTTTATCTATATTTTTAAAAATATAAATTTGTTCAAAAAAATTAAATAATTTAATAAAAATTAAATAATAGTAATTTTTTTGTGTCTTATATATAAATTCTAATTTTTATCACAAATATTTTATGGTTTTTTTTTTTCCTTTTTTTCAATTAATGAACACCTTTTATTTTTCAATCACAAAACACAAATAATTTTGTAATAATTTGTCTTATATGGTAAATTTAAAAATAAAAAAAAATAGTTTTTTCTGTTACAATATTATAGATAACAAATACAAGAACAACCCGATAATTTTAATATATATATGTATAGAATATTATTTTATAATTAATTTTTATCCTTAATTATATTAATATTTTCTTTTCATTGATTGTTATTTTATTTTATATTCTTTTTTTTTTTTGCTGTTTTTAAACTGTAAATATGAAAACCAAAAAAAAAAAAAAATAAACAAAAAAATACTATTTTCTCACTGTGTTATATGTTAATGGATGATATTCCGCACACACAACACAATTTATATATATACACTAAAATAATATTAATATAATTGTAATAAAAAAAAAAATATGACAATGTCACGGCGTAATTTTCTATAATTTACTATATGGTAAGTACATAGATATTTTTTGTTTCACAAATTGGAAAAAATATGTATGGTGTTTTATTTTTTTTGTTTGGTATGTCGGGAAATACCGGAAAAACTCGTAAATTTTTCCTTTCATATAGATATTACGACTATGTGTGTTTTTTATCTTTCGTTATAATTTATGTGAATGTATGTTATGTATTGTGTATATATTGATTGGGTATATATATAAAGGATATGTTCAGTGTAGTATAAAAACAATTTTATTGTATATGTTTAATTTTTTTTTTTAATTTTTATTCACATGATACATAAAATATATAATATATATATATAGTAAATATAAATATATAGGGTAGGTTTTTATATATTAAATTATTATACACAGAAAAAAAAACACAATATATATATAGAATAAGAAAAAAAGGATATATTATAAAATTGTATAAATAAAATATTAATATTTATTTATTTATTATATTATTATAATTATATTTTACTCACATATGTTAACATTATAAAAAATATATATATACATATATAATATTCTTATCTATATATAAACATGCATATAAATATATAGAAAATTTAATTAATGCAGGTCTATAAATATATAATTAACATATATATATATATGGATAAATATAAAATTATCAACAGTGGTTCTAAGGAATATTGAAAACAGCACTCAAAACATCACATTTTAGGTGCTAGTTACATACGAAAAAATTGACCATGGTATGATTTTTAAGAAGGGTTTTAAGAAGTTTTTTAATTATTTATTTTTTGTTCAGAGACGGAATCTTTTGTTTAAAGAATTTCGTTAGAAATTTATACAGAATTTCCTCAGAAAATGTATACAGAATTTCCTCAGGAAATGTTTACAGAATTTTCTCAGGTGTATACAGAATTTTTTTGGAAAATAAATATAGAATTGCCTTAGAAAATGATAGAGAATTTCCTTAGAAAATGATAGAGAATTTTCTTAGAAGAAAATTAATACAGAATTTCCGTATGAAAGTTATTCAGAATATCATCAGAAAATTTATACAGAATCTTCCCTTTACTAGGATACAGATTTCTTTTAGAAAATGTATAAAGATTTCCTCAGGAAATGTATACAAAATTTCCTCAGGAAATGTATACAAAATTTCCTCAGGAAATGTATACAAAATTTCCTCAGGAAATGCAAACAGAATTTCCTTAGAAACCTAAACTTTTTATAAATGAAAGGAAAATTGTATTAAATTGAAATTTATTCATATATTTAACTTTATTGAATACATTTTTGCTTTTATAAAAATGCGCGTAACAATTTTTATGTATAATATATGGATTACACTTGTTTTAGATATTTGTTGAGCATTTCAGGATATTGAAAAGATCCTGTCATCATATAACATATTTATTATATGCATTTTCTGTAATCACATATACACAAATATATAAGTAAACCTTAATTTTACTATAATATCCCTGTATTTAGAACGTTTTTATCATATTATATCACACCCTTTTATTTCATAAATGCCCATATACACATATATTATTAAAATAGTGATTGAATATAAGAAGCGCGTAGGCTAAATACATTATAATTGTAATTACATGGGGATTTTTTTCCCAAACATCATTTGTATATATTCTGTCTATATTCTTTATGAAAAAATATACTCATATATGTATACGTATATATGTATACCAACAACCCCACAAGTTAATATTTTCACTTATAATAATAATAATCAAAAAAAGTTAATTATATTTATTTATTTTTTTTTATATATTAGTTGTTGTAAATGTATGTTTTTTTCCATAAATATGTCCTTATATAATGTAAATGTCTAACTCCGAGGATACTATAATTTATAATATTTCTTACGGCAGTAACTTTGTTTAATGATTTAAAGATAAATAGAAAATTGTTTGGTTTTTTAAATATTTAGACAAAATAAGACAATTAATTCTAGATCGTTTTTCAATCCAAAATGTTTTTCATCGCGTGGTATACTATACAATTTAAGTGGTTTATAAGTTTATTGAAAGTTTGTTTGTAAATCGATAAAATTGCTTTTTTTTTTTAATAAATTTCACACTCTGCATTACAATATTCAATAAGTTTAATGTAAATTTATCGTACTCTATAAGTAACAAATAAAAAAAGTTATAATTTTATTATACAATAAGATCCTCTGCTCATGTTCCTTGAACAAAATGATTCACATATTATTTTATGTAAAATTGAATTGACTTGAATAAAAGGAACACAAACACCTGTATTTAAACACCTGTAAAAAAAATGTATTTATTTTGCAATTTAAAGAAATTTTGTTGGTAAACACAAACACAGGTATAAATATTATAATAAATATACAATAAAATCATTCACAATACTAACATTTTCTCAACAGTATTTATATACGCACTATATTAAAAATAAAAATATTCCACAATGACTTGTTAATAATCTTGATGCATATACCATCAATTAATGATTATACTGATTATAAAGTATCTTATACTATATGTATATTCATAAAAACAGATTGGCTACATTACAACTTTTCATATATATAATTTTGTGATTTCTTTTAACATATCATCACATTAATATTCCTACTACCTCTATATAGCATATAACAGAGATTTGTTTTCAAAATTAATTGAATTCGGCTGCATACATAATAAAATACAATGAAATATTTTTACAGTATAATTTTAATATTGGTAAAATACACTTAAAAATATTTCATTTATTGTTTTATTCAAATTAATAATAATTTATATAGTTAAATATTCATACTTTTATCGGTCAACCAATATTAAAATATTAAAACACACAAACAACGAAAAATGGTAAATATTTTTATAATATAATATAATAACTAATAATACCAAAAAGAAACTATATTTTACATTATCAATTCAATTCAAATTTAATATAGACGACGATTAAACTTCCAAAATTATCACAAATCGTAAACATTCAAAATGATCCAATGGATATGTTTAAATTATGGTTTGATGAAACCAAAAAATATAAATCATTTGTTGAAGTTATGAATTTAGCAACAGTAAATAGGTTAGTATGAAATTTTAAAGTTGTAATTATAATTAAATGATTATATATACATCGCATATTATATATATATGCATAAATATATATGGATATACATATACAAATCATAAAATATTGTTTTTATCTTCTGATAGTACGAGTATTTATAAAATTTATTATAATGACAAAAAGTGATAAGCAAAATATAAACAAACACATCGATGTTTTATTATATTGTTTTTAACATAACAAGTTTTTATATTTACAATAAAATATTGTTATTGTACCTTTCGAGTCTTTGGATCATGATTAATTTTTGATTTCCCCCCATTTAAAGATGAACTTATTACTTATTATTAATAACTATTTTCAGTGAATTTGGTGTTTTAAATCGAAGTATTGGACTTAGAAAATTCAATGAAAATGGATTTATGTTTATGACAACAAAAAAAAGTCGAAAATATGCTGATATGGTAAAAAAATTTAAAGATTTTATCGTTTCTTATTATATTATATACATATATTTATTATAATATTTTTAGAAATCAAATCCAATGGTAGCCGCAACATTCTTTTGGAACTATAAGGATAATAATGATCAAAGTATTTTGAAACAAATCCGTATAAATGGTACCGTTCAGGAAATAGATACCCCGGCTGAATTAAATGCATTTTATGCAGAAGAAGCATTACATTGTAAAATTCGTATTAAATTAACTGAAAGTGAAATACCGGTATCCGATTGGAATGAATTAAAGCAAAAACATGAAAAATTATTATTGAATGATATGAAAAATACTGATCATAATGAATTATTTCAAAGAGATGCAAATTAGTAAGAGATATGTTTAATATTTTTAATTTTACTATATATATATTTTAAATATATAAATTTTTTTTTTCTTGTTTATATATTTGAATTATATAATTGGCGACGATACAAAATTTGATTTTATACCACCCCGCAGTGTAATATTTAAAATTATACCAAATGATATTGAATTTTATATGACTGAAGGAATAAATGTAGGTGATCGTATACGATACATTAAAGATTGTTCAACAAATACATGGAAATGGAATCGTTTAATTTAAATATTTTTAATGATATATAATTTTTTTATAAGTATAATCATATTGCTGCATAATCAATCATATATAAGGATTATATATATATCCTTAATTTTAAATAAAATGGGATGAGATATTATTTATTTATTTATTTCTCATAAAGTAACATTAAGTACTAATGTATTTACATAAATATTTTAAATAAAATATTAAATGACAATCATAAAATATAAAGACCATAATGATCAACAATTAAATATGAATGTAAGCCATCGTTAACACTATCAATATGTTGCCATATCGTCAAAACGGAAGATGATATGTAGACAAATGATTTTAAAAAATAAAAGAAAAAGTACGAACATCGTACGTAAAATAACAATCATCCTTAAATTAACAACCATAGTTGATAGTGCAAACCTTGGCCAAATCATAAATATTAAAAGTATAGAATATAAATAAAATATCAATATAGTAACAATATATCGTGAATAATAAATATAGTCAAAAAGCAAGCACGGAAATATAACAAAATTTACAATATTAAAATGTGTAACTATAAAATTTTAATTTAAATTCTGAATTATTTACGTTATTGTCAAGCAAGAGATGGCTAAAGGAATTATAGGACATGAGCAAGGAGTTGAGGGGATTAAAACGACCATAATTGGTATGATGACAATCAAGGTTGAAGAATTCAACAACTCGCAAACTCCGAAAATTTAATTTGAAGGTCAATCTGCCAAGTAAAGAAATACAATCTACATTATTATTTATTAGTCCACATATTAACGACAACCCAATAAATTGTCTATGTTTTTCAAGTGTAGGCATATTCAATAATGCAAGTCTGTGCGTATAACATGGCAAAACAGATGTTTCGGACCATGGAAGGGACCGTAGCGCAAATCTAATAAATCTTCTTTGAATCGATTCAATTCTATTTTTAGCATTACAATAGTAAGGCGACCAAATTGGACAAGCATATTCTAGAGTTGATCGAACAAATGAGTAAAACAAGGTCCGGAGGCACCAGGGATCAGAAAATTAACCACCCATACGAATAATAAATCCAAGTGCCGAATTTGCCCTGTTAACCACATAATCGATATGGGGCTTAAACGTCAATTTACAATCCAAGTAAACACCCAAATCAAGAGATTTGTCAGTAATATTTAAAATGGTACCATTCAAGTAATAAGAATAAACCACAGGTTTAATTTTGTGAGTAAAATTCATAATCTTGCATTTGTCAATGCTTAATGACATACGATTACGACAACACCATTCATAAAATGAACAAAGATCAGCCTGTAATGCCAAAGCATCATCAGGCGTAACGACAGATTTGTAAATTTTAACATCATCAGCATACATTTCACAAGCAGAGTGTTTAAATACCTTAGGCAAATCATTAATAAAGAGTACGAATAAAATTGGGCCCAAATGACTACCCTGCGGAACACCAGAAGTAATATTGAAATCCCTTGATTGCACACGATTGAATAATACCCTACACGAACGATTATGCAAGTACGACCGCATCCAAGATACGAATTTGTGACTAAAGCCCATTGAAAGCAATTTAGCCAATAGAATGCCGTGTGA
The DNA here is from genome assembly GCA_958336335.1 of Dilophus febrilis. Classification (NCBI taxonomy): domain Eukaryota; kingdom Metazoa; phylum Arthropoda; class Insecta; order Diptera; family Bibionidae; genus Dilophus; species Dilophus febrilis. Next base: position 43,686,241 of record OY284468.1, read on the forward strand.
CATTTTGTCGAAAGCCTTGCATAAATCGGTAAAAATGCAATCGACCTGCGCGCCGACATTAAATTGTTCAAAGCAATATGTTGTGAAGTCAAGTAAATTTGTGGTTGTGGACCTACCGTGAGTAAATCCATGTTGTTCTGGGCAAATAATGGATTTAACGTTAAATGACAAGATCTTCGTAATAACGCTTTCAAAGATCTTGGGAATAATAGACAACCGGGCTATTGGACGATAATTTATTGCCAAGTTTTTTCCTCCCTTCTGTAGAGTGGAATAATGAATGAAGTTTTCCAATGATTAGGGAAACTCCCAGCATCCAAGGATTTATTGTACAAAATTGTAAGTGGCAATGAAAGAAAATCAATACATTGTTTAAGGACCACAGATGGAACACCATCCGGTCCATACGAATACTTATTTTTACAGGAATTTATTGAATCATAAACATCCGAATACGAAATTGAAAAATTTATCGCAGAGAGGTAGTCGAATGATGCAATATCACGAGTATCATATTCATCAGAATCAAACCCGACATTATCAAAGGATGATTCAAAATATTCTGCAAATAAGTTTGATATTGAATTATCATCGGTACATACAACGTTATTGTATGTAATTGAGGATGGGCAATAATTTACCAATCGCTTGTTTTTAATAAATGCCCAAAATCCACCAGGATTACGACACATTATAATGTGAGTTTGATGGTTGGATGATTTACGTAAAAAAGTGAGAAATAATAATATTATATTTGGTATTTCAAAATTAATGGAATAAATTGTTGAAAATACAACAAAATTCATATTAATATATAATGTTTTATTTCAATTTAATTTCCCTCTTATTTTATGGTCCTTAAAAAGATCTTTTCGAAAAAGAAGATCAGCAGAGTTCTTTTGGATAGTTCAATTGATTTAAAAATTACATATAAATAAAATTTGTGGGGTTTAATTTTGATTTTCATAAACATTACAATTACAAATAAAAAAAAACAAATGTTCAGAGGTTTTTCCAATTTTTTTTGTACTAATATTTATCACCAAACAATGAATCGGTGGGAGAATTCATAATAAAAAAAAATTAAATTTTACTCACCAAATGTGAGAGGGTGCTTTTCATTATTTGAATTCAATGAATTCAATCACCCCCAAAATAACTTACACCACCCATGCTCCACCGCCTCTCGCTATTCAAAAACATATGAAATGAAGAAAATCATATAAATATATGCATATATATTCGACGACTATCTACATTTATAATTTAATTATTCTATTTTTTTTTTTTTTGCAAATAATAAAACTTGGATTCTTCATACTTTTTTTTCCTGCTGCTTGTTCATTTTGTTATTTTTTTATGTAGAAAATCTTTGTTCTGTTTGATTAATCGAAAAAAAAAATTATCCAAATTTTTGTTTTAAAAATTTTAAGTGAAAATTAATTTTTTTAAATTAACTGTTTCTTTATTAATAAGTGTGTTTTTTTTGTGTTAATTAATTTTTGTGGTAGTGCATTACACAAATCAAATAAATATAAATCATATTGGTAAGTGCGAATTATTTTTTTCTTCTTTTTAATCGAAACTTTTTTTTTTTATACCACGAATTTAATAACAAAGAAAAATAATCCTCTTTTTTTTTCTTTTTTTTTGCTTTATCAATTCTTTGTTATAAAACCCTTTTTGTGCAAAAAAAAAAAATAAATCCGTCTGAAATTACTGATTATTGATAACAGTAATGTTAATAATAAAAAAAATTAATTTATAAAGAAAAAAAAAAAACAACAACAAATCGAATGTTATTGGATCATCAGTCCCTGAATATAATTTTTTTTATTGCGTCGTAGTTTTTTTTTGTATTATTGAATTTCGTAAAAAAAAAAATAAATACAATAACAAATTTTGTATACAACAGAAAAAAATTGGTCAACAAATCAAATGGAAAAAATTCTATAAATATATTTTTTTTTTTTTGTATTTTCGATTACCTTCAAATTAAAATTAATTTGTGAAATACTGAAATATGTGTATGGTATACAATTTAATATAGCGTGTGCGTGTGTGTGTGGGATGTAAAATAATAAATTTCAAGTTTAATGGACTGCATTATAATAATGCAAACAAAAAAGATAATCTATATGCAATTCCGTAATTAAAATAAATGCAATCATATAACGAATGATCAAGTGAAGGCTTACATAAATCGATGTTGCATCCCGAAATTATTACTAAAGGGATATTTTAATTATAAATTTGTATCCATCACTATATATAGAATAGATATATTTATCACGTTACGTATGCATACAACAATGAATAACTGTGATACAACAATATAATTTATTCAATTTATTATTAATACATTGTAAATTTTAACCTTCATAAATTAACAGAAAATTTAAAACATTTTTTTAATATAAATATATAATTTCGACCCAGGTTTTCAGATTCATTGTATTTTTTATTTTTATTATTATGTTCTTAAGCATATATGCGCACGTAATTAGCATATAAATATTAATAATAACCTTCCAATGGTTTTTTGAACCATTAAACTTATTGATATATACCTCATATTCAATTAAAATTCAAATATATATATCTCGTTGGACGCATTAATTTTCGTCTAAGGATAAATACAATTAAAATTATTAAACTCAATAATCGTGTCTTTTGTTGTGGGATAAAAATTTTATCAAAAAGAAAAAAAAAACCTCGTACAAAACAATGCGTTTTATAATAATATACACATAACAGTATAATAATATATGTACATTTATAATACAGAAAAACGGCAACTTGCATTATTGATGAAAGAATTAAAAACATTTAACCTTGTGTGTGAATATATATGTTTCTCTTCATGTTTTTATCTTTTCTAATATATCTATTTTATGGATTATTAAAATGAAAAAAATCCTATGACCAAACAATTTTTTGTTTTTTATTATTATTTCTCATAATAGAGAATGTTGCTTAAAGTACCCAACAATGGTGGATTCTATGGGGATTCACAAATTGATTTTGATGAACAAGACTTAGAGGCACGAATGATTGAAATCGAAACAATTATGGATGAAGATTTTGCCGAATATTTATGGATGGAAAACGAAGAAGAATTTGATAAAATCGAAATGCAACGTTTAGAAGAGGAAGCTTTAATGCAACAATGTGCAGAACATATGCGGAATATTGATGATGATAAGAATGATAATAATGTATTTGAGGAACCGCCTACAAATAAAACGTCATACTATACAACTCCGCCATATGAGTCTAGTGATTATCCGGCCTATGGCACGTATCAAGAACATCAAGAAGATAATCGAGATCAGTACATCGAAAATAAGTAAATACAAAAAAAAAAAAAAAATTCAATATATTCTTTTATAATAAATTGAAATAAGAATCATTTTGATAAAAATAACATCAAATATTAATGTTTTATTTTTGTTTTATTTTATTTTATTTCTATTTTTTATTTTCTCATACAGGAAAATCGTACAAATGTATCAAACTCCATTAATTAATATAAATGTATTTGGACATACATTAGGTACCACATTATCTACCACATTAGGTACCGCATTAGGTACCGCATTAGGTACCACATTAGGTACTACATTGATTACAACACCACCATCAGTAGGTGCAAATTATACTACCGTAAAATCCAAATTAAATCCATTGGCTGCCGAATTTATTCCAAGGAAATCAGTTGCATAAACAGAATTCATCATAAATACTTATCGCCGCGCACCACCACCACACATTTAAATAATTAACAAAAAAAAAAAAAAAAACAAAACAAAAAACGAGAAAAACAACGTAAAAAAAAAATACAAAACAACAAAATGTATATAAAAAACAAAAAAATTCAAAAAACCACATTTTAAGTTTAATATTTCATCAAACTTTACATTAAGTCTAATATAATCATTATATTATTATTGATAGGAAGAAAAAAAAAACTCCCATATAGAATAATAATATATTTTAGTCATCCCCGTTTTCGCATCAAAAAAAAAACACAAAAAAACAAAAAAAAATTTGTTGTTCAAAGAAAATAAACAAATAAAAAATATAAATCAACGAAACAAATATATAAGAGAAATTAAGTTTTATATAAAATATAAAATTTATTTCTTATTATATTTCATATTCTTATTATAATTTTAATTTTTTTTTTTTTTTTAATTTTATTTGTTATGAATGTTAACTATTTTTTTTTTTTTTTTTTTAACTATTCTCAAATGTATATGTCCCAATTTTTGATAAAATACAATATAAAATTGTAATTGTAAATTTCAACAAGTTTTGATGTATACTAAAAGAAAAATAATTATAAATTAGTATTCTAATAAAAGTAATTAAAAAACTAATTATGTGTATTAAAAAAAAATAAAAAAAAAAAAAAAACAAAACAAAAAAGAAAAAATACCAAAAAAAATCTATAAAAAAGATGAAAAAAATTCAAAACTAATAATAATTGCTGTTCAAAAACAAAAAAAAAAAACAATTTAAGTTTAACAAAAAAATCAATATATGTATTAAAATCTTTGATATTGCTGAAAATTCTACATAACTTTCTACATACAATGTCCCCTTTTATTTCCATTTAATCAAAATTTTTATTAAATTATTTATTTTTCAAATTTTAAGTAATTTTAATTTCACATAAAAAGTATAATATAATGACGAATGATTTAAAAAAAAAAAAACAAAACATTTGCTTATGAAAAAATTTGCCTTAACACAAAAAAAAATGATGATTGGAAAATTAGAGTTTATTAAAAAAAATTACAATTTTTTTTTTTTATACAAAAATGAAAAAGAAATCGACGACTGTATTAAACGAATTTTAAATATATATATATATATATTGACAAAAACAAAAGGATAAAATTAATTAAATATTATATATTTTAATTTAAAAATAAAATTAAATGTGATTTAAATTACTTTTATGTTGGAATTTTTTTTGGATTTTACAAAAAAAAAAAAACAAACAAACCCAGATATGATTTAAGAAATGAAAATTTTCCTATTTGATCATAAATTTTATAAAAAAAAAAACAAAAAACCAACAAGCCATTATCAGAAAAAAATCATTTTATTTAAATATCTATTTTTATTTTATTTATTTTTTTTTTTTTTTGTTTTTTTATGAATGAATCTCTAAATTTCTAGAGAATTCAATGAGATATAGTAGAAATTAATACATTTTTTTTTTCTTCTTAATTATTATTAATTTATTTACACAATTTTAAAAACATTTAATGTGATATTTTATTTTATTTAATTATATTTTATTTTATTATTTTTTTTTTTTATTTTAAATAGTATTTAAACATATATATATATATATATATATATATATATAAATAGTATGTATTTATATTTTGATTTTGAAGATGCTACTCTCGAATTGAGTACCTTTTATACCTCTATTTTATTTCTAAAATATATATATATATATATATATAAATTCCTTTAAAAAAATATATGTGTAAATATGTTTTAATATTTAACATAATTAAATAATTAATTATTTATAGAAATTATATTAATATATATATTTATAAAAACACAATAAATCAATGATCAACATACAACATACAAACTAGAAAAAGTCATTGTAAAAAAAGTAATATGTTAAAAAAACGAAAGATTTTTTTTTATTTTAATTTATATCTTCTCTTGTCACATCAATAGATTTTTTTTTTTTTTTGATTCTAAAAATTATATTATAAATAATTAAAAAAATAAAAACTACTGAATATTAAAAATGATTTCTTTAATACATATGAAAAAAAAATAATACAAATAAGTAAATAAAAATATAAAAAAACATAAAATAAACAGCAATTACAAAAAAAAAAAAAAAACAAAAATTAAATAATATTAAAATTTTAATTACTTATTTTACTTATATTTAAAAAAAATAATAAACATTTAATAATATGATTACATAATACATAAATTGTGTGAAAACAAAAAAAAAACAAATTAAACATACATTAATTATATAATTTAGAGTATTAAAAAGAAATGAAAAACACAAAAAAACAAATATAATAATTACAAAACAAAAAAAAAAAAAATATTAAAATACAAAATGTCCAAAAAAAGAGATTGGAATAAAAAATCTATTAAAAAATCGGAAAAATTTAACGGTTTTTCCGAACCATAAATAAATTAAAAACAAAAAAAAAAACCAAAAGAAACTAAAATTATTGTGTGTTTTAATTATTAAAAATTAATTTTTCCACATTTTCGTAGACTTTTGAGAATTTATGCAGGAATTTATTTAAAGAATATTTAAAATATTTAAGGGTCTTTTAATTTGAGGTTTACTTTAAATGATGAAAATCAATTTTGTGATCTATTATTACTGATTGATGTCAGCTTCCATTGCATATAGTTATATAAAATTTATTGGTATTCATTGAAATATATACAAAATTGCCTCCGTATATTTATATTTATGTAATATCTCGCATTATAATTTAAATTGCAAATGTGAAACAACCTTTTTTTTTTTTTTTAATATTACAAAAACAGCTGTTTTGCTAAATAGCTAACATCCAAATCTACACATTTATAATACAATTAAATAATTAATTAAATATAAATGTAATATAATTGTTGATTGCGTGTGTTTATATATCATATATATTATATTATATAAACTATATAATTAAATGGATAAATGAATAATAAAATATAGGTATTTGTTGGTATGAATGAATATGAATAGAATTGAATTTGACCACGTACAATATACATGGGAATGTCGTCATTTTGTTGTATTCCTTATATAAATATATAATATTTGTATGTATGATTTTTTTTTTTATTATTTATTACATACCATATAAGAAAAATTAAATTTTAATTATATTTATTATACAAAATGTGACTAATTTTGTCATTCTTTATTTTATTTTAATATATATTATAAAACATTATTACAATCGCACTTGTAATATCACAACGACGATTATCTTGTGGTTTTATTTTATTTTTTTTTATAAAGAATATTAAATTTTTTAGTTATTAATTTTTGAATTGAATAGTTTAGTTTATTAATAGAACAGTATTTTGAATTATTTCATTAAAAAATTTCCTTGTGAATATTAAATTTGAATAAATTAAGTGCAAAAAATATGAATTCAAATGTTGTGAAATCTAAATAACCGATAACATTTTCAATAGATACAAAAAAAAACCTTTGGAAAATTTAAGATAAAAAATTATCATATATTGTAACCAATTGTCGCAGTTCGAAAAAAAAAACCTTTAATAACCTACACCTTGCAACATTTTGGTTGTTTATTATTTTTATTTATGGAATTTGTGAAAAATTTGTATACACCAAATCGTCATTCGTCACCCCCCCCACAATTTTATTTGATTTGTTTCTTGCAAAATTAAAATAAAATAAAAATGGTGAATTGTTTCAAATAAAAAAAAAACTTTTTTTGTTTTGTTTGTTGTTTTGTGCCAAAAAGAAAATTTATTTTTTTATTAAAATGTATTATTAAATATAATATTAAAATTTTTATTTAGTATTATAAATATATAATATTAGAGCTAAACTTATTTTATAAAATATTTAATCAAAAATTAAAATTAAAATTCGATTGATATAGAAAATAAAACGAAAAAGAAAAAAAAACAGCAGCACAAGAATGTGAAATCTATGAATTTTTTAAAACAAAAAAAAAAGTGCAATGAAATGAATTGATGATTGAGAAAGTAACAATAACAATAACAACAACAACAAAAACAACAACAAAGTGCAAACATCTTGAACGAACAACAGGAATTTATCAACAATAATCATTAATTATATTTGAATATATATGGTTTTTTATTTGTTTAATTTATTGATATTAAAACGAAAAACTAAAAATACATTTTAATATAAATTTTTCACAAATGTATTTTTACTTAAAAAATCATGGAAAATCATGGAGCAATATTTCGAGAAATTCATAAAAATACATGGTTGAAAAAAGTTACAATAGAAAATAAAAAATTAAGTGGTATACAAAAGGTAATTCATTTTTATATTTATTATAATATAATAAAATGCATTTCATCATTCATATATAACATATATAGATTGTTATTATTGAATTTGTGTATTAGTTTTTTATATGTTGATTGTGTTTTATAATAACATTTTAATACATTTTTATAATATTTAGAAAGTTGATAGATATTGGGTGGTATTTTGTGTTCATGATGATTGTGAGGCATTACTTGAGGGTTACATTGAACCTCGACAAGCGGCTACTCATACACCAGATTGGAGTATTGCTTTACAATCAACATTACATGTATCACATGGTTTAATAGCCACCGAACAGGAATATGAATTTGTAATAACATTATCTACTGAAGTTCTTCGATTTTATGCATCATCCTGGTGAGTTTTGCATAATATTTTATTTGTAAATTTTTTAATTTTTTGATTGTGTGGTAATTAATTTCTTTTTTTTTTTTTACATATAGGGATATAATGTTAGAATGGGTGGATACATTACGTTTAAAATTAAGAGAAATGAAAATACTATCACCAAAAGAAAATGTTTATAGTAAATGGCCAGAAATTCGAGCCCCCCTATTACCAACACGTGATCCAACATCACCATTACCAGCACCACCACCGGTACCAGCTGATATTATTCCCGGCATCGAACGTGCTATTACTTCCACTGGAACTCCAGTAATAACATCATCAACATCAACAACAACAGCAATCGCACCTGGTAATACATCAACAAATGTTACTGTGGCATTAATTCATTCACCTGTCACTACAACTACAGCCGTTTCAAATGTATCGTCAACTGATGTTACGACAACAGAAACCATAACATCAGATTCAATCGCTGAAAGTTCAACAATTTTAAATGATTCATTAAATAATACTATGGGAAGTAATGCAAGCAGTATACCAAATTCGGTTCCAATAACATCTATGTCAAATACACTTTCACAGAATTTACTTAATATGCTATCAAATCCGGTAACATCTTATAGTAATCATATACAACAGAATAATTCAAGAAATTTGACCATTGACAGTGATACGGATCATTCAATTGATGATGATGATGATGATGGTATTAATGACATACAATCAGTTGATAGTGATCGATCAATATTATCATTAACTAAAACATTTTCAAATAATGTATTATCTGAATCAAAAACATGTCCAGCACAGTCATCATCAAGAATGGTGTCCACTACGTCATCACTAACACTACCGTCCATGTCCACATCATCACTTATAGCGGTTTTACCGAATTCAAATACACAAGATGATTTTGATGAAATTGAATCAACATCATCTTCATCATCAATATTCAATAATGAACCAATTTTAATACCAAGGTAAAGTTGTTATAATTCCATTGTATTCTTATAGATTTGATAACCAAAATAAAATTATGTGATTTATGAAATCATCTGGATATATTCTAAATTGTTTTTTCGTTTTTTCCTCATTAGACCACAAACATCACGTAGCACTTCAAAGGATGATAGTTCTAAAAAAATATTAAATCTTTCATCAACACCAACAACAACGGCAATGCCAATAGCAGCGGCAACAACATCAACTGCACCAACATCAAATGATGATAGTGGTTCTACAAATATAACAATTATTCAATTATCAAGTCCATTAGCATCATTGTTGACCACTGCCAAATCACCATCAAGTGATATATTTAATTATCCCGTTATTGACGCCACCACTTCTGATGATAATTATAAAAGTAATGTACAAATCATTCCGTCCAATAATTATACACCAGATCATATAAATCATTATGGATCAATAAATAATAGTACTAGTTGTAATGTGAATAACATTATAACAGATGATAATACAATAACTAATGAATGTTCAAAAGTAACAACTGTTCAAGTATTAGGTGATGAATGTGCTACTGGCGGCAGTAATCATCATCAAATAAAAAACAAATCAACTGCGACCGTAAATAATGATTATGGAAAAATTCATAAATTAAAAAAATGTGATAAATTAGAAATTGATTTAGCCAATGCAATAACAAATTTCGGTCCCATAACAAATATTCCAATTGGTGAATTAAATTTTACAACACCTAAATTACATTATGAACAAATTTTTATAACGCCAACCGTAACGCCAATACCAAGTGCAACAGAATCCAATTCGTCAACATCAAAATTCACATTTGTATCACAAAATACGAATAAATCAATTACTGCTATAGCATCTACTGCTAATATTGGTACTAGTAATTCAACTTCTAGTAATGCAACTGCAGCAAATACTAATACTATAACTACTTCTAATACTACAACGACAACAACAACTACATCTACTAGTCATACAGAATTATATATAAATAGAATAGATTTAAATAAAGATAGTAATAATAATAATAATAATAATAATAATAATGATGCTAATAATAATAATAATACTATTACTAATATTGATAATACAAATTTAAATGTTAACGAAATAGAAAATAATTTAAATTCATCATCGATTAATACTAATACAATAATAAATGATAATGATAGAATAATTACGACTAGTACGGCAAATACAACCCAGCCATCAACTGTTAGGCCGCATCGCCCTTGCGTAGAACATCCAATGATAAATGTTCAACAAAATAAAAAAAATCAACGTCATCAACAAAATAATTCCAGGAATAATCGTGGTATTTTATTGGTTCCATCATCACCGGTACCAATGATACGTCAATTACTACAACGTGGTTTAACAGAAGTTTCAATTATAAGACCAAATAAAAAAGAAACAATTGTAAATGCACAAAATCGTGGTAGAACAAAACAACAAAAGGTATACTCATTCACCTCCTCATTTGTAATTAATTTGTAATAATTAAAAACGTTTCTAGTAAAATAATGTGCCTTTTTTTTGGTTCCATTTAATAGAACTTGAATATTAACGAATGTCCAGCAAGACGTAACGAAACGATTGAACAACGACGACGAAGCTCATCAACATCAGATGCTCATTCACCAAGAAATCGTACAACTAATGCAATACCAAATGGTGAGTCCGTATAATTTAATTTTTTTAAGTTAATATTTTATTATAAGCTCCAGCGTGAATAAGTGATTTTTGGTTTGATTTCTTAAAATTCGGGTATAATCGGGAGAGGATTTTGTTGATTTTACAAAATATTAATCTGAGCGTTAACTCTTCATAACCTAACCATACCACTCATAATATTCCTAATTTATACCGACTTTTAACGACCTTTACCACATGGACAAATAATGTTTAGTAATGCATTTCGAAAAATGTATTCAAATGAATTTCGGGTGCATTATGAAAAGAATAGAATTGGAAAAGTTTCTAATGAAATTGTGGTGTGTTTGTTAAGTTTCATTTTATATTATACATAAAAAAATATAATGATTTAATAGAATGTACACGTAATGCAAATCGACTTCATCCGGCTCCACAACCTTTGCGGTTAGAAATTCAAGGTGGTGGTGGTGGAGGTTGTGGTGGAAATAATTCTGGTGGAATCATTCCAAATAATTGTTCGCCCAATAATATGAATATGAATAACAGTGGTAATACTAGTAGAATTACATTACGTGAACAACAAGTATTACAATTACGTCGTGAAATGTTACATCCTGGCGGCGTCCGTATACAATTGCGTCGAAAAGATTGTATTGGTTCAATTGCATTAGTTGATGCATTCGGTGGAGTTTGGATTGCCGGTTGGAAACAAAAAGATCATCCGATATTATACAATGCATTACATATTGGCGATCAATTGATATCGGTTAGTGGCATTACCGTTAGTTGTTCAACGGAAGCCAATAAAATATTTCGTAATACACCTGGATTGTATGTGAGTGAATACATTTTTTTTTATTCATATAAGAACTTATCGATAATCAAATCCTTTACTATTACTATATAGCTTGATATAATTATAAGACGTGTACCATTTGGTCGTGTTTATGTTATACGACGTGATATGGAAGGACAATGTTTAGGTTTGATTAGAGATGGTAATACGGCAACAATAATTGATGTTATACCAAATAGTCTTTCGGCTAGACATGGTTTACCACCAAAGGTATTTTTTTTTAATAGGATTTATTATTATAATGGCAATTTTATATGTATGAATTGTTTTGTTATTTTTTTCTTTTTCATAGGCACAATCATGTGATGGTCTTACATTAACATTTTGGGTATTAACCGAAATAAATGGTAGACCTTTGAATTTATTTTTTAAAGATAATGAAGTTAAAGATCGATTAAATGCAATTGGACGTGAAATATCAATATTAGTTCAACCATTAGATTTAATGACAAAATTACGAAAACAATTGAAATCACTTAGAAGTCATAAAGAATATATTGTGCAATAATATAATTATTAATTTTTTTTATTTTATTTTTTTTTTTGTGGCACATTATCCTTAATTGATATTTTACGATAAGAAAAAGTATTGTTTTTATTTTCAAATAGTTAATTAGTTAATTGTTTGTGAAAAAGTGAATTGATTTAATTATCTTTTTTTTGTGTCTTGGCGTGTGAATAGTTGAATAGTTGTTCGTCTCCGTCGAAGACGGATAATAGAAAACATTAATGAAATTTACACTTATACTTTACTGAAAAAAAAAATGAAATCAAATGAAAACAGCTGTGGTAAATTATACAAAATATTATTAATAATTATTATTATATATATTACATATATATATATACATATATATTTTAGATAATTGCGATAATAATTTTTGTTTAAAACGAATCTTCAAAAAATAAGTGAAAAAAGGCTGTATATTTAGAACAAATATAATAAAAATTTATGGATAAGTCCATTGAAAATACTAGATAATAAAATAATAAGTTATAATAATAATACTCTCTTATTATTATATATAGATAGGTATATAAGAAAGATTAATTTTTGGTAATGAGTAACTAACAAATGATAATAAATAATAAGTATTTTAATATCTAGATAATGTATTACTATGAAATTAAATCATCATCTGGATCATCATCACTTTACTTACTTTTATATATATATATATATATATATAGATATATATATATTTATAAATAAGATATATTTTTTTATAAAACATTTTCCATGAATAAATTTTACAATCAAAAATATATTTTTTAATCATTTTTGAAATAAAACATAATACAATTTTATTTTACTTTATTAATAAAATAACAAAACAAAAAAAAATACTTTACATATTACGTTTACATCAACAGAGTAAATGACTATCGTTTACAATCCGTTCCACTAATCGCTTCACTAACACTTTGTTTCCATATTCTAAAATTATATTCATCTGTATCTAATGTTGAATACAAAAATAATGGTAATGAATTTGTCATAACCCATAAAATACCATCGGAATCAACCTGAAAAACCAAAAAAATGATAAAACGATTAATAAACCGCAAGTATAGAGGTAAAAAGGAGTTCGTTTTTTTCTTTTACATTAACATCGGATGGATAAATCATTGTATCATTATCTTGTGCAATTAAAATATGATTATTTGGAGAAAATTCATTGGCTGTATTCCAACATGAAATTCCATTTAAACCAATTTGTGAATAAAATATAATTCCACTATTTTCATCAAAATCATGCATAGCTGATTGAGTATTTGGACCACGCATTCCCAATAGCTATATAAGAAATGGAATACTTTTTATAATAAATATTCATAAAAAACAGAAAATAATTGATTTTATACCTTAAAATCATTTCCATGATATGAACGTGACGATAATGTTTCATTTTTTAATACTTCCGTCGATACCATAAATTCAGAAATACTAAAAATATAAAATTGTTTTAAACAATAAATCATTAAGTATAGTCGATTAATCGTCATCCATAGAAGAAAACTTATAATTATAACGTTATTACCTAATCATTGCATGAAAATAAGCTGTTTTAAATCCATCATCATTACGATTGCCTAATGTTATTGAAAAAATTCCATCATTCCATTGATATTCCAAATTGGCAACATTAAAATCACCATAAATTGGATCAAAACTAAATGCATTATGATTAAAACTCCACATACGATTTGCATTTAGGCTATATATTAATTTACAAAAAAAAAAATAAATATATTTTCACTTATCATTTGAACCAAAAACTGAAATGAATTTAATTTACCTATAAACATATAGACGATTATGTAACAAATCTGGTATATATGCATGGGCATTATCACAATCACTAGAACTACTACTGCTTGTATCATCAACATCAATTGTTATACTTGCCATTCCTTGACCAGCTTCAACAATATTTCGTGGTATTTCATAACGTCGTATTGGTTTATTATTTTCTAAATTTATTATCCAAATTGATGGACGTTGAACTTGTATTGGATTGCCTAAATACCAATGTTAATATTAATAATTTTAAACCTTTAAGAGTTTCATCACTTCAATATATATATATATTACCAGGATATTCTAATCTGCCCGTATCAATAAACCATAAACGATTACATTTATCATCGATACGCGTACGATATACAGATATAATTTTACTAATATCTGGTTGCATTTGAGGCTAAAGAATACAAATGAAATTATGAAATTATTTTCTATATAAGTATAATATTATATGATATTATACAAACATTTAATGCATTCATATTATTATTTGGATAGGCGGTCAACGATGGACTTCTTTCCATATTCGATGATTTTAATGATATATAATTTAATGTTGATGGTACACCAGGTCTTCGTCTCGGTATTGTTATAAATAATTTATCCTTATAATGGGAAACACCCATTGGAATATTATTATATGGTATATAATTATTATTATTTGTATTTGTATCCGTGGGTGGAGATTGTTTAATATTATTAATAGGACGATTTTGAACGTTTAACGCTCGACCATGATTTAATTTACTTGAAAAATTATCATCATCCATAAATATTATTTCATCTTTATATAGGGAAAGTAATCAATGAAAAAAATTATAAAAATCAATTAATCTTTTAAATTATAGTTTGTCTTATATTAGATTTAGAATTGTTCTTTAACTTAACAACTTAAGTTTCAAAGACTTCAATATATATCGATATATAAAAGGCTTAAAATATAATTATTAAAATTTCTTATATAATAACAAGAAAATTATAATATCTCATAATTGAAATTGAAGAAATAAATAAATAAAATTGACCATTCACTATATACAAAATTTATTTAAATTAAATATTTGTGTATTTATTTCTCTATATTGATTTTGTATACAAGTACTTTTAAATATATAAATAAAAACTATTTATATGCAATATATTTATATTCAATAATATATTATTTACTTAATTAATAATTTTCTTTGCTGTTATTGTTGTATTTTTATTATTATTGATTATTCAGAGTAGTTATACACAGGTAGAGATGAGATGATGATTTGACTGCGTGATTAGATTAAATGTTCTAAGAATTATTTTCTTATTACAATATTGTTTAAGAGGAAATTACTTATATAGGATATAGATAGAGAGATACAAAAAAAAAATTTATTTTTATTATTTGATCACGAATTATGATATAATAAAAATTACCCACATACGTATATAATTGCTTTATCTACAACACCATTAATTATATTTTATAATGAACTATTGACATTTGTAAATTAAAAGTGTAATTATAAATATTACTGTATTATTATAACAATATCCGATATTGTCGTTAACACACGGAATTTCTCTGATAAACTAATAAGGATGATTAAAAAAAAAATTAAAATTTGACTTACCATTTTGATATTTTGTATAGTTAACATTTTGATTGTTATTATTATTATTATTATTAATATTAATATTATTTATAATATTATTACCATCAATACCATTAAATGTTAATTGTTTCCAATGAAATAATTCATTTAATTTACAATCAACAACATTATTATTAATTTGAATGAATCCAATTACAATTAAAATTGTTTGAACAATCATAATTTATTTATTTATATGAATATTAAAAAAGTTAAGTTAATCTTTAATATAAAATCAATCGCAACCCGCACAACTAATTTACTGTTTTATTCGATTCGATAAAATATTCACACTAAATTGATTTCTATAGCGATTTCTAACTTTTATTATTGATTTGCCTTCTTATTTTATACTCATCTTATATTGTTGATGTTGATTTAATATATATATTATATATATTGTTCTATAATATGCTGATGCAAAGAAATATATAATTTATAATTATATTCATCAATTATATATTTATTTATAAAAATACTTTTATTTATATATAAAAATATCATCACTCACTTTTGTTTGTCTCCCTCATTTTAATTGTAAGACGATAATCGAAAAATCTTAAAACAATTTTTAAAATATTATATAAAATCAATATTATTTGAGATAAGAAAGATTAAGAGATAACTAAAATTTTACTGCGATAGGTATAAAAAAAACGATTAGCAATGACGAATTTTTTTAAGCAGTTATACTATCATGATAGATGTTCATATATTCAAATCACATTAAGATTTTTAAATCAATTTCACTGGTTTTTATGATAATGAAATCATCTGTTTGGTTCTCTCAGTGCGGTAGTTCCAAATCATGAAAAATTATTTTATTATTATAGATTTGTTTAACAAATATATATAGTAGAAAGCTTTGTATTTATGAATATTTAATTCTCCTTAACTTTATTTTCTGATCGATTTTAAGAATATTTTTAATAAGAACATTTAGAAATGAGATAAATTCACATCCATTTATAGATTACAAATAACATAACAATAAATCTTGGTGCATTTATTATGAGATTTGATTTATAACAATTCAGATTAGGTCAACGGTCAACGAAAAGGATAAGGTAAACAGTTTCAAAAAAGAAATTATGAAATTTGTATAATGAATAAATAAACCGAAATATTTAAATTGTTTAAAATGAATTAAAAAAAATAATATACTTCCTATACGGATTCTATAATAATAAAGCTTTGTGTATATCAAAAATAAAAATTTTATAATTGATGATCGATCGCCTCTTTTTATAATATCGCCTCAAATTCTGTTATATTATTATATTCAATCATCAATCATCAATATCATCTTGAAAACGCCTATCGACACTGTATACTTGTTTAATATTATGACTTAAAAACTCGAGAATAGATTGAACAAAATAATAATACAATCAAATCGTTTATCGCGAAAGTTTCTGAACAGATTCTGAACAAATTTAAATACGAATTCAATAATTCTATATAGAATATGTAATTTTATGAGTTAATTTTATATATATTTTGTTAAATTCACGCGGTCTATTGAGTTCCGCTTCAAGCGTGTCCTCAAACATCGTAGTCGTATTATATGTGAAATACGCAATATCATATATATACTTAAATATAAGTAATAAACTTTAAAATCTATAATTATTTTTTATAAAAATTGTTACGATTTTAAGGTAAAGGTAATTTTAACATTATTGATATCTGTTGATCTGCGTTTATGAGAGAGATATGCCGGTATTTATTCTCTTGAAAGTTGAAAAATATAATCGTTCGCCTTTCGACTTTAAAATAATGGAATCATAAACCCAATGCGATTTCATGCTTAACGCGTTCACACGAGTAAAAAACAATATTTATATAATTTTTAAGGATCGATTCAAATAACATTTTTAGTTTATATAAATAAAAACATTATATTAATACAATAATTATAATTATATTATTATATTGATTTTAATCAAATTCAAAAAAAAAAACCTAAAAAATTTATAATAAATGTGCAAACATATTCATTTCATAATCATCTTGATCGCAAGGTGTATCTTTTATAATATCGGACACCTTAGCCGTCCATAATCGATAATTATATTCATTTGGATCCAATTTTGCATAAATAAAACGTGGCATTGTATTTGTCATCATCCAAACATATCCATCGTAATCAATCTATTGTTAAATGTATAGTTTAATGATTATTATATTTGATTTGATTAAAATTTAATTAGTAAAATTGAAAGCGCTTAATTACACTTAAATCGGCCGGATAAATCATTGTACTATTATTTTGTGCTAATAAATAATGATTATTCGGTGAAAATGCTTTGGCTGTATTCCAACATGCAGCCCCATTACGATTTACTTGTGAATAGATAATAACACCTGTATGTTTATCAAATCCATGCATAGCCGATTGTGTTCTATCACCACGTTCACCTAAAACCTATATATTTTATAAATATACGAAATTGAAACAGAGAATTAGAAATGATTCTATATACAACATCTATATATATATATATATTGTATAACAAATATACATTACATTAAATTCATCGTCTTTAAGTGGAACACCAGCTAATGATTCATCTCTTAAGATTCTCGTCGATAATGTGTATTCTGTAATACTATATAAAAAAAATTAGTTATTAATCAAAAAAAAAAAACTGTATATTTGCAATCAATTTTACCTTGCCATTGGATGCAAATAAGCCGTTCGATATCCATCTGGATGAATATTACTGAGTGCTATTGAAAATACACCATCATTCCATGAAAATTCTAAATTATCAATAGTTAATTTTCCATATTCAGGAATTGCTTCAAAATATTTATGTTCAAAACTCCAAAATCGATTAGTTTTTAAACTTTATAACAATAAAATAAAATGAATTGCGATTTAAAAAAAGAAATATAGCAAAATTTTTAAGTATAATTTGTTTACCTATAAACATGTATTTTATAATTTCTCATATCCGGCATGTACGCATATGCATCACTACAATCCCTTGGATCTACATCAACGGTAATGCTAACCAAACCATTACCCTTTGCAACGGGTATTTCAAATCGTTTAATTATTTGATCATTTTCTAAATTCATTATGTATAATGCGGGTGGTTGAATTTGTACAGTGTTATCTATATATAAATAATAATATATTTTACGGGATTTGAGCAAAAATTAAATTTAATTATTTATATTCAAGTTTTAAATATGTTTACTTCTATATTCTAAAATTCCAGTATCTATAAACCATAAACGTTTACAGATTTGATCAACACGTGGACGATACACAGAAATTAATCGGGTTTCATCTGGTAAACGTTCTGACTTTTAAATTGAAATTAAAAATTTTATATATAATAATCATATATATGTTAAATATAATTGGTTGTTGGTTAGTAATCAATTTCAGTTTAAATAACTATACTATAAAAATGCGGAAATTGTCGAAATTGCAATATTGAGGTCTGATTATGTTTTAATTAAATATAGTAAAATTAATTACAAAAAGCAAAAAAAAATCCTTTAAATCCTTTAAATCCTTTAAATATAAATATACTTACATGTAATTCATTCATACGATAACTGGGATAGGCTCTTAAGCGGGGACTTGATTTTTCCGGGAAATTTGTATATACATAATTTAATGTTGATGGTACACCTGGATTACGTCTTGGCACCGTTATAAATAAACGATTTTTATAACGTGTAACACCAATCGGTATATTATTATATTGTATATATTCGGCCGACCGTATAATTTCTTTTTCCATTTCTAATTTATCAAACATTTGATCATCAGGAAATTGTATATTATCTATATATATAAATAAAATATGTATTATATAGTCATAAAACAATTAATTAATTAATTATTATCGTATTATAATGTTATGACTTGGTTAGATATTTTGAATTTTAACTATAGAAAGCATCTATATATAGAGGGAACTACATGGAGATATTATCATTTTAAATTCATTTTCATTTTGTCCTTTTATAAACATTTACTCTTTTTCAAATGTATAACCTCTATATATATATAAACTGTTGCATTACCTTTAATAATAAGTTAAACCGTAATTTAAAAGGTTTGCTATATTCGCGGATCCATTGATATGGATCGCTTTAAGTTTGACCGCAATTTAAAATAAGACATTCTATTGAGATGATTTCTATATCGCGCTCTCAACATTATCAAAAAATAATTTCCATATCAAGAAAAGGTTTTTATTTTAAAGATAATAGTATTTCAATATAGCGACTAATCTCGATTTATATATATGAACTATAACTGAAATTGACTCACATTTCTATAATTGAGCGAAAGAAAAAAAAAACCCTTATTATTGTTTCAAATATTTCATAAAATTCGCTGTGATTATATACTGAATGAAACGTGACAAAATTTTGCATTATCTTCGTTTTGTATATTATTTTGATATGTTTTTTTTTTTAATTAATACATATTATTGGAAAATACGTTTGTTGTTATTTATTTATTTATTATTTTAATTGCTAAAACCGAAAACCCACACATCACGTTTATATTATATATATTTCTGAAATATACGTAATAAAAGTGGTAATAATTTACAAAATTTAATGGTGCGATAATAATAAGATATGTTGAGTTTACATACAATAGATATATTTTTTCTTATACACCACATAACAAATAATAATAATAATAATATTGAAATTGATTATAAATTTATGAATGGTGGATTCCCAAAATCCATTTTTATTATATATGAATATTTTTTTTTTTTTTGAATATATACTTCCATATATAAATAAATTCAAATTAATTATCGCACAGTTAATTTAAAGTTAAATATATATATGTAAATAATAAATTAACAACAAAATCATCAGAAATAATAATAATAAGTTATATATACTAACCTTCAGCTAATTTATCAAATGCTATATGTTTCCATCGATAACGTTCGGTAAATGTACCTTTATTAAAATCCCCATTAATTAATGTTAAAAATAAAGTGGTGATAATTAATATTATTGCAATACAATAATAAAGTTTTTTAAAAAACATTTTCTTTTTTTTTCTGTATTTTCTATATAATAATTTACGCAAAAGTTAAATATTTTTTATTTTTGCTTATTTATTTTTATATTAAAAAACATTGATATATAACTTTAATGATTGAATTTTAAAATGATACTAGTTTTTATATAAATTTTATTAAAAGTAAGTTTTTTTTTTGTTTTTTTGCTTCTTGAGATTGTTTTGTTGTATATTTTATTTTTTTTTGTTGTGTGTTAAAACACAGCAATTTTATATGATGTTTTATATGAAAATGTGTTTTACATTTTTAAGCATTAAAACTTATATAATATATTTTAATTAATAAAAGAGAGGACACATAATTAGTTATCTTCATATATACGAATAATATATAAATAAATAAATATGAATATTCATTATATCTTATGGGTATTTCGTGTATTTAAATAAAATTAAAATTAAACAGTATATACATAAAATTATATTATATTGCCAGTCTGTCATCGACAGATATCTCGCGTTTTTTTTTTCATTGTAAGGCAGAAATAATTAAAATATCATTATATATTTATGAATATATTTAAAATGTAATAATAATATAATATATATTACAATCATTTGATAACCCACACGGAAAAAGTTTTTGATATATATTGTATATTACATACATATACCGTGTCGTATACAAAGCATATTTTAAAATTTATATATCATTTTGAGGTTTTTAATCTTGTAATTTTATATATACTTGTAATTAAATATATATATACAGAGAGACAAAGAAGTTGAATGAAATTGGTATATATATATATAAATATGTACATGGAAATCAATCATCCATCATTCCTTCGTATATATATATATATAACGATTAAGGTTAATATGCGAATGAAATGCGTGAATTTATATTACATTTCGTATGAATATAATACAATTTTTTTTTTTAAGAATATCATTTTCTTTTTTAAAAAGAATACCGTTTTATGACATTTAAATTATGAAATTTGATTTGTTCATATATAGCCTTTCCGCGCGATGACCTATTTTTATAAATTTTTTTAATTGAATTTTTCTTATTTTAACAAAAATCTGAAATATTTTCAATATAGAACTAAAAAGTTTCCACATTACCCATAAATAGACTCGGTAAGGTAAGGTGTTTTTTGTTAAAGTATATCTCTTTTAGGCCTATAGTCCTCTGGAAAAAACGTTTATAATTGAATGTAAAATGTGTATTTTAAAAAATATTTCAAATGAAGGAAATTTTTCTAAATCATTTTGCAAGTCGGTGAATTAATTAAAAAAGGAATACGTACGTCCTCCTTGTTGTTAAAAAAAAAGGGCCCTACTGTATAAGAAGCGCTCCCACCAAGTGCAACGTTTGAATGTATTAAAAAGGACTGTGCAGCCCTTTATAGATCATTCAAATCATAAATCACAAATTTATTTTTAAACCATATAAATAAATTACTCTAGGAATTTTAGATCCATATATGCATTACATATTAAGAAAAGATTATTCCTCCAAAAAAATATCATAATAATAATAATAATAAATAAGATACACTTTGGTCTTTCTATATTATTTATAATATGAGTATATAATAAATAATGTTAATACACACGTATCAATTGTTGTAATTTTTATTTGTATTTTGGACATAAAAAAAAATAAAAAGAATTATAATATTACTGTTTTATTAACTATTTATTTTATATTTTATTTACATATTTACATATTCCGCTGATTTCTCGCATTTTGTTTAATTTTTGAATTAAATTATATATTTTTTTTTATTTTATGTCAATTGTCACACATGTATTCAATATTTTCATCTTTTTTTTCTCTAACATTTGTATAAATAATAATATATATTTTATTTGTTTCAAGTTCATTATACAAATAAATTGAAATAAACACAAAAAATAAATTACACACCGCAGTGTAATATATTTGCGTTATATTTTTATTACCCATTTTTGTTTGTTTGTTTGATTTTTTTTTTAACATTGAATCATTATATTTTAATTAAATCATTTGTTGGATGTGCTTTTTATTATTTGTGTTTTCTATTTTGACATTTGTAAATCAAAAATTATCAATATGAAACATTAACATTTTCTTTAGAAAATCAAATTGATTTTTTTGTTAACTCGCTGTATGATGATACTTCATCAGATAATAAAATAAAGGTATACTTTTATTAATAAAACTATATTATAGTTAATATATTAAAGGATATGTAAATGAAATTTCATTACAATTTCTATATATATACATTTTGTTTAATTATGAGATTTGGGCTACCCGCAAATGGTGAGGAATTCAGAAAACGCGAATATATTTTATAGACATCGTAAAATTCAACAGATTTCTATATATGATAAAATGAAAAATTAAAAATTTATATATTTGTATTTTGCAATATTTTATTAAAATATTTATAATGCGGATATCGAATATGTAAAATGCAAAATTATGTGTACAAAAAGCAATATTCCTTTTTAGTAAAAAAAAAAACCAAAAATTAAACCATTTTTTTTTTTTGCCAAATTTCGTTCCATTAATATCTGTTTTGTATATATCAATTTAATTAGATACATGTGGTTCAGCATCATTATCATCTTTTAAATGTTGTCCGCCATCATAATGATGATAATGATGGTGGTGATGGTGATGATGATGATGTTGTCTATTATCACATGCTTCACCGTGATCATGATCATATGATTCACAATGAGTTCCCTTGATGGCATTCGCTGCCGTTTGACTCCAAATTCTAAAATTATATTCTTCCGTATTTAATTTTCCATATGAAAATATTGGCATATTATTTGTTAAATACCATAAGACACCATCTAAATCAACCTGTTTTTTTTTGTCAAAACACACCAATAAATTTTAATCATTTTGAATCATCATATATCTTTTATTTCATATACCTGTAAATCGGCTGTATAAACCATTGTTTCATTATCTTGAGCAAATAATATATGATTTATTGGTGAAAATCTTCTGGCTGTATTCCAACAAGATACACCATTTAATGTTACATGACCATAAAATATAACACCTGTTTTTAAATCTATATCATGCATAGGTGATTGGGAATTTAGACCACGTTCACCAAGGGTCTATATAATTAATAATATGCATAGAATTTTAATCATTATTATATTTAATTATCACTATAGATATATGGGCAAAAAGGCAAAAAAACCAATTAACTTACTTTAAAATATACATCTAAATTTTCTTCTTTAGTTAACTCTTCATTTTGTAAAACTTTTGATGAAACACTATATTCTGTAATACTATATATTTGAATTTTAAATATATATATAATTTTAATTATTTTTACACCTTGAATAAAAGTTTTTATTTATATATATATAGATATACATACGATGACATTGGATGATAATAAACTGTACGATAACCGTCTGTATTTTTTCTGCTTAATGCTGTTGAAAATACAGCATCTTTCCATGAAAATTCAATACCTTTAACATTAAAAACTGCCAAATCTGGTATTACTTCAAATGATTTATGTTTGAATGACCACATATGATTTTTTTTAAAGCTATATTAAATAAATTTATATTACAATTTTTTTTTGAACTTCTATTCATATACCATATATATTTATGTATATGTACCTATAAACATTTAACGTTGCCAATTTCATATTTGGTAAATAGGCATATGCATTATCACAATCCGTTTTTTCCACATCAACATTTACGCTAATAAAACCATTACCTTGTTCGGCAATACTTTCTGGTATTTCATAACGTCTAATTAATTCATCTGTTTTCAAATCGATTATCCAAAGTGATGGTCTTTGTACAATTTTTACATTATCTATATATATATATATATATGTGAAAGAAAAATTAATTTAATTAAATGTTATAAAACCAATATAAATATGTGATTCGATTATCGAACGCCTCACATACTTGAATATTCCAACATTCCGGTATCGACAAACCATAAACGATCACAAATATCAGCACGTACACGATAAACAGATACAATTCTATGAATATCTTTTTCGAAATGTGGCTATAGGCAAAAAAAATACAAAATATTAATATTTAATTTTTATACTATACACATAGTTTAATTTAATATAATGACAAAAAAAAGCAATTCGCACATGTATTTGATTAGCTTTGTAACTGGGATAGGCTCGTAATAACGGGCTTGATCCTTTCGGTGCCGATGAATTAAAAAAACTTAATGTACCCGGTACACCTGGATTAAATCTCGGTATTGCTATAAACATTCTATCTTTATAATTGGCCGCACCCAATGGAACATTACTATATGGAATGTATTCCGATTCTTGGGCAATTTTTTTTTCTTCTAAAAATTGTTCATGCTTTTCCGGATCATCAAATGTTCTTTCATCTATATATGTATATATATATAAAATATATTAAATTTAATTTATATAATTATATTATAAAAGCAAAAAAGGTCATCGCATTTATTTGTAAATCATCGGCTGACATTATATTATTAAGAAGAATATTTTCAAACTTATTTACTTCTTTTTAATATATTTTTATATATAATTTTATAATATATAGTAATTAAAAAAATCATTATAAATAAGTGGATAACTGGTCATATAAAAGAATATTTATTTTTGTTTTATAAACGAGATATTTGATTAAATTAAATTATTTATTTTAATTTAACTGGTTTATCTTTTTGATTCTTCTTCTTTTTTTTTTTTTTTTTTTAACAAAAATGGTAAAGGTTAAAGATCTTAATTAAATTGTAGTTAAAAAATATATATATATATATAAGAGATAAAAGCAATGAAGACAAAACAAATAATGCAACATGTATATATACGGGTCTGAAAAAGAGACTTCAGATTCGACCGGTTTTAATTAAATAAATATATATTATACCGCAGATCTTGTATATATATTAAAAGAATTAATAATGGATAAAAAGGAATCCTTTCATGTTCCCTTCTTACCATCATATATTATATCAAATATATAGAATACAATAATTGAAAATCCCACAATAGATACGGATATATATAACTTTAACAAATTTTTGAAATAAAAAATATATATAATTACCATTTTCATAAAAATCATATGCATATTGTTTCCAACGAAATTTTTCATCAATTTCACATTTTATTATATTTATTATAAAAATTGCATTTATTATAATAAATAGGGAAAATTTGAATGAATCAAACATTTTTCAACAAATTACAATATTTTTTGTGGAATATTATTAATGAGGGGATTTTTTTTTTAATATTAATTAATTAATTAATAAAAACACGCACAACACTTTTTCGATTTTTTTTTAATTTGATTTGTTTTGTCTTTCAATATTAAAATCAAACTGCCGATTCTCGCGGACTGTCTTCTTCAGTATATAATTTTTTATATAACAATTCAACAGAAAATAAAAAAAAAAAATTTTGTTTATTAATTCGTCGTCTGCGTGTGGGTTTTATTTTTATTTTTATTTTTTTTATATTATTATTATTATTATTTGTATATATATTACTTTATCATTAAAAAATAAAATATTTAAAAAAAAAAAAAACTAGTATTTTAACCCGTTTTATGGTCTTATATTAAATATATGTATATCAAGAAAATAGTAAAATGAACTTGAAAATGTTTAATGTTTCAATTTGATCAATGTCTTTTGACCAAAAGTAAGTTTTAAAGGTTTTCTTTTTGTTTGTATACATTCGCTACGATGATGAAGGATTTTGGAAAAGCTTATATATTTTCTTGATATAATTTTTAATAGGGATTCTAAAAAAGAATCATCGTTCGATACGCACTTTAGCGAGCGTATTATTATTGCCTATTTAGGCGCAGGACTCTATTAATTGTTTCTTTTATTTAGTGAACCAATATATTTTATGTTACAATAAGATCAATAACCTGTATAAAATATGTTTAAACTTAATAAAGTGCGTGGTATTTTATATCTATATATATAGGTAAGCAATTAAGTGTTAACAAAAAAAATGTTATAGTCGCATAATAATTTATGTATATTATTTGCGGTGTATGGATGGGTAATATATACACGAGCGTAAGTAAATATAAATATATAATTAATTTAAGTTATTTATATCGCATTTATATATAATAAATTTAAATACATTTCAAATAGATGGTTTCTGATATTTTGTTAAAATTATATATATTCGAAGAAGGCACAACACAACTTTTCTTATTTTAAATATATATATTATTGATAAAATGTTCATATATATACAAAAAGAAGATCTCTTGGAATTAAAACAGAAAAAAATTTGCATAAATTATCATTATTATTATATATTAAATGAATTGGTAATTTAAAATATATTTTATTATAAATTTATATATTTTTAATTATATAATTATATGTTTTTAGTTTTTGTTATATTATTATTTACCAAACAAATTTAATTCAAAAGAGAATAAAATCAATTTTTGCCAAAAGGTTGAAATGCCAAAAGGATTTTTTTCGTATAGTAAAATAATGTTAATTTAAATTTTTTGTTGTCTGCTGAAGGAAAGTATATGTTAAAATTGTCTATTTTTTATTATATATACTATATATTGTTATTATACGTATATAATTTTCATCTGATTCGGTTTAATTTTAATAATTTTAACAATATTTCTGAAAATTTGCAGGTGGAAAACCCTAAATATTATTTTAAGAATACTTAAAAAAAATTGATCGTACAATTTCCAAACGGTTTTTTATTTTGATATATTATTTATCTATTTTTAAAATCGAGTACTTTTTTATCGGAAATGATTTATAGATAAAACAACAGATTGATTTTCATTTTAGTGCCGGTAAGAACCATTCTTTATCATTCTATTCCCTACACAATCGATTATATTAGATTTCTTTATGACAAATTTAAAACATTTTTGTATTTTTATAAAATGTTTTTTTTTTTATTCATATTTAATTTCTTTATGTATATATATTTAATAATAATTAATAAAATAAAAAATTATGTGCTTATATTAAATAAAACAAAATAAAAAACCCTTTGCTGAATAGAAAAATACCATGTTGTTTGTACTAAAATCTAAATCGATATTCCGTACTAGATTGCATTTTAATATTAAAAAAAAAATCCCCATTGACATTTTACACACTGCACTGCAAACTTCATTTCGATTATTTAATTTTTTTTTTCACCGCCATATTAAATGGAATTTTTTTTTTATTTTTCTGTTTTTATTTCGTTGGTTTCGGGGTGCTGATTTTTTTTGTGTCTAAAGTTATTCCATAAAGAAAAAAAAAATCGGAATTAATTTATTGGAATAAATTTAATAATATTTAAGTGTGTGTATTATACGTTAAAAAGATAATTAATTATTTGTATTGTAATTATTGGATTGAATTACTTAAACCGGTTTAAATACAAAAAAAAACGTTTTAAAACAAAAACAATGTCATTGATTGCTGCAGAAATGGCAAATAATGAAATAGACGATCAACAACAACACAATGGCTGCAGCAGCAGCAGCAACAGCAGTAGCAGTAGCACATATCGTGGTACTTGCATTAGTAGCCCGCAAGTGGCTAAAATGATTTATTCGGATAAACTTGTAAATGTTCACAAACACATTGTTGTAAATAATGTAAATATTAACAATGATAATGTTAACAATGTCTATAACAAAGAAAGGTTTGGAGAACAAAATAATATTGAAAACATAATTGCCGACTGTAAACATACAAAATCGGACCAAGAATCGAAAATATTTCCCCAATTAATGGAAATTGAAATTAAATTAATTCATGTGAATAAACATTCCTCTAAAGGTGAATTAATAGGTGTTATTATTGATGATGATAACAATAATGATGATGATGGTGGTGGTGGTAGTGGCGGCGGCGGCGGTGGTGGAGGTGATGACGACGAGTGCGACGAATATTATGATGATGATGATGATGATGATGAGGCTTATGCCGATGATGAGGATGAGGATGAGGATGATGTTGAGTGCGATGATAATAACAAACAGGTAGATCGAAGGAATGGGAAATCAGATAAAGATTCAGATCAAAGTAAAATCAATTCAGCAGCAAATGATGAAGAAAAAGGAGTGTTTGCCACTGATGAAGTTGTAGTGTACGCTAAATCAAATTCTTCAAAACAAAAGGTAATTTTGGAAAATATATTGATAAATTTAGTAAATCATTACAAAAAATCTTGTAATACCATTTTTATGCACTTAGCATAAAAACAAAAAAATAGTTTACAAAATAACAATTGATTAACATATAAATTCGTTAAACATAATAATATATATGTATATATATATGACGTAATTACACACCAATTCTGTGTATATTTTTATATATACGTTTTTTAATGTACAGAAAAATAAAAATAAAAACGTGATAACAAATACCTTTAAAACATGACATTAGGAAATTTTCGTTATTTGTTTAAAATGCAATATTATTTTGATTAGAATTTCACACAATATTTAAAATTGCAGTATATTATTATAATTAATTATTATTATTATTATTGGTATTAATATAACTTTTTTTTGTATTATGATAATTATTATTAGGTATATAATGCTATCGTTAAACATGATCCTGCTATATTTCCTGTACTTTGTACATGTAACGCATGTTTATGTTACCGAGAACATATTATACAAATATTTATTGAAGATTGTGCCTATAATATGCTTTGGGAACGATTACAAGGGTTAATACATCAACATTATAAAATGCCAAGGTAATAGAAATAGTTTAATTGTCCTCTCAATGATTTAATATCCTTTGTTACTAAATCTCAGGTTTAAACATCAAGAAGTTAATGATTAATCTTGTTAAAATTGTTTGTGCTATTTAAAAATATAAAAAAATGGAATTGTATTTGATGTTTTGTTCAAATTTTAGGAATCCAGGAAGCAGTATGGATAAATTGTATACAGCGACTATGAACAAAGGTAAAATAAGATGGTTAACGGATGGACTGGTTGATACCACCAATGCAAATGTTCACCTAACGATACCCAATAATGTACCATTGTCAAATAAATGGGATTTTGATACGGTTTTTAAAATGTAAAGAATAATTACTTATTTTTTTTGCTTATATTTTTAAAATAATTTTTGTTAATTATTGTTTCTTGTTTTTTTTTTGTTTTTTTGTTAGGTTGTTGGAACGAGATCCGCATCAAATGTTTGAATTAATATGTTTACAATTGCGATTAATTGCAGTAGCGTACATTACCTGCATAAAAGATGTAATATTGGCTGAACGTAATCCTAAAATAGAGGAAAGATATGGTGATTCACTCGAAATTTTAAATTGTAAAATATTATCAAATTGTAAGTATACTCTTTAATTGGACTTTTCTACATGAGATGAATGTCGTACATCTGTTTGTCGGTAAAATTTTTAATTAATGGAATTTCTTTTGTTTGTTATGTTGTAGTTATTCTTGACGGGTACGACAAATATATGGAAGCTGCTGATAAATTACAAAAATCCATGGACGAATTTGATGCCGAATATCTGTCAACATTTAATTTATCCTGGAAATTATTGAATACACTAATGTATATGCGTTGGGTTTATTATGAAGTCAAAGATCTAATGCCAGAATGTTTATGTAGAGTAAATATTAAAATAATTTTAGATATTGGTTTATTAATTTAATAATAATACAAATATATTTATTTTCAGATACATGTCTTAAGAAGTGAACCGGTTTATGCCGCAACCGTTAAAAAATTTTTGGCCTTTGAAGATACAATGCGAGAAGCAACAATTCAATGTCGGAAAGGTTGGTTTAGTTTACATCAATTTTATGTAAATGGTGAAGACGATAGACGACGGAAGCGAATTCTTGCATTCCATGCGATTTTGTCAATACTTAAATTGGGTAAAATTAAGTTGAACGATGATGTTGAAATACCGGAAACCAATCGTTCGTTTTCGGACTGGATGCAATTGCAGGATCGACAAAAAGCTTGGAATTATACAATTTATCAATTGCGCACCAAATGGGGATATGCTGACCAACAACGACTATGTACAGAAATTGATAATATACTATGCAGCATGTGTAATGTAGCACCTGCATTTCATCGCTTGTAAGTTAAAATTAAAACAATTTTTTTTTATCAAATTGTGAGACATACAAATTTCATTACAGTGATTGTTCATGCCGTACGTGTTTGTTTTTTGGTGGTCCGAATTCTATGAAAGACAAACCAGATAAACCATTGGTATGTAATGATTGTTGGATACGTTCAAAACCGGATGGATTACTTGAAAATAACACGAAAGGTTCGAAAAAAACGGAGATATCCTGTAAAGTTGAGGTCCCCACAGAATGGCAAGATCATGGATATCATTTATCATGGGGTGTCTTTAAACATCTTCCAAGTAATAATAATACAAAGTTTCACAAACAAAAATTTATATCAAGGCAGTAATATTAATATGAATTTTTTTAATATTTTTTATTTTTTTTTTAGAACGCATGCCGTACAATTCATTAAATTTTTGTGTACAACATTTTTGTGTTTATCAAACTCCACCATGTCCACTTGTTGAATGTCGCGTTGCAGCGCTTATCGTTACCGGTATGTATCCCTTGACATTCTCAAAATACTTAATACATTCATATCAACCATTAACGGACGATGAACGAAGAGAAATAATACTAATACGAAGAAAGAACTATGAAGAAGAATTGCGTAAATTACAAAATACGGGTGCAGATACTAGTAGTATATATCCCTCCATTATCATGAATGTACTATGGGCTATGGATGACAATGATTATGCATTATTTGGTAATATGGGATCTGCATTTGCTGAATATTATGTTACTACTGGATCGCCACCAGATCTTCGTACCCTGGAATCATGTTTTCTCTTTACCGGAAAGGACATATCAATGAATTTGTATTGGTTGGAATGCGTTTTTGTGTATAAAATCCAACCGAAGTCGACGGAAGGCCGAATATGCAAAATTAAAAAATATAAAGATGATATTGCAAAAATATTAGCGTTGAGGTTAACATTTGAAAATATAACTGGTAATCGATTTAAAAATCAACCAAAGATAAGCCCGATAGAAACCTCGCTATACTCAAATGTTACAGTGGATGATGTTGAAGAGAAAATTTTCATTTATAACGAATCGGAATTTGCAAAAATGAAGATACCACCACATGATGTATTAAATGAGAATGTTAAATATCGGGTGAATCATCAATTAAATATGTAAGGAAATATGAAATATGTAAATGTATATGCAATTGTGTTTATTTATATGACTATTAAAATATGATTTTGATTGACTACGATTTTAGGAAATTGGAGGCGGATTTAAGAAAAAAGGATAAAAGGTAATTTATAAATTTAATTTTGTTTACATCTATTCTGCGTGATTTAATTAATGCATTAATGCCCAAAATATTTTGGTTTTTTTTGTTTATAGTTTGCCAGAGCAAAATAACAATAATAACAACGGCTGCAACAACAACAGTAATATGAATATCAAGGAGGAACACGAAAACCCGCCTCTTACCGCTAATAAACGGATGAAAAAAGACAAATCACTTCATCATTGTTGTACCGATCATTCGGAATTTTTAGATTATTCCAATAAGATGTGTCATCGCCACGATCCCAATTGTAATTGCTATTATTGTATAGTATTTGGTCGTTCGGTAAATACATTTTTTGTAATGAATTATTCTATAATAGGCATCGTATTTTAATAAATTTTAATACATTTTTCTTAAAGGCATTGCAAGAATGTAATAATAATAATGGTCGTAAAAATCAAACTCGTGATAGATTACGCAAACGTTTACATCGAGCTCATGCCAATTCAAAACAATTTAAATGTCCCCATTCGAACGACGACAGAATACAGGCATATGATTATGTTAAATCACAATATTCAAAATCGGGAAATATAAATGGGAATATTACAGCATTACCGACGTCATCATCAACATCCTCCTCAACAGCTACAGCGGCGGCGGCAGCTGCTGCGGCTGCTGCTGCTGCTGCAGCTGCATCAACATTATCACCAGCGAATGCTGCCAAACACAAACATTCATTAACCATTCAACAAAATGCCGAATGTATCTGTTGTGTTATTCAAGAGTCTGAACGAAATGCTAATGTGGAACAACATTTAGCAAAAACCAAATCAAATCATGAACATTCATATTGTTATTCGACGGGAGATTGTACACAACCTGATTGTGATAGCAATAAATACGTTGAATCCGATATAGCCGATATTACGAAAACATTAATAGAAACCGTGGGACTCCATAAGAATATGTTTCCTGAATTTAAAAGTTTTGACTTAATGGAAAATGAAACAATGCCGAAGTCCCTTAATGACGAGGAACAAAATAATAAAATACCTAAATTGGGACAGGAATCAATACCCCAATTATTAGCGTATATTGAAGGTACAAAAGAAACAAAAGAAAGAAAGGAGGTTGTGTCCAAAAAAGCGGTTAAAAAAGCCAAGCAAAAACAAAAAAAAATTGATGAAAAGAGAATCGAAGATTTAGAACAATTACGCATTGAATTTCATGAATTGTATTTCAAAGAGACCGACTGTAAAACCGAATTGAAACAACTGAAAAGTGTTAAGAAAAAAGATAAGAAAAAAATTAACGATATTGGAAATACAATTAAAAAATATAGTAAAAATAAATCGAAAATGGAAAGCGAAATTTTAGAATTAATATCATTGGTAAAAAGTAATAATTCTGATTTTCGTTTTGCATACCTTCCCACAAAAGAACAACAAATGGAAAAATTGGACAAAGACAAACAGCAATTATTGCAACAGCAACAGCAACAACAACATGAACAACAGGAACAGCAGCAACAACAACAACAACATCAATATCAATCAAAACAATCGGATAAAAATAATAATGATGATAAGATACGGGTAATGAATAGAGACCACTCTCAATTTAATATAAATAATATTAACCATCAGCAGATGAATGCTCAAAATTGTATTGAAGTACCTATGGATCGTGTGGTAAACATACGACGTATTAATACTGGTTACTCAGAAACGGAAGTTATTGTTACGGCACAGGAGCTCACCGGTCCCAATCAACAAATATTATATAGAATTGTTGATGGAAAAATGCAACCTGGTAAGTGTTGTTATATTACATTTTTTTTTTAAATCATCTTAAACGAGTTTGAATTTTTTTGTTTTAATTTATTCTTTCAAAACCTATACCATTAGAAATTGTTGAAATATGTATTATAAATATTTAATTTATTTTTACAGCTGGGTTGTATAATGGTTCAAAACCAGAAAATAAATCTAATCAAAATGTTATACCAAATGCAAACGTCGTAGTGGATAATAATAATAAAACAACCAATAAAGCAAACAGTAAAAATAATAAAGATAAAAAGAATGGCACAATAACAGTAAAATCGGGAAAAACCGATAATAATAAAACAACATATTTAAATGAAAATGCTTCTGCAAATAATGTGCTTAAAACAAGTGCAAGCAATGAAACCACTAAAACAAATCCAATTAATAAAAATATAAACAATAATAATCCTAATAGTAAATCGAAATCGAAGGCGAATGATAAGAAAAATAATAATAATAATAAACAATCAACAATACCCGAAGAGCCGGCACCTGCTTTAAAACGTGAAAAAGTACGTACAAGAAAACCGAAATTTGAATATGCCGATCCAGAGTATAAAGTTAATAAATTTGATGTTTTGGGTGATGATGATGACGAAAGCGAATTTGAAGAAGATGAGGTAGAAGAAGACGCTGATGCTGAGAATACAGAAGAATATAATGATAATAATTATCAAAAAAATGTATCCGAAGACGAATCATTAGTTACAGTTGCCAGTTCTATATCACAAACATCCAATCAGCAAAATAAAACTAAACAGAATAATAACACAAAGAACAACAATGGCAGTAATAAATCTAATAATCAAAATAGTAATAAAAAACAAAATAAGCAAATATCGTCGAATGTTTCTCAAAATGCAGCCAATACGAATAATAATAACAAAACTAACAATGATAATAATACTTCTACGATAAATGGAAACAAAAAGAACAAGATGAATATTGGTAATAATACCAATGCAAATAATAATAATAATCAAAAAGATGTTCCATCCAAAGTTCCAAAACCACAGCAACAAAATCAAACACCCCAACAACAGCAAAAATCTAATAAACAAAATTCCCAGCCACCAAATGAAAAACAAAAGATAACAATATCGAATAATGAAAAAAGTAAAATCAATAATGGAAAAAATCAATCACAAACCAATAATAAAACGCAATCAAATAATAAAAATAATTCGAAACAAACAAATGGAAAAGTAGTATCCACCAGCACCACCAACGCCGCCTCGTATATCCCAAATGCAATACCGTCCATTGATAATTCAGTACTAAGAGCTGAAGAAATGACCAAATCTTTAAGAGAGTCTATGCAACGGTTACATTTAAATGCCGATACAACGATTGAATTGGTTAACGATAATCCAAATGCTACACCTGGTATTTATGATCATCGTGGTGTTAGCATAATGGATCAATTAAGTCGAGGCGTTAAGGTCGAAGGTTTAACATTACCACCGGGTATAACATTAACAAGACTCGATTCAAATACTGCTGAAAATTTAGCTGTTAAAAAAGAATCTATTGCAAGGGTAAGTAAATAAAAAACAAAAACATTATATGATTATAGACATTTTATTTACAATTACATTTAATTTGCTTTTAAAACGTATTTCCTTCACATTTACATGAGATCATTTAAACGTCAATCAATAAATTAATGAAAAAATTATTTTCATTACAGGCATGCCATCCATTTCCACCGATTAATAAAGAACCATCAATGATGTCGCATAATATTGTTAACGCCATGCCACAACCGTTAATGTCGATACCATCTCCTTTAATGTCGCATCCACCTCCGTTAATGTCGATACCAATAGCAAGACCTTTAGGTTTGGATTCAAGTAATTATGTATTTGTTGATGGATTAAATATAAACAATAATAAAAAACCTCAGAAGCACCCATCAACCGCCAATAAGAAATTGAACGACAACAACAATCATAATAATAATAATAACGGCAGTAACAATAATAATAATAATAAAAAGAATAAACGTAAGAACCAAAAGAAATCTGCCGAATCAACAACAAACGCAAATGGTGGTGCTGATAATAAAACAAATGGAAAATCAAATATTGTAACATTACGTAATCCATTGTTTCAAGCAACGAATGATGCTATTCGTCGTCAACAACAATTAATTTTTGCAAATCGTTCAGGAGCAACGGAACCTCAACCATCGGCATCGACCATTGATCAACCGGCTGCTATTATTAAAAATGAAAATGGTATTTTCACAATCAGAAATCCAGCATTACATCAAGCATTATCGAATACAGTTGGTGGTCAAATACGTCAATATGCCCCATATGTTCCTGAATTGATTCCATCACATGAAACAGCACCTACATCAGTACCAACTGCCGCAACAACAGTTGTTACTAATAATTCAAATACAATTACACCAGAGCCACCAACAAATTTTTCATATTTTTCAAATGGTATGCCCAATATATATAATGATAACGATAAAGCACATCATCAACAATCATTGTATCAAAGTCAACAATTACAACAGCAACAGAAGCAACAGCAACAACTTTTGCTCCAACAACAGCAATTACAACAACAACAGTTAATCCAACAGCATAAAGAAATCCAGGAACAACAACAGCAACAGCATCAACAACAGCAACAACAGCAACATCAGCTACAACAATCAAAAACACCCTTACAATGGGGTCAACATAAATATTTGCCACAGTCCCAGCAACCGCAACAACAGCAACAACAACAACAACAATCCTTATATTCAACATTTGGCAATGCTGTTAATGATGAAAGTATTAGCCATCATTTGCATCATCAAAATCAACATAATTGTTGTTCGGTGGAAAATCAACAACCATCATATTTTAGCAATGGCAATAATAATACTAATTATTCAATGTTTGCCCAAAATAGCTTTTTGGGA
The DNA here is from genome assembly GCA_958336335.1 of Dilophus febrilis. NCBI lineage: Eukaryota > Metazoa > Arthropoda > Insecta > Diptera > Bibionidae > Dilophus > Dilophus febrilis. The sequence continues at coordinate 43,723,286 of OY284468.1, forward strand.
TTTAATCGTTGTGCGGATTCACCGCCCCCAGGTTTATTATCTCAATGTTTACCCACGGAATTACCAAACTATTTAAAGCCATTTGCAAATCAATTGAATCAATCATCAACGACGCCACCACCACCATCACTACAACAACAACAACAACAACAACCACCACATTCACAAAAAACCTATGATAATCTATCATTTTTAAATAATTTACAGCCTGGTCAAAGATTAAACAGCGAAGTAAGTAAATTTTTTTTTAATATAGAGTTAATCTTTTACGAAAATTCACATTAAAAATTCAATTCATCAAATTAAATTGATTATTTTCAAAATATAATAAAAATTATCTATTTAAATATATAAAATATTTATTATATAATTAATTTTGAATAGGTTACAATTCACAATATAAGCGAATCGAAATTTCATCGTGATAATGTGAATAATGCAAATTTGGAAATAAATGGCGTTGAAATTACAAGAATCCATCCATCATCATCAATATTGCATCCTCAATCACAACCTCTAACATCTTCATCGTTATCGTCAACTGCATTAGCATCAACAGATTATGCACAAAATGATAAAATTAGTTTGGCTGTTGGTAGTCAACGTCGACCGATGAATACAACAACGACGACAACGACAACTACGGCACCAAATGCTGATGGCAATTCCAGGGTGTATCTATCTGGGGCTAATCAATCGGTGGAATATAGTGCTGGTCCTGGTGCTGGTAGTGGCAGTGGTGGTGGTGGTGCTGGTACGTTGACAACCACAAATGATTTATTAAAAAAAAATCAAGTTTTTTTCAAATTTCATTAATGTTTCTATGTATACAGTTTCAGATAGTATATTTGCACCAAATCAAACGGTTAACTTAAATGAATTAGAATCTGAAGAACGTGATATTGAATCATTTAAAAGATTTAATTATTATTTTGAACCTCCAAAAAATAAACCAAAAATCAATTTTAATGTAAAAGATATTGTTTTGACAAAAAAAGTATCTCCATTGCCGCCATCCTCGTCATCATCAACATCATCATCGTCAAATTTACAATTTACCGATTGTCAATCAATACCGGCAATGGGGGCGGGCGGCGATGCCGGATCACAATGTTCAGATAATTATAATATTCAAAATTCAGCAATTGATAATATTTACAATCGATTGCAATTGTTAAATATATCCGATGCGCAGGTGGACTTGGAAAACTTTGAAAATGCAGAAAATTGTACAATAATTAACGATATTGAAAATGATATGGATAATAGTATATTTATTGATGTTACTGACGGTATCATTGATGAAAATCCCACCAGTATCGCGGCTGATGAGAAAAATGAAGAAACTTTTAATGATTGCCTTTCGACGCTCGATGAAGAATATCCAACAACTAATTTTTTCAATTGTAATTATGTACATGGTGTTATTGGTGATAAATTAAAAAATTAACTTAATCTTCGTAAACCAATTAATTAATTTTATCATAATTTTATCATTAAATATCAGTCAAACCATAAGCAAACAAACAAACAAACAAACACACACCGAAACACAGATACACTACCATATTTTTTTTATTTTTTTTTCACATCATAATTAATATCCTTGTGCTATTATTTTATTATAAATCTATTCGTAAATATATTATTAAGTGTATATAATATTTTATACAATAATTTCAGTTTTCAAAATAGCATTTTGTTGCCGTCACAACAATTAAAATAAAACAGATTAAGGATAAAATAATAAAAAAAAAATAAATGTATGGATATTTTTTTTTATTTAATTTCTTTAATTGCACTTAATCATCATGTTCCCCCGTATCTTATTAATATTATAATTATTCTTATGATTTTTTTTAACTACTTTTTGATCTTATATTGACGTTTTGATTTTGATTTATAAGATACTCTCTTGAATGATGCAGTAAAAATGTTGCATGATTTAAATTTTATTAAATAAAATTTTAAAGAAAAAATAAAGGAAGGGAAAAAGCAAAAATTATACATACCTACAAAAATTATATATATAATATATATGGCTGTAGAAAAATACAATGAGTATAATTTGTATTAAATAAAATGGTAAAATGAATTTATATATAAGGATTATTGTTGAAATAATAAAAATAATTAATTTTAAAGTATTACACAAAACAAATAAACAGACAAAACACCCGAATATACACAAATTATTGTAAAAAAAAAAAAACAATAATAATTAAAATAATTTTAGTTAATAATTAATTTTAATTAAATGATTAATAATAAATAAAATTATAATTAAACACAATATTAATTTAATTGATTTATTTTCATTTTCCCAATCTACAAACATTGAAAAATCTAGAAATTTTAAAATTCTCTGTATTATTGGCATCATTTGCCATTTATGATATTTTGCTATTAGGATCGCAGAATTCATAAACACGAATAAAATTTATTTTTATTATGTGAAATATATTGAAAATTATTTATTAAAATAAAATATAAATTTTATCTACTGAATGTTATGATCGCCTAATACTATAATTGAAAAATCGCTGTATTTTGGTGGAATTTCGGCATCATTTTCAATCGTTTTCATACCATTTCTGATATTTTGCTATTAGGATCGCAGAATTCATAAACACAAAATTTTAAAATTTATTTTTTTGTTATATGAAATATTTATTAAAATAAAATATAAATTTTTATCTCATGAATGTTATGATCGCCTAATACTATAATTTCTAAATCGTTGTATTTTGGTGGAATTTCGGCATTATTTTCAATCGTTTTCATACCATTTCTGATATTTTGCTATTAGGATCGCAGAATTCATAAACACAAAATTTTAAAATTTATTTTTTTGTTATATGAAATATTTATTAAAATAAAATATAAATTTTTATCTCATGAATGTTATGATCGCCTAATACTATAATTTCTAAATCGATGTATTTTGGTGGAATTTCGGCATCATTTTCAATCGTTTTCATACCATTTCTGATATTTTGCTATTATAGGATCGCAGAATTCATAAACACAAAATTTTAAAATTTATTTTTTTATTATATGAAATATATTGAAAAATTATTTATTATTTTTATTAATCGTTTTTTTTTATCTATAATAATTTCTAAATAAAATTGTATTAATTATAAAAATGATTAAAATTTGAATATTCGAAGAGATAACAGCAGAACAAGTTAGAACCGCTGAAAGTTAAACAAATAATTAATTACAATGGGAATTGTTGGTATATATATTGAGAATTAATGGAAAATATTTTATTACTAACAAATTGATTTCGAAACGGTAAGATTATTATTAATTGTTATATTTTGCTCTGCTTCAATATTATTATCAAAATAATTTGTATCAATTGAATTATTATCGTAATAATTAGGAACATTTAATAACCTATTATGAAAATAAAACGATTTAAATTATAAGTATCATTTATGACGTTTATAAATTATTATAAATATAAAAAATCATAAATCAAAACTTTCAAACCTAAATAATCCAAAATCTGTGCATATACAATGAATAAATTTCGAATCAAATGAATCAATTTGACATAAATTAGAAGTCCAACGATTATTTTTATATATTTGACACTGAAAATAAATTAAAAGTACAATAATTTAATTAAATGTTAGTGTACTTAATCACAATTAGAATAAATACCTCATAATTTTCATCCATTATTGTATTTTTATCATTATTTTTTGGTAAACTTATACGAATAAATTCATAATTTTGAAAATTATTTGTATATCCTTTATTATTATTATTATGGTCAGTTCCATTACTATTAATTTCCATAATTATTAAATCAAAAATTATCGATTTTATTGTATCATCGCTATTATTATTATTATCATGATCATTATCAATAATAAAATCATTTTTATATAATGTTTTTCCAATACAAAATTCAATATCTAAATTTTCTGTAATTTGTCCACCTTCAATGGTTATATAAGCAACATTCAATTGATCCTTATTAGAACTTTTCCAAGATGGTATTGTATGATTTAACATAAATAATTGATTTAAATTCATTTTTTGTACTTCAAATGTAATATAATTTGTATCTGTGGGTGTATAAGAAAATAGAAAACGTAATATAATTTAAAATTAATTTGAAAAAAGAATATAATTAAATAATAAATTAAAAATTACCAAAATATCGTGAATAAACAGCATTATGATTACATAATTTTTCCATAAATGTATGTATTTTCTTAATTAAATGTAATTGTTCCTTTCGGACAATTGAAATATTTTTCGATTTTAATAAATATTCAGATAATTCTAATGATATTTTAATATAATCTGTATCGAAAACAATGTTATTGTTATTACTGATGTATTTGGTATTATCAACCATTTTCAATGGTTCATCAACCGAACGAATATTTCGAATTTGAATTTGATAATCTGCAGAACTCATGATGATATCAATATTAACATTATGTTCAATTGTTGATAGCGATTTATTTTCATTTGCAATTATTCCATATAATAAATTTGCAAGATTTTGAATAGTTTGGTCATGAATTGAAAATATTGTTATAGCTTCAATGGATAATTTTACAAAATTAAAAATATCCCTATATGAAATATAGTATTTTGATTCGGATTGACTTTTATCATTTAAACGATTTATTTCATTATCTAATAATATTTGAAATACATTTTGTAATTCATCAAAATGGATTTTGTCATCGATTAATGTTTGTTCCTATATACGCACAGTTGAAATTTATAAAAAAATGTATTGTATAGGGATTTTTCATTTAAAAATTTTTTTTTTAAATACGGTATATATTTACTTTTAATGTAATGGCATACATCAATAGATAATTAAATGCTTCATTATATTCGATTCGCATCATTGATGAATTAATTTTATCTATTAATAATTGATGATGCTCGGCGGATAATGGCTCAAATACTGTTGTAATATTTGGTCCTACATAATTTGAACAAGCCAAACGGGAATCACAAACTTCATACATTGATTTAATTGGTTCTTCTATGATACATTAATAATATATAAAAAAACAATATATATATTGCGATTATTTGAATCGAAAGTATAAATATATATAGTAAAAGTGTATAGTTAATTGACATTGCCGCATTATATTATATATAATTCCTATAAATATTTTACTTGCATAAGGTAATTGGGTTATTGACACTGTATTCTCAAAATATTCACCAATTATAAATGTATAATTTAAAGTGAAAAATTTAAATGTATAACGCATTGGATATTCTTTAAAAGTATCAAAAGCTGTACCAGTAAAAAAACGAAATTGTGTTCGTAAAGCAGTTCCATTTCGTGGATCCACCTATAATATTTATATATATATTTGCAATTAGATTCAAATTAAATCTTGTTGAAAAACAAATAAACTTCTATAATATGGTATATACATCTAATAATTGTCCAATTGGTGGTCGATTTGTACGAATTGTTAAATCCATGAAGCTTGTAATATTAGTTTGATTTTGATAATTGTTATTATTATTACTATTATCATCACTTATTGGTGTCGGACAAGTAATTAACAATCGAAATTTATATCTGTTTTTATTTTTGTGTAAAGCAAACGAAATAAAATACATTTATAATGAAATATATAGATCATGTTTAACGGCCAAACAAAATATTTTCATATTATAATATATACTTAACGTATGGATTAAGTCCATTCCATTTTCCATTCGGTTGTCTTTCGGGTACATTCAATTGAATATCCCTTGAAATTGTAACATTTCCATAATCAACAATTTCAGATAGAAAATTTTTTTCCATATCTAATAATGTAAGATTTCCAATATCACCATTTGGCTGAAATGTATTTTATGAAAATATTTTATGGAATATATTATTTAAAAACAAATTAATTAATTATACAATATCAGAAATATTAAAATATGCATAGCCTTTCACGTTTAATACCATCCAATTTGCAATGCAATCTGGTACCAAATAATTAATTGTTGTATCAACCTGAATCATTGAATATTTTAAATTTTATTCTATTAAATCAATCATTTTTTATCACAACATATTTAAATTTTCAAGTACTTGTAATTTTAAACCTGATGTTACATCTTTAATTGGAAAATTTCGAAGACGTGGTAATGCAATAACATCTGGATGTACAATTATCATTGATGTATAAGTGTATTCTTTTTGATTTCCAATTATTACCGATGCATTTATCAAATATGTTCCTTTTTTAAAAAACTCTACCATTTGATATTCATTAATGGAATTTTGAAAACTTTCACATACACTCCAAGAAGAATTATTATTTTTATTATTATCATCCAATATTATTATTGGCTCATCATGTTTATAATCAATGAATTCTTCTTTATAGATACATGACCAGGATATCTATAAAAATTTAAATTAATTATATGGAAAACTTTAAATTATTATTATCTATACAGAATAAGCATATATAATTTAAGAAAAATTGTGTGGAAAACTTTAAACTTACACTAAAACTTTCATTTATTATATCATCCTTATCAATTATAAATAATGTTATTTTCAGTTTTCGATTAATTCCAATAACAATTGTTTCAGGAAATATAACAGCATTAAATTCTCTACTTAATACTTTTAAAAATATCGATGACTGTTTCATTGTTTTGATTTTGAAATTTATTATATAAAAGTATAAATAAATAAATTATAATCTGTAAGTTCAACAAATTTAAATAAACCAAAACTCACTTACCCCAATTATCTCCATTGAATCATTTAATTGTTTTACACTAACATTTATTGTATAATTTTGATTTACTTTAAAATTTTCACCTGGTATACGTAAAATATTTCCTGGAATTTTACTATATTCGTTATTAAATTCTTGAACATTATTCGAATTTGTAATATTCCAAAACATCTATAATATTAATATACAGATGTAAATCTTTTGATGAAATGCATTCAATGATTTTGATAAAAAAAACAAACTAATATCCACTTACATAATAATCAAAACGTTCTTTACAAAATTCAACTTTTGCTTCTAATAAATATTCAACATCCGAATATGTAATTTGAGCTCCTAACAATAAAAATGTTACATCATCAGGAATCTAAAAAAAAATATTAAATCCTATTTCATTTTTTTCACTACATAAAATATGATTTTATTACTATTGTTCCATCGGGTCTAAATCTTTTAAATTGTCCATCATTATAAGTTATGGAAAAATTTTGACCATCACTAATTTCATTTTTATCATCAATTCCAATTATATTAAAAACATAATACACTCCAGAGGTTAACTATATATATAAATAAATAATAAAAAGAACCAAATTTTAAATAATAAATGTCAAAATAATATCGTTATTGTTAATGAATTTTATTTAATTAAAATTATGTATTCATTATACCTCCGTTTTATCCACATTAATTAAATTTTTATTTGATATTAATTGATAATCGATAACATTAATTTTTCGTTCAAGTGCTCTTATATTTTTCCATATTTTAAGATTGTATTGTTGTTGATCTCTTGATGATGTACCCAACATTTCAAAATATAATTGCACTTTATATTTTAGTTTTTGACCGCCTTTAGTTTGCATTCTACAAATAATAACAAAAAAAAAAGGAAAATAAGAAAATTTTTAGTTTGTATATAAGATTTTTTGTAGATAAGTTTTACAAAAGCGCTTAAATAAATATCTACCTTATAGAAATTTGTGAAGAATCAATTGTAGAATTATTTAATTTTTGATTATTACAAATAACTTGTGGTGCTAAAATACGAAAGTATGGTTGTTCCTATAATAATAATAAATAAATTAATAGTAAATATAGAAGTAGAATATAAAAGTATTAAAAATATTACATGATGGTATCCTTTTAAAAGAAATAAATTGACTAAAATAGTTTGTAAAAATTGATTTATAATTTTCATTTTAAAAATGATATAACTTTTTATTATATATATATGTGAATAGATAAATGAAAACTAAAAAGGATTTATTTATATCTATTGTACAGAACTGGACATTCATTAATAAAAAAAAATATATATATACAATATATAATACGACATTGGGGTGATATCTAATCAGATAGTTTGCAGGTATAATTACTATCAAATGATAAAAATAATAATTTAAATACAACGTATCAATAATTATCGTCTAATAATGTTTCGAATTACGTTAGAGAAATTTCCTTAGAAATCTCCTTAGAATTTGAATTTTTTTAAGCAATATACCTTTTGGAAGAAAAAAACATTGTTCCGAATGATATAACATCTCTCTGTTTCGCTTCAAAACTATATTCGGAAAAGTGTGTTATATTAAATAGAATTACCCAAGTCTAAGAATAACTCCTAAGGATCTAAGGAACTAAGAATCAATTCTTGAGGAAAATACTATTCACATCATTTCCAATAAATACACAGTAAACGAGAGCGCACCTGAACGATTCCTTAACTGATAAATATAATATTACCTATAATAAATAAATGATATAATGCAATATAAATATATATAAATTAAAAATAACACGAACATTTTATTATATAATGCATATATTGATTAAAAATTTAATTTATAAAATTTATGCATGTTTTTGAAATGTTATTTTTTGTTTTTAATATATATATATATGTAACATTATTTATAAAATCATAAACAAATATTAAGGTTTATTGATCCTATATAACTATATTTTTGTTTCGTTCCATCATATATTTCTTATACTCCTTAAATTGTATGCTTAATCTTTTCAAGATGAGCAAGACTCGGTGGTAATTGTTGAGAAATTAACGATAATTTAAATTGTAATAATACAATTAAATAAATTGCTATAGTTGTGATTGACTAAACAAACAAAAAAAATTACGATTATATTTAAAAGGATAATAAAAATGTAGTTTTCGGAACACAAACAATAAATAAATCTCATTACCGATGTAAGAAGTTCTCGATTAACACAAGCATATCCTTTTAAACTTACAACTGCCGGATTCATTTCAATCGCTTGTATAAATAAATCAATCTATTTTAAATAATAATGAAAAAAAAAACATTAGATTATATTATATTTTTTCATATAGACGCACATACTTCTTTTTGCGTTGGCTGATCAACACTTAATAAATTTATTGATAAAAGGGTATCTTGTACGCCTTGGGCAACCTATAAAAAACAAAATTCATTATTAAATAATTAATTTCTTTATTATACATTCACACGCAATTTAAAATACACTGCAACACAAATTAAATATTTATCTATATATATATATATATATGTTTTTAGATTTACCTCAAGCGTCGCATTATGTGAACAATCACAAAAAATATATAATAAAATTGAACAATATGATGTATCAACAAATAATCCCATTTCTTTAAAGGAAAATCCTAGACCATGATCAAAGATTTCCGATAGAAAACCATATATTGCAATTGTAATATTAACAAACCTACATATTTAATTATATAATTATATATTCATTATCATTTTCTAATTAATGTTTTAATTAATCTTCAAAAAATAAAAATTAAACTTACATAAACAGACAATATGTTGAATATGTACGTGCATATGCATTACCTAAAGCCTGTAATAATTCACTTAAATTTAACCATAAAAATCTGTATTGTGATATTAAAGCAGCCGAACATTCAACGCCAACATCCTGATATATAGATATATAAAAGTTAATTAAACAAGTATACATTTAAGTATAATAAATTAACTAACCATTCTAAAACATTCCGATAAACTTTTTGAGGCTTCTTTAATCGCTCGACAATTGATATACCAAAGTGCACAATTCATATTGATCATTATTACAATATGATAATAGGCGGACGTATGCCATAATGCAAATCCATCAAGTAATAAATTTAATGCCATTAAAAATAATATTGCACATAATAAACAACCAGTTGCAATGATTGCAATTAATATTTTTAAACGTGGAAATTGTAATGATCTACCAGTAACTCTATAATATCTAACCTATATAAATGTAAAATATTATATTAAATTCAATTAATTTTAGTTATACAACTAGAGATTATATATTGTAATATTCGTAGCAAAAGTATCAGGCTGTTAATTATAGACACATTTCTTTGTATAGCTAAAATATATAAATAAGAAAAACCTACCTGAAATGCACCCCACATTGTTTTATATAGAGCAACATGATTCGCAACACCCCAACCGACAAATGGTATCCAAAAATGTGGTACCAAGAATACAATAAATATAATGGCATAAATATATTCATCGAATTTTTTTGTAGTTTGTAATATTTGAACGCGTTCATAGCCAACAATCAGAACAATTCCCGTGGCAACTATATAAAAGCATATTGCATAAATGGTAGCTGCCGATGACCAACTAAATGTTACTTTACCTTTTGTATATTTTTATGGTATTTTAGATATAAATTTTTTTGATATTTTTGAATATGTAGACTTGAAATATTTTATTAAATAATTACCAGGTGATGAACGTAATATTGGCATTACAGCTAATACACGAAATAATATTAATAAAAGTTTATGATCTCTATAGAATTGATCATGTAATTCAGCGGTATCACCATCAGCTGAATTTAATTGGGCTCGTATGGCTCGTTCCTTTTGACGTTTTATCATTTCTGGATCCATAACCGAATGTAAACTTTTATCTTCTTTTGTAATATCCCATATTTTTCCCATATCACCACGTAACAATGAATAATTTATTGCATCGTCTAAATCGGATTCTGGTATATTCATCATTTTTTATGATTATTATTATTACAGAATTTTACCAATTATAATATATATGTCTAGGTCTAAACAGTTTTAGTTTTCATATTGATATAATGAACTTTATTTTGAATTGCTTTTTTTTTTTGGTTTTATTTCGAAAAAGAAAATTCTGTAAAAACCGATCAATTTATACATTTATTACTATTATTTATTTAATGGATAACTTATTTATTATTATAGATTACCGCATATTGTTTGTTTGTTTGTTAATTTTTTATGTGTCAGGTATAATAATAATGTGTTTGTTTTAAATACAAGTAGTGTATATGAAAAATGTCCTTAATCCATGGATATATAGCAAAACAAAAATTAATTAATAATATCATTTGGCATATAAGAATACGCATATAAACTTTTGAATTACAAAATAAGGGTGGTTTATGATAAATAAATATTGAATGTATTATTTAATGAAAATTAAATGAAGACATTTTTAATACATATTTTATCAATTATACAATACACATAATATTTATATATTCACCGATGTATTTTATAATGCAAAGACCGTCTAATATTGTTTATTTTGAGGTTGAAGGTAATTCGATCAAATGGTTTGTTTGATTACAGCGGACATTAAGTCTATTCGTGGAAATTTGTCAGTTTAGGTTTCTGAAGTCCATCGATATTAACACTTTTCCTAAAATTTTCTCACTTAAAATGTGCGATCTTACACAGGAATTAAATACAGGTATAATTATATTAACGTGTAAGTGTTACCCTAAAGTTGATTTAGGAGTTTAAATTACTTTTCCCTAAAATTGCTCAACAAACAACAATTTTGTTTTGACATATATATTTTTTATTTATTTATTTAATAAATATAAATCCTTTTCACCGATAAGTAAAAGTTAAATTACAAAATGTATAAAATTATACTTAAATATCATCACATATATACAATATAAAAAAATATTCTATATTATATTATATTTTTATTACGTTGTTTTACAAAAATAAATAATATTGCATTACAAAGCATAACCAAATTCTTTGATCCAACTAAGTCCTTGGTTTGTATCCGATTTCGGTTTATATTCACAACCAATCCAATCATTATAACCTGATTCTTGTATCACTTTAAATACATATTTATAATTTATTTCACCTTCTTCACTTGGTTCATTTCTACCGGGTACTTGTGCAATCTAACATGTTTTATATTAGTAATTAATGTAATCAATATATCGAATGAATACAATTTTGAAATTAATTATATGGTATATATACCTGAACATGTCCTATATAATTTTTTAAATCTTTAAATGTACTTGTTATATTACCCTTAATATGTTGTAAATGGAATAGATCAACCATTAATTTTAAATGTTTACTTTTTGATTTTTCAATTATATCCACAGCTATATAGTATAAAAAATAGTATTTATTTATAATAAAGGTATATATTAAAATATAATTATTAATTTCAAATTACCCAAATCATAATTGTTTAGATAATACCGGGGAACACCATATGAACTTATAGGTTCAATTACACCAATTAAATTATTTTTTTCTAATACATCAATTGCATAAATCATATTTTCCATATAAGTATCATGATGTTCTTTTGTTGGTGGTCCATCAAGTTGTCCAGCCATTAAATGAATTCTATATAAATATATATATTTACGAGCTCATAAATATTTATGAAATTATATTTGTTTAAATAAATATCAAAAAAAAAAATTACTTTTGGCAATTAAATATTTTAGCAAATTCAATAGTTTTCAATAGATTCTCTCTGAATAATGATACTTTTGATGGAATTGCAGCACATCCAAAATCAACACCAGAATGCTGATTTGCTCCTGTATATATATACATAGAAATAAAATTATTTATAAATATATTAATAAAATAAACTAAATGAAAATGTACTGTAATATGAAAAACATCTCACCAAGATAAATATTCATTAAAACAATATTTACACCATTTATTTGTTCGGTCATTTGTGATGCCTCTTGAATTGTTAACTGATCAGGAATACCAATTTCAACAGCACGAAAACCAGCCGATTTAGCTAAAGCTATCCTTTGTGCTAAATCCCAATTTTTTTCTTTAAAAAGAAAATTTAAATTTGCACAAAATTTAGCCATTTTTCTTCAACAAATCAAAGAAATGTTTATGAACACCCACAAAAATATTAATATAAATACACTTTTTTGTAATACTGATATGTGTGTACTGCTAAGAGGTGCTTATAAAAACTTTGTAATTATATTAAAATACTTTTATATTAGAAGAACAAAATTATCTTTAAAATGAAATTTAATATAAATGCGATTTTTAATTGATATATTAGTTATATTAGTATTATTTGTTTATTTATTGATAAGACCGTATATTATTTTTACAAAAACTTTTATAAATCAAGGTCTTTATATTATAATATCTCAACTCAACTATATACAAATATATTTATTTATATTATGAAACAAAAATGTGATGCAAAATAAGCATTCACAACACACTAACTAAAAATAAAATCAATTTTATAATATATATATATATATATATGTATAAATATAGTTTATGTGGATGGATATAATCATACAAATTATATTTATCTCGTATTTTTTCTTTCATTTATTGTATATATGTTAATTTTATATGTAAAAACGTACAAATTTCTATAAATATACAAGTATATTTTCGTGGAATTTATTAATAAAATGTGTATAAAAGTAAAGATTAAAACCGTGCTGAATACAAACTAAATATAAATACTATGTTATATGAATTTTATCGTGTAAAAGATAATACAAACAATAAAAATGTTTTCTCAAAATCTAATATGTAGGAGAGTTTAGTATTTCATTTTACCTTTTTTATTACAATATATTTATACAGTTTTTACCTGTGTTATTATATGATTATAATATAAATGCATTGAAGCATATAAATGTATATGAAGAGAGTTGTACAGGTAGTATCGGTTTAATAAACACAGCAGGTGTTTTAGAATATAGATAGAATTTAAAGTACCGACATATAAAAGACATACCTAAATTCAATAGTGTACAGTATATTTAAAAATTTTAATTTTTTAATGTTTCTGTAATTTTCAATTATCACATATAGAGTTTTCTATTGTGATTTATATTTGAATTTAATAACAAAATGCGTAAATACACACTTAAGAATGTATAAAACGTGTAGAAATTTTAATAGAATTATAAACGTACGAATATTTGTACAATATATATATAAATAAATAAATAATTGTATATATATATAAATATAGACTTAAATTTCGAAACAAATTCTAATTAACCAATTCCTTTATTAAAAGAATAATAATTGAATTTTGCTATTTTGCTTACTTATTTATATTAATAAATTCAGATAACAATCAAAGTTTTGAAAACAATAAAAATATTTTTTTATAATACAAAATAGATTTTTAATTCAAGGTGTTTATAAAACCTATTGAGAATTTTCAATTTATAATTTTATTTGTATTCATTCACATTATAAGTTGTTATATATTTAAGAGGTTTTTTTTTATTAATATAATCAAATATGTTACATGTTTTGAAATTAGTTTTAAAGATCTCTCAATAAGGAAATCAAAAGGAAATCTGTTACTCAGAAAGATCAAGAGTTCAGTTAACACAGTTTAGAAATTCATATCCATAAATTGATGCTACCATATGCATAGTAAAATTACCTTAAAATTACCTTAGCAGATTTAACAGTGCATTGAGAAAAAAATATTAACATCCCTATATATGTTATAAAGATCAGGAACATTTCATTTTCCATTGATCTTATACATACGCGGTATACATTTCTTTCAAATATTTATACATATAGAAAATAAGATGAACAACAATATTTTTATGTACTCAAGTGTTTTAAAATGATAAAAAAATTAGTGTAATTTCAAGTGTATAAATAATTGATTCTTGGATCAACTTTGATTATATACGCATTTACAATTCACATTAGAAATATTACAATATTCATAGAAATGCTATTACTCTATATATAAATATTTTTTTGTTTTGCTTAAATTTAATATCTATATATGTATATACATAATAATAAATTTTAAATTTTCCAAAAATTTAATATATTAATTTTAGTTATACGTATATAAGATTTTCGCAAGAAAATTGCTGTTCTATAATAAAAAATAATAAAAAAAAATGAATATTCATTTTATAAACATTAATATAGTTTTATAGGTATTTGAAATTTTTTTTTTATTATAATTTTTATATAGGTATATTTCTATACTTCAAAGGTATATATTTTGAAAACCTATATAAATAAATATCTTTGTATTTATTATAATTAATCAATAATATTCATTTTTTTTATACATATTTACACACTATATAAATAATATATATATTTATTTTATTTATAACTATAATAAGAAAACCCAAAAAAAAATATTTTAGATATTTTCTATAATACATTTATAAGAAAAAAAATTAACTCACCGGATGCGGAACTTGCTATAGAGAGATATATACATCAAGCATCGATGGATGGATGGATGGATGGATGGATGGCGTATATATATGATATATATATGTTTAATTCTAGAACAACTTTGTTTTGAATAAAAACAATCGCATCTCGCATATCGTCAGTTATAGCTGTATACAAACTATACCAAAAATACAAAAAAAAAAAAAAAGAAAAACGTATATTTTCATAATACAACATATATTTATATTAAATTATATATACACATAAAACATAAATAACATAATAAGAAATACATAATTTCAATAATGAAAATGTATACTATGCAAGCATATTATTATTACATATGTACATATATATATAAATATATATATATATAATGTCATCATCATATGTCAATCGTTCACAGGAAATCTAATGATGCGGTAAAGGAACAAAAAAAAAAAAAAATGAAAACAAATACTAAAGAAAAACATTAGGTAAAAGAAAATGTTTTGCAATTAAAACTATGATACGAGTATATGAAATTATTGTTATTTTTATTATATTTTACTATACTATCTTTTTTTTTTAATAACATACCTATATATAGTATGTATGATGACTTATAAAAATAAGTATGGGGAGGTTTAATTACGCTCTCAACACAACTATCCTATTAATAAAATTCTTTGTATCACTTCATTTCAGTATATATATTTTTAATAAAGGATTTCTATAAAAAAAATTATTACACTCTTTTTTGTTACAGGAAATGTATAACGATTATAATGAAAAATTCTATGTGTAACAATAATGAAAAAGTTCTCTATCTTTAAAGAAACATTCATTTTAATATAATTATTACAATAAGTGACTTAAATTAATCATAAATATACTTTTGATTACCCAAATACATAAAATTCGCAATTATGGTATTAAATTCATTTCAGGTAAAGATTTTTCTACCAATATTTTTTAACCCTTTATTTATAACAATAATTGCGGTGAGGATTTACATATCTTTTATTTATGGGTCATTATTCAAGTCATCCGCCGGTCATTATCCTGATTATTTCAAAGATTTTTATGGTTATCAATTTTGGAGTTTAAGTTTGTATATTTGTGAATAAATAAACCAAAATATATATATTTACCCAAATCCATTTACAAAATAAGAATAAAATATTTTAATTTTAATTAATATTAAACACATATTTTTTCGTGCACAAAATAATAACAAATTAATTTTAATTAATTTTTCATATATGCATTATATGCAGCCAAAACAAAACAAAACGTAAATAAATATATATATTTAATGTCGATATTTTATTTTATGTGTTTTATATATTCAATTTCATCATATACACACTTTTGCATCACTTTAGATTTACTATACAATATATGATACATACAACACGATCTTATATTTGTGCATTGTAGATGAAAACAAAAATGCATCGATATATAATAACACACGCTTGGTTTGTGTGTGTGTTTTTTACTCAGTTTTTCCGTATATACTTTGCTTTTTCATTCAATTATAATATATCTATGCATGTATGTATATAGAGGAGTATATATACAAAAAATGTTGAAATTTTTCAGTGAACAAAAATTCAACAGGAAATGTGTTTCTATTTTGGAATTTATAATAATTTTTCATATTTTTTCTCTATATATATATTTATATAGAAATATTTTTATTCACGTTTATATTATTAATTATATGACATTTATCATATTTAAATATTATTTATTTATTTATTTATATATGCGTTAAATTTGCACGATAAATAAAAAAAATATTAATATTATTTTTTAAGTATAAAAGTATAAAATTGTTTTTAAAAATGGATAAAATAAATTATTGTTGTATATATAATTATAAGATAATTTGTGTTAAATAAAACACAATCTCACACACAATAAGAATTCGTATTCATTATTTAGACAATATTATATTATTTGTAAATATAAATGGTAAATGTATATATATCTCTATCTATAGTATAATTAATAAAAATTATTAATATAAAAGAAGGTTAAAATGTATTTTTATACAAAATGGTAAATTTTGATGGGTAATTGTTTAATGAAATTTATTATAACCAAATGTTTTGCGTTATTATATACTTCATATTTTAAAGAAATATAACGCCGAGATTAAAAATCCATGTATGAAGTATGAATGAAGTATTTTTTTTTTAATTTATAAATTATTTAATAATAATCTTTTATTATTAATCCAGGTTATATTTGAATTTTTGTTCTACATTTGCAAAAAGGAACAATAATATATTGGTTGTTTTTTTTTTGTTGATCGTAACCGCAATCAACATTAAATTAATCACGTAAAGTTATTTTTATTGTTATTTTATATATATAGGCACTATATAAATTTGTATATATTTACATTAAATCTTAAACTATATACACATTTATCGCAGAAATATTTCCATATAGATATACCTATTTTTAATAACTATATTTAGTATTTTTTATCTAAATATAAATACACATAAAATCAAACAGTTCATATAATGTGATGTCTGTTTATAATATATATATATATGGTAAATTTTTTAGTATATTATTCATTTGAAGTGTTTATAAATTGCGTATTTATGCAAAATACAAAAAGGAAAATAATACAATTTAATAAGCGCATATGAATAATATTTGGTACAATAAATATATAAAAATTTTCTTCAAGAAAAATATTTAAATGGAATGATGCTGCTGCGTAAATATTCAATTTAAACTTGTTGTTTTAGTTTTTGTTACTGCGTTTGATGTTTATATTAACTATGAAATGGCATCATCACCTGTTCTATAATGATATATGTATATTGCAACGCAAATCATATTCATTTCTATATATATATATATGTATATATAATATAATTGACTGCACTCTATTTCTGTTTTATTTCATTTAAATTATAATTCATTACTACGCGGCGATTTATTATTCAAAAATTGCATTGTGTTTATTTACATAGAGAAGAGGTAGGAGTGTTCTTATACATTGTATTGTATGCGATTGTAAACATATAGTCGGTTTAATATATATAGGTTATTATATTGGTTCATACGTAAACAAATCTATAGTCTACATTTTATAATTAATTAGATTTTTTTAGTTATATAGAAAATAAATCAATTTTATATATATATATATATAATAATTGAAAACGTAAACAAATTTTGATATTTGGGTAAACAATTACTTAATTAAATACTGACTGACTAATTTGGTTTAAAAATATAAAATAATTATTTTGTATATGGTATATAAAATGTCTAATTTAATTTGAGGTAAATCACTCCTGCAATCGTGGCGGTTGGGATTGGGAATTCAAATTAGAAATAAAATTTAAATGACCATAGGATTCTCAAAAAGGTTTCATTTGATATGGAAAAGGTTTCGTTTGGTATGGAAAATGTTTCGTTTGGTATGGAAAAGGTTTCGTTTTGTGTAGAAAAAGTTTTATTTGACCGGGAAATCCTATATATACAGACAATACTCATATATTTTAATTCTATGAGCTATAGATAATAAATCATTAATTTCTTTATTAAAAAATGTATTGAAAATTCCTCCAATAATATAATTAAGATGTTTTAAGCTAAACCGATTCTGCCGTAGTTACGAAAATAAAAAAAATAAATATATGCGCATCAATACGTGAAATGATTCGTATATAAAAGGGGATATCAAAAGTTTCATTCAAAATCATTTACGATGATTTTCCCTATATTTAATGTATTAATATTTTGTGTCCTTTATAAAATGAAAAAAAAAATAATACATTGCAATAAAACAAATTCTTCGGTGAATATGCGATTAATGATCCTTTCTTTCTTAACATGAACAATGTTGGGGAATTTTTTTGTTCTACACATTTGAAACCGTAATATTTTAAAATTGTGATAATAAAAAAACAACTAAATTATATCACTGACATAAATTAATAAATATTTTTAATATTAAATAATAATTTTTATATATGCATGTATAGTATTCATAATCATATATAGAAATTTGTAATTTTCATTATATATACAACGCCTTCATACAATATAAATAATCTTCGCAACTATATGCATATATAGTAAAATTTTGAACTTGAATTTATTATCTACGATGTGTATAATAAAAAAAAATATATACATATATTTATATATAGAATATACGATAGATACGAGCAGACAAAAATTTGATTATATATACGTCAGTATAAATATATAAATTTGGACTGTATACACATATTGAAAAATTCAACATGACAATTTTTATATAAATGACGTGGTCAGTTAAAAGATTTTATTTATTATATTATTAAATAAATCAATGTTCAATTGGAAAACGCATTAAAGGTATTAAAGATAAAAGTGGTTAACAAAAATAATGTAATTGAAGAAACAAATGGGGGATTTTTTATGAGTGGATTTATCCTTACTGTTCAACATCGTTTTATATGAACTCAATTTAATAGCATTATATATACATATAGAGACATTTACTTCCAGAAATGGAAAAGTTTATTTTGGTATAAGATACATTTTTCAGCCGTATATAATGATCATAATTTTCGAGGATAGTGTAAATAATATGCCTAAATTATGTTTTGAATATTCATTCATCTATATATATAGAATAGTGTACGTACACTATAGTTTAATGGATAGGAATTCGCATTTCACACCTACAATATAATAAACTACAAAATTAACTATATATTTGTCTATTTAAATTATTCATCTAATAAATTTACCAATAATAATATTCACGTCTAAACCATATATACATATTTATATATAATTCTATAATTATATCTGTATATTTATACATACGTAAAATGATCGCAAATATATATTTCATATTCTATATAGATATATTTTTGCGGTTACAAATTCTAATTGTATTCCGCATGTTATATAATATATATGAAATGTGATGTTGTTAAAATTGTTTATTTATTATATTGTTGGTTTGTTGATTGTTGCTATATTATATATAGTGTTGTTATGTATTAATATTATTATTATTATTAATATTATAATTACAATTACAGATATAAGTTATTTTTGTTGTCATCCGAAAAGTATACATAATACAATCAAATAGATGAATATATACCATATATAGTATAATAAGAGATCATCATATGTTATACGGAATTCATTCTATATGCATATATATCAATTATTATAAATATTTTGTATTTTTTATATTGTATATTGTGATTGTAAACAACAACAACAACAATTACACATAAAATGTACGAAATACTATTGAGCTTCGGATTTAATGACGTTTTTTTTTATTAGTATATTTAAAGACATACCCATATATTTTACTATATTCATTTCATTTTTGTATTTGTACAATAATATACATATTTTACAAAAAAAATCCATTTAATTAATGTTAAATTGTCATCAGTATGTATATATATAAATATTGTGATAAAGAGTCTCGAATTCTCCATCTCTATCTCAATCAGTCGGTAAAATCATTATTATTATTATTATCATATTTAATGTTTACTATATACGACATGACAGCAGTATATACAATTGATTCGATATAGTGTACATCATAAATAAATATAAAAAAAAATAAATATACTAAATAAAAGTTATGATGATGATCAATTCGTTTCTGCAAGTATATATTTATTTTTATTTTTTGAATTAACTTTAAATTGGTTCAACGAGTTCAAATTTGTGTCAGTCATGTTTATATAGAAAGTACACACAGAGTGATAACAATATATAAAAAAAAAATAAAAAATATAATAAATAAATTAATGTTGTGATATTTTTATGAATTACATTTTTAAGCATAACAATAACACAACAACAACATCAGGATTATAAAAAAAACATTAAGAAGAAGAAAAAGCAAGTATATAGAAGATGACAACAAATATTTATTACATATTTTATATATAAATTTATTTACTTATACACTTGTAGAACTGGAGGAATTATTTACAGTTTTTCTTTTTTTTTAATATGATCAATTCAATTGAAGTGTGTTGTGCGATATATTTAATATTAAATTATACATTTATATAATTTAAATAATATTATTATTATTGTTTAAATTAATAAAATCAATTTTCAGTATTTTTTTTTTAATTTTATTTATTTTTTTGATGTTTTTGTTTTTCAATTTTTAATTAAATTTATAAATAATATTTATATATATATTAATAGTAATATTTGCTATTTTTTTTCGGGTTGTGACCTTATTTATTTATTCATTAATTTTACTAAATTCAATTTTTTATCATTTCACAGATAAATCATATTGAATTTCAAACAAAAATTAAAAGTTTTGTAATAATCATACACGAAGTTCATATATTTATTTATGTGTTACAAAATACAGGAAAACAAAATTCGCATAAAATCAAATATAAAAAAAAATTAATTTGTTCTAAAAGAAACACGGTGCGGTGGTATACCAATTTAATAAAATTAAAATAGTGTTTGGTTTCGTTGAGTGATTTTGAACCAAAATGTTTGCATTTTATAATTATTTAAATATTTTATATTGTCATTTGTGATTTTTATCAATAATAATAAAATACATGAAGTGATGAGTATAAAAAATTAAGATTAACTTTTGATTTGCGATTACATTTTTTATATTGTATATCAATGTTACAAACGGAATGGAATAAAGAAAATGTTGGTGATAATGTGAGTGGAAGCGTTCAATGTACATTAGGTATAAATAAACGAACAGGACGTTTACAATGGTGTCCTGGATGTAAATATAATAAAATGATATTATTCATTCCAGTTACAATGTTACCGATTTTATTGATATTTGTCACCGTAACCCATTTAAATGTTGTAAGTACAACGGTGCGTCATTATGGCGGTGGCCCCAGCGGCCAATCATCACAGATTAAAACCATGTATAATGAAGATTTTAACAATAATGATAATAATCATAATGACAATAATGAAATTAAAAATAATGCAAATTATTATTCGGAAAAACTAGAATATTATAATGCAAATGCAAAATGTGTTGTCGTACGTAGTACATTAACGGAAATCCATGAGACGGAAGAACGTGACATATTAAAAGATACACGAACATCATTTATACCACAGGATTTTGTATTAGTACCACCGGATTGTAAATTTGAAAATGAATGGACAATTAAATCACCGTCGCATACTGCAGGCGATGGTACTAATGAATTTACAAATGATCAAGATTTTAATGCATTTTTTAACACAAATATTAATCGATTATTGAATTTTATATTGCGAAGGAAACGTGAACAAAATATTATTAATAATAATACTAATAATAATAATAATTCGATGTTAAATAATGAAACATCCATTACTATGAATAATGAACCGTTAGTAAAAGAACCATGGAAAATTATTAATCATAATGGAAAATCTATGGATAATGATGAAGACGGTGGTGAAATGGATAATAGTGATGAATCATCAATTAAATTAACAAATTTAAATAATCCTAATTCAGTATTTGAACAAAATGCATACATATTAAATGCAAATACAAATAATGGTGATAGTGTTCCACAATCGATACATTCATTTTGGAAAGGTGAAGGTACAGCCGATGAAATTCGCGCTACACAAGCCGATGTAATGCTTCAGAATATGGATCTTTCAATTGATCCATGTGATGATTTTTATCAATATGCATGTGGTAATTGGGAAAAGTTAAACCCGATTCCTAAGGATAAATCAGTTTATGATACATTTGAAATATTACGAGAAAGTTTAGACGTAGTTTTACGTAATTTATTAACAGAAGAGAATTTAAATATTAATATTGATGGTACCGGTGGTCGTGGTCGTGGTGATGATGATGATAATAATAATAGTAAAGTTATCGAGGAAGATGTTTTGGAAAAGTTATCAAATACATTGGAAAAAACAACTACAACATTTTTAACCGGTGGTGATGTAGCTTATAATCCAAATAATGGTGAAATTCAACGAACAAAACGTTGTAATGGTTGTGATATTAAAAATGAAGTGAAAAAAAAGAAGAAATCCGCTGGAGAAAATCATGATCGTCGTCGTGTTATAGGTAAACGCCATTACAATAACATTATAATTGATGCCGAAACAAAGGCAAAATATTTATATGAATCGTGTATGAATTATGAATTATTGGAAAAACGAGGTATTGAACCGTTATTAGATTTATTGAAATCCCTGGGCGGATGGCCAGCATTGGACAGCGAATGGAAAGAGGAAAATTTTGATTGGTTACATTTGGTGGCAAAATTACGATTATATAATAATGAAATATTTATTGTTGAATGGGTTGGACCCGATATAAAGAATTCCGATGAAAATGTTATACAATTTGATCAGACAAGTTTGGGTTTACCGACCAGAGATTATTTTCTATTGCCATCGAATGCCCAATATTTAGAGGCTTATAAAATATATATGAAAAATATAATTAATTTATTGGGTTGTGAAATGGATGAAGCGGAAAAGATTTCCAATGATATTGTGACATTCGAAACGGATTTGGCTGAGATAATGTCACCGAACGTGGAACGTACAAATATATCATTGTTGTACAAACGTATGACCGTGGGTTTATTACACGAAGAAGTACCACAAATTGATTGGGAACGATATTTGTCCATTGTATTAGAACGTCCGATAAATAGTACCGAAACCGTGGTAATATTTGCTATAGATTATATGAAAAAACTGGTTACATTATTGGCGGCCACCAATTCCGAATTGATTGCAAACTATCTATTTTGGCGTTTTGTACGTCATCGCACCAATAATCTGGACGATCGATTTCAAGATGCTAAACAAAAATTCTATCATGTATTGTTTGGCCGAGAACAATCGCCGCCACGGTGGAAAGATTGTATAAATCAGGTGAATACGAATATGGGTATGGCCGTCGGTGCAATGTTTGTACGACGATATTTCGATGAGAATAGTAAAAAAGATACATTGGACATGACCTATGAATTACAGGAATCATTTCGTGAAATTTTAAATAGCACCAGTTGGATTGATGCACCGACAAAAGTGCTGGCCGAATTAAAGGTAAATGCAATGTCATTGCGTATAGGTTATCCAGATTTTTTACTATCACCCGATGAATTAAATGAAAAATATAAAAATTTAGATATTAATCGTTATAATTACTTTGAAAATACACTGAATGTATTGTTGCATTTAACGCGTACCGAACAAAATAAATTAGGTCAATTGGTGAACAAAACAGCGTGGTATGCTGCACCGGCCGTCGTAAACGCATATTATAGTCGTAATAAAAATCAAATAATGTTTCCAGCCGGAATATTACAACCACCATTCTATCATAGACATTTTCCAAAATCAATTAATTTCGGTGGCATTGGCGTTGTTATCGGTCATGAACTAACACATGGTTTTGATGACAAGGGACGTCTTTTCGATCGTGACGGTAATTTACATCGTTGGTGGACGGATGCCTCAATTGATGCCTTTCATGAACGTGCCCGATGTTTAATAGCACAATACAGTAATTATACGGTGGCCGAAGTAGGTCTAACCATAAATGGTGAAAGTACACAAGGTGAAAATATTGCCGATAATGGTGGTATAAAACAAGCATTTCGTGCCTACCAAAAATGGTTGGATAATGTTCAAAATAATCCGGATGTATTGAACTACGAAATTTTACCGGGTATTAATGCAACAAATACACAATTGTTTTTCTTAAATTTTGCACAAATATGGTGTGGTGCAATGAGACCAGAAGCAACACGTAATAAATTAAAAACAGCCGTACACAGTCCGGGTAAATATCGAGTGATTGGAACCCTATCGAATTCTGATGATTTTGCCCGAGAATATCAATGTGAATTAGGATCTCCGATGAATCCAATTCATAAATGTAGTGTATGGTAAACATATATACCATATATATTTAAATATGGAAAAACTATTTGATATTTGAAATGATAGGTAATTATTTATTTTATTTTATTTTATTTTGAAACAGATCATTTTGTTTTGTATATATTCATTAAATAAATTAATTTTATTTATTAGGGAATCTACATATAAAAATAAAATAAAAACTATATAAAATATATAATAATTTTTTTTTCTTTTTTTTTATTATTTTTTTTCAGCATATCAATAACAAACCATCAATCACGGTGCGAATACATTTACAAAATTAAAATCATCTTGTTGCAAACATTTATACATATGTGAATATTAAAATAAAATTATGTTATATGGCGCCAGATATTGAACACGACGACAATCGACGATATTATTATATAAAAATAAAAATATATTACAAATTATAGATAATAAATTTTTATATTTTAACACATCCTTCGCAAAAGAATAATAAAAAAAAAATATACAAAAAATAAAATGTATATATATTTATATTTATATTTATATATAAATATAAATAATATATTGACTTTTTTAAGTAAATCTTATAACAAAACGCTGACTACATTTATACATATATAGATAATATATTTTATGGGCGCACTCTGACACATAGGAAATCGATAATGAATTAACATGTTTTAATATTAGAAATTGATACGTTATTTTAATAATTGCACATTATTCAACGACGAAGAGATTATTATCACATTTCATATTATATTTTATATATATTTACCTGCTATATGTTTTACTATATACTTATAATAATAATAATAATAATAATATGTGTATTGAATTTTATAATGAATTTATATAAATAAATATATTAATATATGTTTTATTTTTTTGTAATATTTTTATGCTATTAAATTATATTATTCGTTTTTGTTGCTTGTATACATTGGATTTTCTAATATTATATAGTTAAGCTGTTCGCGCAATAATGATAAGATGTATATATAATTTAATTAAATTACTCACAATTCTATTATAATAATCTAGATATGATTGTATAAAAGTTTAAAAGATCTTTAATCTTTAATCATATTTTCTTTTGGGTATACCTTTTTTGCTTATATGCAATCAACAATGATTTCAATAACAGAGTGAAACAGAGAGACAGAGTTCAAAATTTGTGAAAATTGAAAATTTCCTAGACCTCATAAGAAACCAGTAAAGTTTTCTCGATTTAATATTATAGTATTACGAACGTTAAAAACAATCATCGTTAAAATCTTTATCACGCATTTATCATTGTCTATATTTTTTAAATAATTCTAATCTAATTCATTATTCATTTTGTATTACAAAATTATGAAATATATACAATTTATACAATTATTACTGAATAAACGCGATATAATAGAAACTATAAATATATATATTGAATAAATTTTAAATTAAATCGAATTTAATTGTATAAATAAATAAAATATAAATGCAACTAAAATATACAAATTAATTGTTTGTAATATATATACTAAATGTTTGAAAAATAAGTCTGCATATTTATATATATATATATTATTTAATTTCTATTTATTTAAAAATTATAATAAATAAATAAAATACATATCCATATATATTAAATCGAAAATGTATAATTTCAATTTCTCTTATTTATGAATGCATATCGTGACATATGAAAATACATATATATATATATATATATTTGATGTGTCGTTTTTTAGCTTGTGTAATGATATATTCAAATTATTATTTATAAAAACAATTAACACAAAACCATTCATTTCAATTTGTGTATTTTTTTTTATTTGAGCGTTACTTGGTGAAACATCTTTCCATCTAATACATTTCCAAATCAATGATTTGTTTACAAAATATTAAAAATCTTTTGTTTTTAACTTATTTTTAATTATTATTATGTATATATACTCGGTGCAGTGAAAACTATTAAAGAAGCAATTATTATTATAATATGGATATTTCATATTGGTTTTAAAGAGTGTTTTAAAAAAATTGTTTTAATTGAATATTATTTTTTCATTTTTGATTCTATATGCAAGTCAAACAATTCATAATTTTATTTCTAAAATGTATTGTACCATAATACATTTAATAAAAAAATCTTGTCACACCAAATCAATTATAGCTATATATTAAAAAGATTATTAATAATATTAGAAAAAACAACACTATAGTAGTAAATTATTATTAAAATAATGATATTATATATGTATGTATAGCTACTGATTGCTACTATATTGTATAAAAAGACATATTTTTTTAAATATATTTATTACATAACATATATATACAACTGTGTATTTACCATCATTTTCTTATAAGTCATATATATGTACGTTTCTTATATATGTACCCAGATATACCAATTTTTTTTTAAGTGATCGTTACTTTATTTATAATTTGAATATTTACTGTATACATAGTATACTACTATACATACATTATTAATATAATATTAAATATATAAATTTGAATGAAAATAAATTGAAACGATTTTGATGATTGCATATCATTATTCAATTTTCTTATACATATACATATATATATATATTAAATTAGAATTATGATCTTAAATTATGTTTAATGTTTGTAAATATAATCACATATATAACCATATAAGAAAATATATTCTTATATTATTCATCATATGCTAAATAAAGACGCTGTGGTTTTTTCTTTTGCTTTATACAGCATATAAAAATGCTTAAATCTTTAGTTGTAAAATTGTACAAAGAACCGATTTGTTGTCTTTGAAATTTTATTAAATTTTCGTACTAAAATACGAATATAATGATTAGATTCAACGTCTCAAATAACCACAAAAAAAAAAAGCAGGACTTTAAATATACTACCTTGATTCAGTAATTTAATGTTATTATATTTTCATATTCTATTTTACAATTACTTCATTACACATTTACATTTACACATGAACTAAAAATTTTATGTAAACATATACGATTACGTATAATATTAAAATTGGGTTCTTCAAAGATGAATACTAAAAAACTAAATGATTGTATTTAATATATTGTTATATAAATAAAACTATAATTGATTCAATTATATATTAGATAAACACCTCAATATTTTATGAATTAAAATTATATGGTTATATGAAAAAAGATTGTTGTATTTTTCAAATGAAAACTCTTTCCATATAATTAATCAATCAATGAAATTTACAAATCTTCTATGTTTGATATTATGAAATTGGGGTTATTAAGAAAAAGATATAATCAACTATACAGTGCCAGAACATTATAATTTCTTTTTTCCCGCATAGCGAATGTGCAATTTTACATATATGCATTCTATTTGACTCACTCACTTAATCAATTTGCGATATACAAAAAAAAAACGATATATCTGTTAAGATATATATTTTTATATAGGTAATACTATACCTATATAATTTAAATACGTTTTTATTTTGTACAAATATTTGAATAATTTATTACAATTACACCAAATTCATGCATAAAATATTTACCTGATTCTTTATATATATATATATATATATCCGTATATAGAATAAACAAATAAACAAAATAAATTTGCGGTTTGTTTACATATATATTCTGTGTGTGGCTGTGTGTATCATATCATCTAAATGGTATTATGAACCTCGCTCTTATATTATAAATAAACCACATAAATTGTAATATATGCGAGGTGTTTTGTTTATTTAAAAAAAAAATTAATTTTATATCAATTCTTAAATTAGACAAAAAAAAAATATAATTCAACAAATTTTTTTTCACAACGATAAATGTAAATTTTGCAAAAAAAATTATGTATAATGATTTCCTTAAAAATATCTGGCAATGTTATTTGAAGTATTTACATACGTAAATGCGAAAAATAAAAAATAAAATAAAAATTGTTTATATTTTAAAGCTTTTAATTGCGTATATTATGTACGTTTAATTAATTTAATAAAATAAATCCGATTTTGATCAAATCTCGATTTTTTATATATAGATAGATAGATATAATTCTATAAATAAGTTAAATTTTCACATAAACATTTCTATATATAATTATAATAAACTATCAATTTTAAATTTATTTTTATTCCTATTTGTATATACATATTTTTGTAAAAAATGCGTGAATTTGTAAGCTATATAATTTTAATTTAAGGTGATTTGAAATTCAAAATGCAATTAAAAAATTTTTCCATTTTAGATAGTATCATTTAAATTTGCTGAATCCTGAAATATTAAACATAAATACAAAAACCGAAAACCTCAGAATTTCTTTTCTATATACCCATAAAAACATTATTGATAAGAATGAACTTATATTTTTCAATTAAAAATTAAGTATACAAAATAAAGGACTTTTTATTAGTTTATTACAATATTCTTAAACACGCAATATTGTAATGAAAAAAATATCCGTTTATCAATCAAAATCAAGTTTAATGATGAAAGAAAATTTAACTATAATTTTCTTTCAACCCAGAAGAACAAAATTCAGTGTATATAATAATATTACTATATTATTTACTACACAATGTTATTAAAAAAACCAAATCCATATAAGTTATAGAATAAATTAAAAGTAATTTTGTTACCTCTCATGCATATATATCTCTATATAAACTTTAACTATTTATATATGAAAATGAATTCATTTATTTATACACGCATATAAATAAAGAAATTTATATTTAGATCACGCGGGAGTTACAGGAAATGCATTTCTTTTTCTTTTTTTTGTGACATATAAATTTTTTTTTTCTATATATTTCTATCGTTCATTTAATAATAATATATACAATATTATTATATATGCGGATAGAACGGTTCTATAGTTGAGAAAATTCATAAAAAAAAATATATAAGATATTCTATATTTTTTTTTTTATTATATATATGCATATATGGAAATAAGGTAATAATATATAAATTTAAATACGGATATTTTTATTTCACTTGAGTATTTTATTAGATGTGCAGTGAGTGTTGTGTATTTATTGTCGATGATATATCGGTGAGAAAGATATCTTTTTTTTTTATACATAACTTAAGTAACTAAAATTTATATATGAAAATATTAAAGAAATATCTCAAATATTAAATATACTATAAATATAGATTGTATAATATGGTTTAATAGACATTGATAATCATTATGTGTGAAATGATATGTATATATAATGTAATTTATTTTATATATACGCAAGATAAGAGAAATGGACTGTAAACGTAAAACATTTGTATTTGTATAACTTTTTTCAACAGCAAGGTCTATTCTATATCTATATATATATATATATATATATATATATATATATATAATAAATAAAAAGACATGATTTTCTGTGATGTTGTGTACCATACTATACAGTATATTATAAAAAATTGAGTTAATATTTATGTGATTATAACTATAGTAGAAAAAAAAACAAATGAACGGATGGATTATGTTGGAAAATACATAGGACATTGAAAATAAATTTTCCATTATAAGATTTTCTATTTTCTTTTCTATAACACCCCAAACCACCCATATATTAATATATGCTTGTTTTTTTTTAATGTAATTAATTTTTATTGCATTTTTCTTATAAGATGTTATATTTGATTTCATACATTTTTTATATAGATAAAAATAAATATGATTAAGTGTAATTAATATTTGTATTGGAAATAATAAATTATGGTAGAAATAATAGAATATGGAAATAAATAGAAATAATTTTTCTATTTTAGCATACCGATAAATATCATATATCATTGTTTTTTTTTGCATATTTCAAATTAATATTTCCTATACTATATATATAAAATGGTTTTATATATAAATAATTCTGGTTAAGTAAACAAATGAAAAATTACATTGATTTTAATCGTATTTTCATATAAATTACTTTCTTCAAATTCGTGATATTTTAAATATTTAAATGCCAAAGAAATTCTGGTAAAGTAAAACTGATTGTTTTACGATAAAGATTTATGTTTAACTTTTTCTTTTTTAATTTGAAATAGAATACTTTGCATTTGAAATAGAATACTATATTCGCATTCAATTTACAAATAAATAAATATTATTCTATTCTATATATAAGGTAGGTATATACACATAACAAAAATATCTTTTAACATAATGCCGGAAAGGTAAAATAATACATTATATTTAAATCAGATTTCAACATTTTCATATCTATATATTTCAATCATCCAATAAATTTTCTAAAATCCATTTATTCTTATAACTATAGCAAAATATATAAGATATATACGTGACTTTAGGTTTGTGTAATGTATAATTTTCAAACGGAATCTATATATAGCAAATATTAGAGTTTTAGTATAATAGGAAAGTATAATAAATATATATTTGATCTTGTATTGTAAAATTGATAAAAATTTATTATTTTAATTTTATTTATATACCTTTATGTTTATATATATACCAAATAGATAAATATATAGGTACAAAAGTATACATTTTAACTACTGTTTCATGTAAATGTATATATAAACACATAATAAAAGTACTCAACAAGTTTATATTTATGATGCATGGCATGTATCTGCACAAAATAGTTATATATTATTATTATTTCCGTTAAATAAATAAATATATAGAAATTTATTTTAAAGCCATTATTATAATATAATCATTAAAATGCATTTCTCTAATAATGGATGGTCACTTTTTATTTATCTATCTTTATTCTGTATGTACATATTTATTTACACTTTATTGCATATTACAACTATAAATAACATATACATTATCATTTATAAGTGTATATATAATACACGATATATGAAATATATGAATTTCAAAATGTTAAGTACCAAAATAAGAATACAAAAAAAAAATAATAAATAAATAATGCTATTATTATTCTTTATAAGTTGCATTTATATATATATAAGATATTTCTATATATATGTAAACAAATATGATGATAACATCTTGATCACGTATTAGAGTATCAATGTTATTATTTTATTTAACTTTAAAATCTTTTTTTCTTATATATATAGGTACATAAATACAAACACTGCATAAATAATTCTTTGCGAGTATATTAAATGCGTGCGCGTATTTATTCACATATTAAAAACTCTCAAGATAACTTATCTTGTATAAAATACCATAAATAAATAATATAATTTTTTGTTTAGCCACAATTCAACAAATTTTTTTATTTTTTTTAGTATTTATTTTCGATACATATATAGCAAAAAATATTTATCTTATACTACCTGAATAAATATTTATCTTTTGGCATATTTAAATAACAAACATTCAATTTTAATATGAGAAAAATTATATTTTATTATAAAAAAAAGTTATAAACAATAATAATGGATATATTGAAAATATATATATATGAATTTCTATCCCATTTCCAATATTTATTGTATATAAATAAATATAAGAAGAGAAGGTAGACAAAAAGGTTAACCGCATGTTAATTCATATATAGATTTTATTGTTGATTTTACCGCATGATGAACAACAATAAAAATTATGTTTAGTTTTTTTTTGTCATCATTCAAACAATAAAAAAAAATGTATATATGCATATATAAAGAAATGAAGTTTATTGTTATTAAAGGATTTTATTTCTATATATTAATTTTATCAAATTATTTTAAAATATTGAGTTTTCTCTATAATCAATTCTAAGAATACAATTTTGTTTTTAATCTTCAAGTATTTTTTAAAAAATAAAGAAATAAATATTTATTGATAGGTCTTTTTCGTTTGTTAACAATTTAATTTAAAATCTTTATCTTTATGTGCGATGTGATATGTAAAAATCAAAATAGAATTATATATGTATCCTTATTATCCTTATCTCTTGATATTTTTATATATGAGATGATTGTAGATGTAGATACATTCATAGAGAGTTTAACATTTAAAACATAATGTCATTAATTTACTTAAAATCAACGTTTAAAAAATTGACTATCTGAAATAATAACATTTAATATTTAATTTTAGTTAATTAAAACAGTGCAATAGTCTATCGAAAAATCAGGGTAAAAAAACTCGATTACAACTAGCATAATTTTAATGATCCGTGCGTATATTCAATTAAAAAACTCTGCATTACATAAACATTTAGTATTAAATCTAAAATTTAATAATATTTATAATAAAAATAGCGAATCATGGATTTATTTGTCCAATAAATACTGAATAAATTATAAAACATTTGCCGGAAGATAAATCAAGGTAAGGCGAAGAAATCTCTAATAATTATATATAAATCCTCAAATCTATATTAATATAAATATTATCAAATCTAACAACATTCCATTTCGAACGTATATATACGCATTTATAAAACTATATATAAAAATATCTATCAAATCAAAATCAAATTACTCATCTACTATCGAAATAATCACCAAAATAATCTATATCGAATATTATTATATATAGGATTATAAAATAAGTTAATAACAAATTTTCAAATGGTTTTTTTGAAATAAATATTTTGACACTCTTCATTTATATATTATTTATATATTTAAACATATGCTATTAAAAAAATGATTTTGATATATTATACTATATACTATACCTATATATAACAAATATATGTTTCATGAATTATTAAAAAAAACTAATTAATATATAATATGTTCAATAAAAAAAATCATTTTAATTACAAATATGTTATAGAAATTATAATAATACAAAATTTATACACATTCGAAATATTTATAATTACATTTTATTCTCAATTACGCGTTATTACATCTATATATATATATATATGTAATGAAGAAATAAAATATATACAATATTATTATGAATGCTGCATAAACAAATGATGTTATGTTATAAAAAAAAATAAAACATTAAAAAACATTGTAATTTGATCAATAAAAGTCTGTTTTATTACTTGTAAGTGTGTACAAACACAAAATATAGAAAAAAATAACATGCAAAACAAAAATATAAAATAAAAGTAAAACTAAAAAATATATATTATGTAACAATTATACGATTATATTAACTATATATACATATTATATGATTATATATTTACTAAATAGTTGTTTTTAAATAAGTGACTATACGTAATTTTATACGTATATTTTTATATATACACTATAACATTTGATATGTTATTATAGGTATATAATATAATAATAGACAGATATAGAACAAATGCAAATGTTATCCAAATTCTAACCATATATATATATATTCAAAAAATCTAAACCTTATTCAAATTTGTTTTGTAACTAACACGCTGACTAAACAGTAAAGAAAAAAATCGAAATTTGAAAAAGAAAACTAAATTAAATAAGAAAATAAGTAAAAAATAATAACAACATACACGTCATATGGGGAACGTCTATATATAAAAAGAAGAATTTTATATTTAAAAAAAAAAAAAAGAAAAGTTATTTTATGTATTGTGTTGCACAAATTAGTTTTTTGTAAACATTCAAATAAATCTATATATATATCTATATAGAATATATTATCTAAAATTCAATCTGTACAATTTTTTTTTTTTTTATATATGTTATGAATATGAACAGTGAACAGAAGCTAATAAAAACAAAACTATAATAGACATTAATATATAGAGAACCGTCTATATATACATGTACATGTAATTATATTGTATATAAATGAATTTATATATTAAATTTATTATATAATACGATGTTTTTTGTTTTGTATATTTACTATATATGTATATAAAATAGTTGGTAAAAATATAAAACATATAAAATTTTGAAGAAAATTTATTGTGAATGTAATTGATCCGAGAGTTTTTTGGTTTTAAATATATAAACAAAAATTTCTATAAATTTTATTTAGTTAGTTGTATACCATAGTTATATATATTATACAATTTATATATACATTATTGTTTTATATACAAATTATTATACTGTATAAAAAATACTAGATCTATATAATTTCTATATGCGGTATATAAGTTATACAAAGAATTGAAAATTACTTTGATCTCTATATACTTTTACTTTATATACAAAACATTATATATATATATATATATATATATCTTCTCCACATATAAGATTATTTGAATACGTAAACTACATCATATTATACACGATTGGCAAATGAAATTTATAAGTACAGTAATTGTAAGGGATTTAATTTAATTAATTTGTCAAATTTGTATACATTTAAAGAAATGTTGTACTGCAAAAGCAATATGTGATGTTATTTTATTTATTGTTATATATTAAATGGATAATTTTGTTTATGAAAAACAATTTTTATTTATATATATATATATATATTTTATAAGGTTAAATACAAAATTTAAAAGTCGAACCCCATTTTACATATATATATAAAATATAATAAAAAAAAATCACAAAATTAAAATACATAAATTCAAAAAGATAATAAATATATTTCTTATCTTATTAAGAAGAAGGTTTTCAATTCATATACATGAAATGAAGTCGTCTTAACCAATATTTATACCGTTTCTTGTTGTAAGTAAACAAATTTATATATTTGGTTTTGCTTATTTAGAGTTAGTTGGTGGTATTATCCACTTATTGAAGTGCACTTATTTCATTAAATTCAAGAAGAAAAAAAATAACATTATCGTATTTACAAGAAGACAACATATTGATAGATATATTGTACTTGTACCGTATATATATATATAGTAGATTTATATGACCTTTTAAAGATGTGCTTATAACACGAATAAGGAAATTATATATACATGAATTTGAATACTCATCATTGATGTTATTATTATAATAATAATAATAATAAATTTCATCTGTCTACTGTTTTTCTTATTATTTTTCCTTTTGTTTTTTAAATTATTTTTTATAGTTCTATGTATATTAATTTATTACACCAATCAAATGTCATATTTGGATTCATAATATTCACTGTCGGCTATTATTATTATTATTATTTTGTTATATATAGCCAAAGCGACTAAACCAAAATAAAATTTATGATAATGAAATAATTAAGGTATTATTATGTTATGTATATATAGAATAAATAATTGAATTTGAAAGAAATATTTATATTAATATATTTGTTTTTATGTATATTATATTTTATTTTGTATTGTATATATTCATATATATGCTATATGTATAGCCGCATAGCATATAGCATCAAATAATCATCAAATAAATATATTGCTTTTCTCATGATTTATTTCTTTCGTTCTTTCAGATTTTTTTTATATATTAGACAGATTTTTTTTTATTTATTAATTATATAATTTATTTTTTATTTTTTTATAAATGTAAGAAGTTGTGCCTATATCATATATTTAAGTTATGTATGTAATTTAAGATGTATATACAATGATGTAGGTTTCAGCATTAATAGTTCAAATCCTATATTTTTTTTGTAGAATTTTGATTATTTTAAGTATATACCATATTTGATTTGCTATAATTTTTGGCCCTTCAATAATTTTGTTAATAGAATATAAGTAATAAATTGATGTATTATTATTTATAATATATATGTATGTAATATTGATTAAAATAGATTAAGTTTGAGTTTAATAATAAAAAAACTAAAGGAAGTCAATCTAAACTTATTAATGTATTTTTTTGGATAAATTATTGTTGTAACAATTTTACTTATTTATAAATAAAACCATGCGTTCTATTGTTCGTATTTTACATTATAAGCGATTATTTCATATACACAAGTGTGCTTGAAAAATATTTTTGTTTTAGTTTTAAATATAGTATATATCTCTTGAATATTAATTTATTCTTGTATATTACATTTATGTAAAGTTAAAAAAATGATTTTCTATTTTCATATTGGAACATCTTTAGAGATTTTACTTATAGAAATTTATCTCAGAATTTTTTCGAGGGGAAAGAAACATTTTCTATTATATGCTTCAATATTGATGATCAACTATAAGATACAATTTAAATTATTATTACACGTTCTTAATTGATAACCAAACGTTTATCCTGAAAATATTACAAAGCTAGTACAACGGCATTTGAGATAAGAATGTGTTTGTATTTATCAAATGAGATGATATCACTTTAAGAAATGCATTATGAAGCTTAAAAATGTTGTTTCTCTGAATTTTATAGACTCGATAAATATAAAATTGATTTGAATTACTAAATTTTTAACCATAATATGAATTTTTCCTAAAATTACATAAACTTATTTCTATAAAATGTTAACTATATGACTCTTAATATTTGTGTAAAGCTAACAGCGGATAAATACCTTTCTTTATTATATAAAAATCCATTTCTTTGTTCAAAATGGTTTCGAAAATATATACATATATAGTATGGCATCGATATAAATTATATTATTGTTCAATCGATTTAGAATCACATATATACGATTCTAAAACAAATCTATTTTGTGAAAATAAATTGCATTTCATTGTTTGTGATTTTTATTATATTTATTTGTATTCTTAATTTGTATTTATTATACTTCTGTTTTAAAATAAAAATATGAATCTGAATATAATAATAATAATAAAAATATTATACCATCCCGAGTATATACAAATAAATACATATAGTTATTAATAATTTTATTATTTATATATATATATATATATATATATATATATATTTGATGTATTTGATTGTCACCAAAAATTTATAATTTTTTATTTAAACGATATGACGATATTCTAACTGAATAATTAATTTCGAAAAAAAAAATCAAACAAATGGAAGAAAAACAGAATACAAATGCATTTTATCATCATTTTTGTTTTGCTGTTTGTATAAACCAATATATGAATTTGAAACAAAAAAAATAAATAATAATATTTAATCGTGCGACAAAAGCAAATATTATTATTATTATTACAGCAATATTTAATATTTATATATAAATATAATTAATATTCAATAATCAAATGGGTAAGAAAAAAAAATTGTATTACGTGTACGTACATCATAATAATAATTTTTTTTTATTAAAGTATTATTATTGTTCTTTGATATATCGAAATGAAAAAGAAATATTTATTTTTTTTATATGTACATGTACACTTCAATTTGTTTATGTATATTTATTTATTTATCCGATATATGTATATGCAATAACTTTACTAGGTACATGATTTACTCAATACAATAATATACATATGGAGTTTATAATTTATTCGTCTTTCGGATCTCATTCAATATATTACTTATTATATACTTTTATATATATATAAACTTGTATTGAATATTTTATTATATTGTATTTATTATTTTTTTTATTTTTGATATATGTAATGTAAAAATAATATATGAATAAATAAAAAAATGGTAAAATTTATATAACATCAACGATTACAAAAATATATATATGAAATCTGATATATAACTCAACGTCAATTTCATCAATATGTGTTTATTTTTTTTTTGTATATTCTCAATATAACAAATAATTCAATGTTAAATATATATACAATATATATAAATAACCATATATATATATATTGCGATAAACCATTGTTTTAATATAAATTGTTTGCCACTTTTTATCTATATACTTACAATAATTGTTATTGAATATTTTTTTTTATTGTTTGTTAAATATTACGTATATGCAAATTCAATTCAATAGAACATTAGAATAAATTATTTCTTTTTTATTCTAAAAATAGAATTATTGCAATATATAATATATATTATGAAAGCATTTTATACGAACATATAAAACATCTTATTTTACATTTTTTATCCATTATGTGTATTATAATTGTTAAAAACAATTGCTTATATATGTAGGTAATAATTGAATTATTAACAGAGTGATCATCATATACATATAAATCATCTGTTCCAATGGATATATAATATTGATGAAGGGTGTACTTTTCTTTTCAAAAACATATAAATGTTATGTTCGTAAAATATTAAAATAAATAATGTTGTACATGTCTATATCATAAGTAGTATTTAAATAAGTAATAAGTATCATAATCATCATCATCATGATCATATCATATATTATAATCAACGACTCATTTGTAAATTTAGAAAATATATACCTATATAAAAAAAAAACGATCCCAAAAAAAAACACATAAGACACAAAACCCACGCTATTTCACATTTTCAATAATAGTTTTTTAACATTTTATTTTTTTTTTATATAAAAATTCTAAAATGACAAACACAAATCTTTGTATATATATAAATTTTGATGCATTTGGTACTTTTTCATCTTATTTAATCTTATTTAATTTTAACATTTCATTTTGACATACCAAGACAGACCGTGTTACATATACATTTTTTCTATGTTACAAGATGATATCTATATGTATATGCGTACGCCTTTTTGTATATGAGGTGATTGGTTTTGTTAAGATATATTTAAAATTGTTGATTCTAATCTTATTTAATGCAATATCACATATATACCATATATATAATGATTAATAATATGCTAAAATTAAATTTTCTTATATAAGCCCATAAGTACCTAATTTACGTTTTAATTTTATTTATTTTTGTTGTTTGATTCAAAATTTATGGATGCTATACAGAACTTTGATGTTAATGGAATTCAAATTTGAGTATTTCAAATATATATAATCGCAGATAAAGATAATAAACAATACATTTTTTTTTATAAGTCAGCTCTAGATTGTAATCCTATATAGAATTTTTTCTCACGATAAGACAATGGTAAATGTTTAAGAGATAGTATATCAAAAAAAAATTAGTCAA
This sequence comes from Dilophus febrilis, assembly GCA_958336335.1. NCBI lineage: Eukaryota > Metazoa > Arthropoda > Insecta > Diptera > Bibionidae > Dilophus > Dilophus febrilis. Next base: position 43,763,185 of record OY284468.1, read on the forward strand.
AAATATGCTTTACTTGAGGAATTTGATAAGATTTTGATTGATGAATATTGTTGTGCATATATACCATTTAAAATCAAATATTAATCGCAAATGGATCTATAATCGGTTTTAAAACTCTTTCACTTGATATAGACAAGAAGTCTCAGTTGCAATAATTGTATATATTAACAATAATAATCTATTCTGATTCATATATATATATAAGATATTAAAAAAAAATACATTTTTTCTTATTTAATTATATTATACTGTACATATATATATGTAAATCAATTTGTTTTTTGACATAAATTAAAGAAAACACAAATTGATTTTGTTTAAAATTATAAAGAAGTTTTAAACGAATCTTTTATATGTATATTATACTTTTTTGTGATATTTTTTTTATATACTATATCAAAAAAAAAAAAAAAGTATATATCTACAAATAAATTGAAACAACGTATAAAATATATGATCTAATTTTCAAGATGTTAAAAACAGTGAACATAAACGGCGGTCAGCATCATATATACGCATATATTTGATTTGATTTGATGTTTTGTGAGTGATATATCTACTCCGTCTGTTACGTGTTTATATGCGTATATTTTTTTTAAATTTATTATATTCAGTTATATATATATATATTTTTTTTTTTAATAAATAAATACATACACATGAAAATTGTTTGGAAAAAAGAAGAAAATTCACCAAGTTTCATTTCAAGCTGTTTTTAAATAAATTTTTGTTTATATTCAATCTGTAAATTCAACAAAAAATAAAATGAAATACCTTTCGGTGTGAGGTTTTTTTTTTATATTATATACATACGAACTTATGAACAGAGATATTTTGAAGATTCAAATTTTTTTATATATCATATTGTGTATATATGCGTATATACAATATACATAAATACATAATAATGTAAATGATTTGTTAAGGTAATTTAAAAAAAAAAAACATAATATAAATACTCAGTTTTCATCTCATCTCATCTATATGTATAGTCAGACGTGTTTCTAACTATTTTGGTTTACTGTGTGGCGGTATAAATGTTCATAATCTAGTCTAATCATAATCTATATATAGTAATAACCCATCTGAAGTAGACAATAACAATGAGGTACACAAAGTGATACTTAACTTAAACAACTAATACTTAATATTTGAGGGAGGAGGGCAAAGTAAAGTTAAGTGACCATTGCCAACTTTCATTTATGATAACATTTTATTGTGCCATTGCAACTTTCATTAGAACCGATATTGTATATTTAGTATATATATGTGTATATATAACTGTGAGCGCTCGCGGATTAGTAATTATAGATTTAAATTATAATACGCCGTTTCGTTACATATATATGAACGATATACTATATGTGTAGTATATATGATCGCGATATATGGTGAAGTGTGATGATAAATTATATAAATCATTTTGATTAAGCGATAATTTTCTTCTTTTTTTTTTCTTATTATGATTTTAGAAAAAATATTTATGTTAAGTGTGGTTGCTACATATATATATATATAAAGATTTAATAATCTATATATATATACCTTACATATACACTAATTGAAGGTAATAAATTATCAAAAATATATCTTGTATAAATATTGTTTTCATATTAATATATACTAATATAAAATGAAAGTTCTATATTTTACTTACATTTTTCACGTATATGCAGGATTTTCAACATTTATATATAAATATGCATCTGCCCGATCCTCACAGTGGAAATCTATAAAAATAAATAAATATATTTGCTCTATTAAAATGTTTATATATGTTTTTATTATATATATATAGTTTATTTATAGTTCAGTTGTTATAATTGCACCATGATGAATACAATATAATGATATTCATTTTACATATTATAAATAAACAATATAATTTTAGGTAATTGTAAACCCGATTTTGTTTATGTATGTAAAGAAATTTTGGACATAACAGATGAATAATCATGTAAATTGATTGTAATAATAAGTATTTATTTTTCAAGTATTGCAGTTTTATTCCATATATTTTAAATATATTATCAATAGCTATACATTTATATAGGTAATTGTTTACTGCAAGAATTTTAAAATATTTTAATATACATAACTCATGCGATTCCGTATTGTATTTGAAAGGTATGTGAAATATATATTTATATAAACATAATGTTTAAAAGAGTTAAAAAGAGTTAATAAAAAGTTATATGTTAAAATGTTTCTTTTTATGGTTTAACTATCAAACAGTTAATGTTTTATAAATAAATAATAACACCTTTCAATATATAAAAATAAGTGTGTTCATATATACACTTTTATATATCGCGCAGTAAATAATAATAATAATGATAAAATAAATATTTAACAAATTGCGTTTGAAATTTTTGTTGCATTTATAAAACATACTTATATAATATGGTTTTTTTTTCTTCTTCTGTATAAGAAATATAAGATAAAGATGCAATTATATTATTACAAATTCTTACAATGCACGTAACTATAACTATATATATATATATATATATATATATATATATATATATATATATATGAATATAACAATCAAAATGTTTTTATGTTATTCTATAAAATGTACATATATATACACTTTTATATTATTATTCAATTAGGTGCAATAATAAAATGTTTATTTTGTATTTATACAACTATATATAAGTACAGAAATATACACATTTATTTAACAGAACTTCAATTAGCTTTAATTCAATAGCGAAATCTCGGTCATTTCTTGTAAGTTTTAACTATTAACTATTATTGTATTATTATTATTATTATTATCCATGCATCTATGTAAGTCTTCTTTTTTTTTTATCATAAACGCGAGAATAGTTTAACGTTGAATTACAATACAATATATACTTATATATATATATATAATGATATAAATATTATATGTACATATATAACAATTCAAGTAAACAATTTTAATGCATAATGTTTAATTTTATCATTTATAAAATATATACATATATTTTTAAAGCTTTTTAAAGTGAGTTTTTATACTGTATTTTAATTTTATGTATATTATGCGTATATGGCATACATTTGTATATTTATACATAATAATAAAATTAATGAAAGGTAAATAGAACTGTCTGTATACATATATATACATATAGAGAAGAAAAATATATATATTTATATGTTAATTGATATATAATTTTGTAATTTTAACTATTTGAATATATATATATATAAAAAGAAATATTAAAATTATACAAATAATATTTTTATATACACAATGCAACGTAAAACAAATTTAATTAAAATAAAATTTATATTTACTCTTATAAATCAACGATAAAATTTATATTTATATATAAATGTATATTAACAGACGACAGGTATAATGAATGTAATTCTCACACACGCGTTTATTTACAATATATATAATTATTTCTGGTTTTGTTTGTAAATTATTAAGTGATAATAATAATACTTATTTATGAAAAATGAAAATTATTCATTATTTATACATAATTCGATTAGAAACGAATTGAATCTTATATAAATTATATTTTTCCTTTGAGAATAATAAATTATATAATCTAATATATAAATTATATTTTCATATAATCAATTTATATATATAGAAATACATCACTTTCAAATATTATATAAATTTACACATAACACGTATTGTAAAATGTATGCTAATGACCGATATATAACTCTAAAAATTTTATAAAACATATGAAATATATGAAAAATTATTGAAAGAAATATCTGGATGTTGTTTATTTTTACGCATAATAAATTGTTTATATAGATGATAGGAGTTCAAATAGATTGTATATATGTTTTAAAGATTGATAAACTATAAATTTTATAATAGTCTTATTATCTGTCTTATTTTGTATATATAAAATCGTGGATTTCTTTTATTCTTATAAAATTAATGCAATATTATTTTATGTATATAATCAAACATTGATATTTATTTATGATTCATATATCATCATCCTCGTCGTCGTCGTTATCGCAACAATAGCATATTTTATTAATTTTCAATTGTAATATAAAATTTTAAACAAATAAATAGTTTTTTTGTTTTATATGCGTAAACAAGGAATTGAATGATATTTAAATGATTGAATTTATACTAATATTTTTTTGTTTCTAAATAATGTTCAACTGTCATTCATATTATAATAATTTCATATTCATATATAAAATTAAAAATATTTAATGAATATCTTAATTATATTTACTATATAAATCTTGTAAATTAATACAAATATTATATATAGTATAAATCTGTTTTTTTTTTGCCTCGTGCTCATACCCTATACACAGTATATATAGAAAATAAATAAGCATATCATAATTTAAATATATATATAGTATGAAAATGAAAAAAATTTTAATATAAGTAGAATAAAAAAAAATTAAATGTGTTAGAAAATAATTCGATAAGTCAATTTATTTACATTATATATTGTACATATAAGCGTATATATAAAACATTAACATTATTATTATTTCATATATAGCATAGCAAAGCGATTATGAATTTATGTTTTTAGTTAAATATATATAAAAAAATTTTTTTGTTATAGGTGTTGATATATATTTTTATGATAATTGTTTAAGAAAAAAAAAATCTATTTATATATATTATTGAAAAGGTTATTATTATTTTATATATATATGATTACTATGAAACTTATTTCTATATAAATGCATAGAAAATTAGAAATGTATTTTAAGTTTGCTCGCATATATATATGGAATTAAAGAATAAGCTACGTTGAAGACATTTTTTTTATAGATGCTTGAATATTATGAGGTTGACTTTCGATAAAGATCGTGGTCTTCAATTTCATTAATTACATCACAATATATTTAGTGCATTTGTAGTGCGGAGGACATTATCTTAAGAAATTCTTTAAAGGTCAACCATTATCAAAGAATTATTTTCACAACAGCAATAAAATTATAAATAAATAATCACAAAAAAACAAAAAAATTTAATTAATTAATGTATTTTATTTAATTGGTCGTCAATTATACTATATATATTTGTTTTGTTTATGTGATTATTTATAAATAATTTGTGTAAAAATTGTGATTTCAATATAATTTTTTTTTTGATGTTATTTGACTCGATTTAAATTAATATTGATAAGCTGCGGACAAAGAATTGCATCAATATTACTTTTATATATATAGAAGTATGATAAATTATTCGTATAACAAATCCTAAAGCATTTTTTTAACAAATCCTTAAGAATTTCCTTAACAAATCTAAAAGCATTTGTTTAACAAATCCTTAAGAATTTCCTTAACAAATCTAAAAGCATTTCCTTAACAAATCCTTAAGAATTTCCTTAAGACAATATATTTTTTTTGTTCATAATCGAATTCCTGGACTATATTTTCAAATCCATAATGATGAATGTTAGCACTCACATGCGGATTTGCAAACTTTATCGATACATAATATGAAATTTAATACTTTAAATTATCATAAAGTTTGACTATATATTTTAACTATAAAAATATATTCAAATCAAAATATATACTTTCGTTTAAAATTGATATTCAAAAAATGTTCAGGCAAAATTTTAATTTTATACAATCTGCTAAACACAGATATATATATATATATAAGTATAAAGATAAACCAACAAAATCAAGCAAAAAGAAAATCTTTTTTTTGAAATGGAAATAAATTGAAATGTTTTTGACATGTGTTATTTATATACATATATTTTTCGTATATATATATATATATATATATATATAAATTCAAATTTATTTAAACATACAAGTCGAACATGAATTACCCATTGGTGGTGCGCGTAGGTAATAAGTATATATATTTTAATACAAATATATTTAATTTATCTACTCTTCTATATGTGTATAAATAGGTGTATATTAAGTTTTTCTGAAAATATATATATACATTTTTTTGTTTTGTATATATACACAATTAAAAGTATCTACCTCGTCTTATTATAACAACATCGAGCCGCATATAAAAATATATGTTTATATATGGTTCAGCACACTTGTTTTGTATCTGCGATGCGTATAAAATATGTGAAATATTTATTTTTCTTCTTCCATATATATTGAGAATACATAATTTGTAAAAACGAAGACTTGTATATCAAGATATATGTACATAAACTGGCAGGTGATTTTAAAACACTTACAATTTCAAAGATTATATATAGAAAATTTATTACGTATAGTGATGTAAATTTTTTATTCCACTTTTTACAGAGACGTTAATATGAACAAAACAGAAAATATATGAAAATGTAAATACATTTATTTGATGTAGATGAATTTTCATCTATAAAATTTATTAACTGTATTTTCAAAAGTAAATTTTGATTTATTTTTATGTATGGTGGTTTTGCTTGTATATATATGTACATTAATTTTGCTAAATAATTTTCTTTATGTATATACCGATATATATAGTCTCATATATATTTATAATATCGTTTATTCTGCGTGTGCAGATGTTTCTATAAATAGACAAAATAAATATATGAAATCTTATAAGTCTTAAATAATCTATATATATAAGCATCACCTTTCCAGATGCATATATTTTGTTTTACTTAAGTTATATCTGAATATATTTATGTATAGTTATATTTAATTATATTTATGATATATAGTGTTAAAGTATATGTGCGGATAAATATTTACAAAATAAAAGGTGTATGCGTTTACTATATAGTCGCATATATTCATTTATTCAAATTGGATTGTATATAAAATTTGATTTGTTACGACGGAAATAGTGGGTGAAAATATAGAGACAAATTTTATATTTTCTACGTCTTGCACTCATCAAATAATAATAATATTTTATTTTGTTTAAAATACCGAATATTTAAAAGAATTCGTATACGTAAACTATATATTTAAAATAATATAACTTTTAGCAGATAGCAGACACATCATTTTAATAAAAAACATATTGAACGTAAATATATAATATACGTATAGAAAAACTGAAAATTCTGATAAAATGCATATGGTAAAGATCAAAATATGATAATTTCAATACACATCAAAAAAAAAAATAAAATGTAACATAAGTGATAGCTCTTCAAATATTTTTCAAAAAAATTTATATATGATATATATTCTCTAAATATATAATGTATTTAAATATTTTATAAAGTGTATAGAATCGTATAGTGGCAGCAGACACAATTTATTAAACTTTTACAACGATATCAATTAACAATCAAATATGGAATTGGAAGAGGTAAATAATATTTGTTTTTCTTAAATTCTAAAATTCATTGATATTAAACAAAAACAAATGATCAGATTTTTGGGGACACATTTAAAATATACAGAATATTCAAACGTATAATGAATTATAATTGTAATTGAAAAACAATTAACGAATATGTTTGGAATTTCGAGAAAACATATTTGAAAAATCAAGTAAATATGTATAAATAATATATGTTTATTTTTTAAATCTGTTTTTATATATATATTCAATGATAAATTAATAATTAATTTTCTTCGCAACAAAATAATCATAAAAAAAAATATTTTAAAAATTGAAAAACATTTTAAAAAACAAATATATGAAAAATATTTTATCATTTATTATATTATATATATTGAAATGAATAAATTCAAAAACATATAAAAAAGGGAAATGTTTATGAAAATAAAATATTATTTCTTTTAGTTTGTTTTCAATTTCCTCGTGTAAAACATAACATATATATAAAATAAAATTTTCTTCTATATATTATATACATTCTCTGTTGCCTCTATCATATAAAATAGCAATAATAAATATATTTTTTTCGCATTAAAATATTATAAATTGGTTTCGAATTTGTCAAAGGTTTTTTTTTTCTATTTTTTAAAAAAGTCAAATGATCTCTTGTCAAAATAGATTCACTTGTATAATCACTCGTGATGGAATTTTTGAAAATAAAAACAATATTAAATTTTTAGCATTATGTTATTTTAATTATTTTTCAAATCTTTATATTATAAAAATTTGTTTTTTTATATAAATATATTAGATATTTGTTTTATATATGAATGGGTGTGTGTGTGTTTTATGAAAAATCATTAAAATTATAATAAAAGTCATAATAAATGTCAAAAATATTTAAAAAATTTTAATATCTTTGTGGTAATTAAAAATAAAATTTTATTTTTAATATTTGTTATATATAAACACTTATTCTTAAAATAAAACATTTATTTATATAAATACATCATATTAAATATATATATATATATATAGAGTATATATAATATATTTTCAATATACTTATAGAATTTATCTATATATAATATATTATAAGAACATATATTGGATAATTCTAAATCATATACTAGAATATTTTTTAGGTGTTATTCAATTTTATGAATATATATAGAGATAAAAAAGGTATTATTGAGAGGAAATGTAAATAATAAAATGAAATAGTTTAAGTTAAATTTTAAATGTAATGTGATTGCAATCCATAGGCTTTAAGTTTTAACATTGACATCCTTTGAATGTTGTCTATTTAGGTAAAATATGCGTTTCATAAGTGTAATTAAGGTAAAATTCATTCCACGTTTTTGTATTAGAATTTAAGAATATAATTCCTAAAAGATTATTGACCATTTACATATGAATACATTTCTAAATATATGGTATATGATTAAAGGATTTTTTATAATTTATATTTGGAATTAACAATAACAAGATTAAATAAAATCAATCATTAACATAACATAACAAAAAACGTATATATATAATAATTCAAGCATCCCGCAGATATATTTTTTTATTGTTCTTTATAGTATACACATATATAGTTATATATTTATATCAAAATGTTTGTTAAAAATTCATATAATATATATTTATTATGTTTCAGCAAATACTTTCAGCAAATACTTCATTTATTATGAGATGAATAATTATATTTTTTTTTACTAACTAAATATATATATATAAACATAATTTAAATTTATTAATGATATTTAAATATATACAATAATGAAAATATTTCAGAGATGACAAATTTCAATTCAAATTTATGTATATAAAAATACCATAAAATACTTATAATATGCTTAATTTAGATCAATCATGAAATTAAAATTTATAATACTATTATAAATATATCCAGCTTAAAATTACCATCATATATATTTATGTATAAAAAATGTTTTAATTTATATATGATGTACATATTTGAAACAAAACCGAAAACTTATTTACAAATTCAAAATCTGCTAGCACTTACGCAGTTGTCTGCAAATGTAATGTAGATCTTTAGTTTTTCCTTTTATATGGAAATTCTATATATATACTTTTTTCGCATATAAATAATTGAAAATTTATGAAAACTCATACCAATAAAGAAATTACATTGCAAAAATTTCTTGAGACAAATTGTATTTTAACAGTATGCGATGTATATGGTGATCTATTATAAAAGATAATTATAAATCACCACATTATTTAATTAAATAAAAAACATTTTGATTCCTTTGTATTATATATATACTAAACAATTGGAGTTCTATATAGAATTCTATCTATTGAAAATGTTATTCGATTCTGAAAAAAAATAACAAAACAGACATAGTCCTTTTATATCCTCTTTCTAATACTCATTAAATTGATAGTCATAAACTTTGAAATAATAAATTTGAAAATATTGTAAAAAATTTCAAAAAATAAAATATATACAATTCAAATATAAGAAAAATTCGTTGTTTTTTTTTTCTATATTGTATATAGTTAAATTTTTTTTACAGAAGCTCTCTTCTGCGATGATCAATGAATATATTACAAATTAATTTTTATATACATATATGAGTATATATACGACGCACGTACATTCAAAAAATAAACCGAAGAAAAGTCGTAAAGAATAATAATAATAATAATATATCGACGAGTCACATATATATATAAAATTAATGTAACTTAAGTTAATCCAATATATTAAATTTTTCCTTTTCCCATTTATACAACAATATACAACAGTATACAACATAAATGTGTATATTTATTATATACAGCAGTACTACAGTATAGTGCCGATGATGAATAAACCTACCATATGTATATATGTACCTACGATACGACATACGTATTTATTTATATAACTTTAAATTTTATATATATACACATATTAAAATATATAAAATAAATTCTGTTAAAATTCAGTGCGCTACCGACTTTTGTTATGAACGTATCTCTAAACTTTATATGTCTATATAGTGAAAATAATAAATTGTTTGATGTTTGAAATGTTGTTTTATGTGTGTTTATTTTAAATATATAAAATTTTGTTAATATTTTTTGGTGTTTAAAATACGATTTAGTGATTTGAAAAAGAAGGAAAAAAAAGGTTTCGGTTATAAAAATTTAGATAAAAAATAAATATTTTAAAATTAGTGATTGAAAATTTTATATATGACATTTGGTATTAAAAAAAACAATTAACTTTTTGTGGAAACTTTATACAAAAAAAAAAGGAAAATGGATTATTTTATGTAAACATTAAAAATTAAAAAAAAAATAAATTGGATAATATAGTGAATTTAAAAGTGAATTATAAGTGAATGTGAATAAACAAAAAAAAAGAATAAAACACATAAAACGTTTGTGAGATTATTGCGATTTTTAGTTTTTTTTTTGTGAATTTGAAAATTTATAATTCTATTTATATAGGATTCATTTTAAAATTGATTTGTGATTGAAAGTGTTAAGTGAAATTATTTTCTATATATACGAATAAGTAAATATTTTGGTGTATTTTATATTTTTAATATATAAGGAAAACTATATAAAATAATCAATTTAAAGGTTTGTATATAAATACACTTCACATTATACATATATATATATGCAATTTTGCAATTTAGATTTATTATTCAATCTGTGAATTTCATTTAATTTAAGTATAGAAAAAGAGTAACCCTCACACGATATATATAAAATTATAAATATATAGTGAAATTTTGATTAATATAAATGATTATATGTATATAATTTTAATTCTATGTGCGGGTTCTCTATCATATACTCATACATATATTTTAAGTGTTAAAATTAGATTTACACTACTCGCATCTGTATATAAGTATAACATTTTATAGTTATATAATTAATTAGCTATCTTTCTATATAAATTTTTTTTTATAAAACTTTCTTATACAATTAAGAGGGTTGATAAATAAAATGGTATATATTATTGTGTTCAGCAAAAATATTATGATTTTATTTATTAATAAGCGACTTTATTGAAATAGTAAATTTAAGTTAAAAAGATAAAATTATACTATGGTTTGTTTTAAAATAAAGTAATTTTATGTAAATGATCTTATGATAATAAAACAGTTCTAAACAACAAAAGTGCAAAAAAGATTAAATTTTTAATAATATAATATAAAAAATATATGCAATCAGGCATTTTATCTGCACATGCATACTATATGAGATAGTTCTTAAATAACAGAGTACATATGGAAAAAAGACCATACCAAATTTATCATTCAAACAACATATGTTTCTTATTATAAATTTTTCCACATCATTTTTAAGAACACATTTTTTTAAGTCCTTTTTGTTATTGTTGTATTTGTTATACATATATATATACCATTAGTTGTTGCTATGGAGGATCATTTTACAAAAATATGGTGCAAGACAATGGAAGATTTTAGTTATATTGATTTTTATTATAAAACCATTTATTTATATCTTGTTTATGGAATAATTTTTATTGATTTTTGTGCGCGGGTAAAATAATTTTCTAAACCTGAAATCCTCTAACTCCTAATATCTCTATTCATTAAGTGGCGCGGTTTTTGTTTGTACCCGTATTTTTCCATATATATATATGAAACAAATTGCTATAAATATAAGATAAATTCTTTTCTTTTATAAATGAAATTTCCATTTTTGAAAAATGCCTTCCACAGAAAATTTACTTTGTTCATTGGATATTTATATTTAAGAAATATTTTATATTAAACATTAATTTATTCGATGAACTGTACATGTCTGTAAAAAATGTTTTCGGATTAAATATTACTCTTTTTATAAAATTTCTTTAACGATTAAATCTCTGTGTGGTATATATTCAAGAAAAATCTCTAAAAACAATTTTTATGAAAGTTTAAAGGTAAATTTTGAAGAAAAATAAAAAAATGATTGATAACAAATGTAAGATCTTTCCTAATCCTCTAATTGTTACATAGCTCAGGTAACAATTATCAATAAACAAACCATATTAATGACTAACGTTTTGGGGATTATTCCATTTTTTTAGTATATATACAAAATTTCAAAATACATGAAACTTATTATCATAATCATTCGAATAAAACTGCGTATTCTATTTAAAACATTAATGTATACTCCGAAATTGAATCTAGAAATTGGATTAGGTTATCATTAAACAAGTGTAAATAAAGAATCAATATATAGTATATGGGATAGTAAAACAATAAGATGACTTATTATCAGTAAACTATAAATTTTTCCATGCTGTTAATTTGTGTATTGAAACATAAAAATAAATTATCTATATAAAGCAGTACAAATAAAACATAAACCTAATTTTTATTCTAAACATTTTATATGTCACTATAACATCCTTTGAAAAGATTTGAATTTATATAAAGATTATTTAAATATCTATATTTACATAAATATTTCTATATTTATATAATATTACTTTCATTTTTAAAAATGTAATGTTTTGTAAATGGCAAATACAATACATTATTTTTTAGAACAAATGTAAAATAATGTATATTTATAATTCTGACAACAATATAAAGGTATATATTGCATTTATATTAAACAGATTGAAATACATTATTATTGCATATGACACCGTACATTTAATATTTATTATTTCATTGGAAATTTATCACTTTATATAAAAAATAAATAAAGCATTGCTAAATTTATTATAGCACAAAATATAAATATGAAGACAAATAAAATGCATTATTATATTTTTATATATGTATAAATACATTATTAAAACAATTATAAAAAGGTATTGTCGCGAATTCCATTTCTTTTTTTATAATTCACCTACGTCTGTATATATAACTTATTATATCAATAATAAAAAGTACAATATAAGCAATCATCCTTTTAAAACGTTTTATATTGTGTATATATATATTATATATAGTATTACACGTTGATTTAACCATTCAGCACTCAGACATCATCACCGTGCGGATCACGCACCACACAACCTACATCCATCCATATAAATTCATGTACATATATATGTATATATTATATGTGAAAATAAATAATTCTATACAATTATTATCATTTATCAAAATACAAAATCGTATTTATTTATTTGAATTAATATTGAATAAAAAAACAAAATAAACAATAATAGCAATTTAAATGTAATTTATCTGTATATACATTATACCACATATAAGAAAGTTGCAGAAAACGCGATGCTGCAATTAATAAATCTTAAAAGATTATATTAAAATTCAAAAAATAAATATATTGTGTTATGAAATTTTATTTATGAAATATATAATTACAATTTTTCGAATGATTTATTTGGTTTTTTGTGGATTTTATTAATTCAATTTTTATAAAAACAATTTTTTTTTATGGTTTTTATTAATTAAATTTATATATAATAATGATTTTTTAATGGTATACATAAAAAAAGGTCAATTAATGTATATTTAATCGACAAAAAAATTTAACTGTTTTGCTGACTGAAAATATAATAAGATTAAATACCTGAATAAATAAAGTACAATAAAGTATTCAATATTAGAATATTATTATGTTTAACATATAGTTATATACAAAAAGATAATATATAAATTGTTTTTCAAATTGTGTGGAGTGTAGAGCTCATCCTATATATGACAAATCAATCGTGCATAAGTGATTAACCATCCAAATTAAAACAAAAAAAGAAAGAATTTAACCAACAAAATATAATGGTTATCTTTAATGCAAATATATATATATATATATATATATATTATACATTATCCTTTATTATATGTTGAATTATCTGCACACATTTTATTTAATTTTTTAAACAAATTTTTGAATATATACTTTTATTAGCTTCTTGGAATTATTCATGGTCTGATAAATATTTTATTTTTTAATATGCTTGAAAGCAAAAATGATTTCTTCTGTGAGTTAATTCATTAAAGTCTAAAAATTAAATTAAAAATAAAATAAAATAAAATAAAACAAAGTTAAAAGTTTTAAATTATAATTGATCTTTGTATAAAACCGATTTTTTATTTTTTTGGTTCATATATTCATTGTAATTAAAGATGAATACATTATTGGGCTTAAATTTAAATTGGGTTTAAATTATTTTGGCAAAATATTGAAAAATTATGCATGTAATATTTTTCTCATTAATGGATAGTTTTGATAGTTTTAAAATACACATCTAAAACTATCCAAAAAAATTAATCTCAAATAAAAATGAATGCATATAGTGCATATACATGAGCATATTTAAATTTTGATTTTAATCCATGCATTAATATAAAGAACATACAATTCTATACTTAACTTCTACATTTTTTTTTTTCGTTTATTAAATGTTTGAGATTTTTATATGAAATCAGTTGTTGAATTTATTATGAGAATAAATATTATAGTGTATATAAATAAATAACTGGAAATGCATTTCTTTTTACAAATATATACTGCATTTGTATTTTGTATATTTTTAATTATAAAATGTTATTTTATTGTATATTTATTTATACCTATAGCTAGTATATATGATGATATGGTTTACCAAAATTTATACAATGTAATATTACATTATTAGTTAGTTACATATGTATATTTAAAATAATATACGTACGCGTTTATATGAAAATAGTAAACATTCGTTTGTTTAAAAAAAATAAAAATATTTTTCTGAACAGTACATATAAATATAGAAAAGTATATATAAACATTATAACTATTTTTTTCTAATATATAATAAACAAAGTTTGATACGCTATATATATATATATTATTGTTTGATTAAATTATTGTTTAACAAAACTTGAATGGTGCATTATAAGATCGAATATGTAAAATAAAATCAATATATATTTGATTATTTAAAACATTCAGAAATAAATGGAATCAATAAATAATCTACGATTGATAGCATATTAATGCATTTTTTAGTCATTTTCAATTCAGTTGTTTAAAATATCGGCGAAATACTTCTTGTTTTGGCCAAATTTTAAGAAATTACAAGTATAGAATTCTTAAAACTTTAAAAATGTTCTAAAAGGGTAGATGAAATTCTATCTGAATAAATGGAAATTTCTTATGATTACATTTCAAGTAAATAAGATATAAATATTCAATTTTATTTGAGACAGAAAAATATGTGTATGAATGTATAATATTTACACTTAATGCGAGATAATGTAGTTTTAATCGAACTTTGTATATATATATTCAAAAATTATATCTGTGACCATAATAGAATTGGTATTTGTACAAAACAATGAAGATTTTTGTAAAGACACTGTTGCTAAATTGTATTCCTTTCTATAACTAAAATGTTGTTAATGAAATCTTTAACCTGGATTAAATGGTCATATAACGAGTGGTACATTAAATCATACTGTATAATACACGATTTTTAGAATTTATGTATACAATTATATATAGTTATAAAAATATATACCATCAAATGAATGTAATTTTATAAACAAAAACAATATGTAAAATATAATTTATAAACATTTATTAAACATATGCATATACAAGTAAAGTATATATACCATACCATATTTATATATAAATGGATGCTGTCAAAGTAAAGATATAAACACAAAATTTGAAAATATATATATGTATATGGAAAAATGAATGTAACTGCAAAACCTTATTGAATCACATATAAATTTTTGTTTTTTGTTCGTTAACATATATATAAACCATAATCATTTGTTTGTTAATATTATCAACAAACATTTTTTTTGTTCAAAACAAATGAATTCTTATTAGAAAAAGGGTGGTCTCCTTTCACATACAAATGCATATATATATGATATAATGTTTACTCAAATCACATGCCTGATGTAATTACACCATATATATATGACTGGAAGAAAAATTGATGATTATTATTACTATATTATTTTATTATTATATATATGTACCCATCAAAAATATATTGTGGCTTTGGGTACGCAATATATTTAGTTTCTAAACAAAACAGATGATATGATTTTTTACGTTCTTTAAAATATATATTTACTCTCTTGCAATATACATTATAATAAATAAATCAAAAATAAATGAAAACAAACACGCTCCTATTATTAATTTTGTATATAAATATATAAAAAAAAAGTAGATTATAAATATTTTACTATTATAAAAAAAAAAGTAAAACAACACTCACGTTTATTAATAATTTTTTTTTCTCTTATCTGAATATATATATATATATAATAACATGTTAAGGATTATATTTATATATATAATAGTTTTTTTTTATTTTAATTTAGTATATTTGTAAAACACACCAATTTGGTTATTTTTTGTATTAATTTCATTTTTATCCCCTTTAAGTTTAAAAAAAAAAAAAAACCAAAACAAAATAAATATACTATAGATGACATATTTTTACAACTTTTATTCATATTACATTCAAACGAAAATAGATTTTTTTTCTATATATAAACAAATAAATATATAACCAGCCATATACTTTAGTTCATTAACACACAATCCTTTTGATTTATTTATAGTTATATTTACATTGAAAAATTAATCCCTCACCATATTTTATATCTATATATTCAATTTATGTATATATATAAGAAATAAATGCATACAATATGCATTTTTGATTTAAATTATATACGTATATACACAAATATATTACAACAAAGTTTTTAATAAATAATAAATAATGTTTGTGATTTATATATATATATGAAAATGTAATAAAAATTATATGGGTAGTTTTTTTTTATATAGTGCAATATATTTGTTTTTACAATAAGTGTTCTATAAATCTTTTTTTTTCCCATATTTATATATATATAAATTTGAATTAAATCATTTGTCTATATAGAAATATAAGGGAAAAACGCAATCACTTAACTGCCATTCATTTATGTGTTATTGGTTTTATAGAATAGCATAACCATTGATTTTAAGTCAAAATAATCGGTGTTAATGAAAAGGAATAAATTAGGGAATCAGAGGATTTTTAATTAGAGGCATATTGGAATTTATAAATAAATTATTGTTTTGATTATTGTTGTTGAAATCATAAATCTATACACATAATTATTCTATACATAATGCCATCAATTGATACTTTAATTATGATAATAAAAACCATATATAAAGTCAACAAGTTAAATTTCATCATAAACATCTAAAAAATAATTTGATAATTGAACAACACTAACATATATTATAGTTTTTACATTAAAGTCTGTTGTATTCAGTAATAAACATAATATTATTATATAAATATATTTCAAAAATAAAAAAATTCTTAAACAGTATAATTTTATTTCAGTCAGTCATATTAATTTTAGTCAAAACAAAACATTCCTCTTTATAATTACCCGTAAATATATATTGTAATTTGTTTATAATAATTTTCCATTTTTTAATTCATATTATTTTATTTATGACACATTATATGTCATGTAAAAATATGCATACGTATAAATATATTTTATTAATTGCAATATTTTTATCCATTCATTATTATTTTCTCTGTTTTTTTTTTGTGATAAATTATGCTTCTAAAAATATTTGTAAAATGTATTTATTCATAATAATTAAGTTTATGTTATTTATTTATATATATATAAATATTTAATACACAGTATGCAAATTAACAAGTTATAAATTTAGTAAAAAAAAAAAGTTAAATAAATGATATTTCATTTTGAAACTTGGTCATTATTTATGATCAAGCATTTTATAGTAGTATATTTTTTCATATATACAGGTTGCGGTAAAAGATAAATAAAAGGTGATTCTATGAATGATTTTTTAGTCGTTTTCTTTATACTTCCTATATAATTTGTGAACAAAAAACCTAGCGTTTCTATCAGTGATAAGATATTGCATTTTCTACAATGATTCAATTTATTTTATTGAAATAATTTTATTAACAAACATTGCGGTCTTGAAAGAAAAACCATTTTATATTGGCAATTTAAAAATTTCATAAATTTGTTATTCATAATCAAGTGGCTATAGAAAAAAATCTACATATTTTAAAAAATAGAAGAAGATTTACAAGTGCTTTTTCATCATATTGATAGCCACATTTCTATCTATTTTCTTTCAAATTTTTATTATTATTATTATTATGATAAATGTACGTTTTATAAGTACACATACCTTTATGTATTTAAAAAAAAAAATTACAAAGATGTTTTTATATGGAAATAGTAATTTTTCTTTAAGTAAATTTTCCAGTAAAAAAAAATGTATACGCACTTACCCATGATATTTACATAAGAATTTTCGTTTTGTTTTTCTTTTTGATGAAACAAAAAATTAAAATACTTTTATGTGCAATGTTTATCAACGTAAACTATATAAAAATGGCTGCGACTCTTCTTCTTCTACTTCTTCCATATATATACAAATTCTAAATTCTAGTATTTTTTTAATAATAAAAGAATAAAGCTAAAAAAGTAAAGGTTTTGGTTTAAATTATATATATATATGTTTATGAAAATGCATTTCAAATACAAATAAAAAAAATCTATATATATATATATATGATGATATAAAAACGAATTAAATACCGATAAAAACAATAAATATATTGATTTGAAAATACAAACAAAAATTTTTAAAATAATAATAGTGCAGCATACAGATATATTATAGATATTTGTTTGAATAGACTAAGATTTTTTTAAGATTTTTTAAAGCTATATATATATATATATAATATAAACACTGAAGTAGGTTATACAGATTATTTTGAGAGAAAAAATAACAACCAATGTATAAATAATACAATATATATATAAAGCATATACATTTTCATGAAAATTTTCCTATATATATCTGCTATTAAAAAATATATAAGAATTCAAATGAAAAATATATAAAATAGATTTTTATGCTTGAAAATTATATATATATATATTAAAATGTAACTGCGTTAAAAATCTTGTAACATGTATATAAAAATGAATATATATAGTTTAATTATTTCAAATATATATGTGTATAAAATATGTAAATTAAATTCTATATATACATAAAGTTATTTTGAGAATTATTTTTTTATTTATAATAATACATATATGAATTATAACATGTAGAGGTTCATATCTCTAGTATACAGCTATATAGATAGCGATTTGAAATATTTTGTTTATATATCTTATTTTTTGGATGTGCGATTTTTCCTCTCATTAAATTATAATAGATCATTTTTATGATATTTTAATTATTAAAAACAAAAATCTGTGTTTTATAGCATTCAAATAAAAAGTAACGCGTTTGCCCAAACAAAACGCGCATATATAGAACAAATACATAAAGAAAGAAAAAAATCATATATTTATTATAATAAATAAAACCATAATTTTTTTTATTAGGAAAAATTTTGCTGGGAAATGGAAAATTTGTATATATTGGCAAGACACGTATATATATTCATATAGTGTTAATATAGATTTATATATAAAATCATTCATCATATATTATAATAACTTTTACAACATTAACTCAAACACACATTTGTTTATATAAAATTAAAAAAAAAAATTATAATTTATTTATTTTTAAATATTTTGTTGAATTTTATATTATTAAAGCTTTTCAATATTAAAAATCTTTGTATAATAATAATAATATATATATTATTAAATGAAAATATACGTTTTAATTAAACTAAATGTGTTTTTACACCTATATTATATTCAAAAATTTGTTTTTCTTTTTGTTTAAAAAACGTGTTAATGAAGTAAATTCATTTTTAACACAATAATAATCCTTTTTTTTCTCTTGGATTTGACTTTTTTTTTACGTATTATATACATATATCAACAAATTAAATGATGATGAAAAGTTTAAAACATAAATAAATTCTATTATTTCAATATTTTTTCAGTATTAATTGAATTTGTATAATAATGAATTTCAATATAATTTTTTTTTAATATTTAAATAAATAAATAATCTCAATTTACGTTTGTTAATGTAATTTTTGTAAATCGCGTTCTATAAAATAACTATGTAATGAATATTATTTCAATTTTAATTAATTTTTCCAAAAATTAATTTATTTTTAATCAATATTCTGAGTATTAAAAATGTATACTCTATTGAGTTGTCAATCAATAGGTTATTATTATTTTATTTTTTTGTATAAAATAAAGTAAATAAAATATAATTTAAGAAAATTCAATATATGCATGTCAATTTCATATATAATATGATTTTATAGAAAAATTACCCCCGGTTGAATTATAACATCTTTAAAGAAGACTGTGTAAATTTTGTGCAGATGTTAAAATAATCTCTGTATAGATAGATATAGTAAATAAAATTTTCGCCTCTTTTTGATGATTATTCATTTTTCAAATATATACGCATATATATAAAACAATAATATATTCCAATGGCATAAGCCATTTTCTTTTCTTGTATATAAAAAGCTAAAAAAAATAAATAAAATAAAATAAAAAATAAAACAATTGTAAAAATGAAAATGTGCCAATGATTTTTATTATTATAATTTCCTTAATTTTTGTTTTTTTTTGTTTTTGCTCACTCTAATCTTCAAAACCAAAAATAAAAAGAAGTTTATTTAAATATATATATAATATAAAACGAGAAGAAATAAATACAATATAAACAAATACATTTTTTAATTTGGTGTGACGCGACGAC
Organism: Dilophus febrilis; assembly: GCA_958336335.1. Classification (NCBI taxonomy): domain Eukaryota; kingdom Metazoa; phylum Arthropoda; class Insecta; order Diptera; family Bibionidae; genus Dilophus; species Dilophus febrilis. The sequence continues at coordinate 43,784,099 of OY284468.1, forward strand.
CAATTGAAAAGAAAAATTCAAGTATTTAATGAAAAAAAAAAAAAATTAAAGAAAGAAATGAAAAAAAAAATCGAAAAACAAAAAAAATTTAAATTAAATTACAAATAGATAATTCAATGAAAAATAATTTGAATTTATTTTTAGTAGATGATTGTTTAAATTGAAAAATAAATAGTGTTTATTTTATTTTATTATTTCGTTTTATATACATATATACATTCACGTATTAATGTGTGTATTGTATACACATTTGTAAAATCTTTATAATTTAGTAAATTTATTTTTAAAAATTTGTCGATTGTCGATTTGATTTATGTGAGAAGAAAAAGTTGAAAATTTGCAATTTGAAATTTGTATTTTATTTTGGGTTAATTTTAACAAAAAAAAAAACAACATGTGTATAAAAAAAAGGTCTTTTACACATTAACTATATACGTTATTTATTGGTTAAAATTATTTACAAAACAATAAAAAATATAGCGTTTTGATAAATATAATACAAAAGGATAAAAAACTTTAAAAACGAATTTATTGGAAATCAATAATAAATAATGTAGCATATAAAGATATTTTTTCCACATTTTTCTCATAGTTTTTCTTTAAATTCTACCTTTAGGTAAAACAAAAATATTCTTTTTCATTCTCTCTGGTATATAAAGAATGCAAAAATTCAATTTAACACCAATTTTATTTATACAACGGAAATCCGTTTAATGACATTTTACACTATATAGGTTTTTTGTACAATATCCTGTTTAATATATCTTGAATATATATTTAAATATTTTACGTATATACATGATTTATTACTTAAGAAATTGTTAGGTTGAAGATGCGATAAAAGTTTACATTATCGAAATAAAAAAGAATGCTCTATTAACAAATAGTTTTATACTAAAAAACTAATGCAATAAGCAAAATTATATACCAAAAGTGATTTAGTAATATTTTTCTAAATAAATTCATATCTATATATAGATTATTATATTAATAAATATATTTTTTCTCTATTACAGATCATAATCAAAATACAACGGAAAACAAAGTAAAATAAAAATATGACACCATTAAATTGAAAAATTAATATAAATAAATTTAATTATATAATAAAATTGAAAACAGAGTATCGAACAACAAAAATATGTTATCAAATCGATTAGTTAAAATGCTGCACATAAAACATAGTGATATATTTTTTATTTTTATTTTGATAATTCATTTAAGTGTAGTTTCAATTGAAACAGCATCGATTGCAATAAAATCCAGTAAAAATGATATTATAAATTTATCTTTAGGTAAGTTATTCAAATTTTACATATAAAATTTTTAATAATTTATAAATAAATTTTATACATATACGTAATGTTTTATAATGTGTGTATATGCACCTGTAAAAATATATAAATAGACATAAAATCAATATACATATGTAATTAATCATATAATATATATATATATATTATATTCATTACTTATATAGATACATAAATATATAGACAATCAAATATTTAAATAATTATAATTAATATTCATTGAATATACAGTGATTTAAAAAATGTTTCTATGCTATAAAATTGTAATTTTTTAATTAATTGGTATTTATATCATACTATACTCGAATTTGTATACAATATAATTGTTATAATATATAAAAAAAAAACTATAATATACATTTTAGATGTATGCATAATCTCTTTAAACAGCAGAATTCATATCTATAAAATAATATACATATTTAGTCGGTTTTAAATATATTATTTTTAATACATATATACAAACATTTTTAGTTAATTTTAATCACATAATTTAATGAATTATTTATAATTTATAAATAAATATCTATATATAGTTAATTTACATTTATTAGATATTTATATATACCTTAAGTATTCCATTCATTAATGTATATGTGTTTTGTTAAAAAGAATGTTTATAATTTTTTTTTTATATTTTCTGTTTGTAATGTCAGTATATAATTTTTTGTTTTGTCTTTCTTCAATTGAATTTATATATACATATAATAATAAATACCTAAAATACCATTGCCTTATTTATTATAATTATATATATATACTGTACTGTATATGTTAAATCACTTATTTTTCAATTATATATACTATACAGAGAAAATGTATCTTTACAAATATAAAGTTGATAGATTTAGTTTATTGATGTTGAACATGAACTCTATATATATATATATATATATATGTTGTATATAAAAATATTTCATAATAATTGAATAAATTGTATATTATACTTAGATTGAAAATAGATGTATGGTATATAAATAAATTAAAATATATTGTGGTTTTCAATTCAATTCATTTATCAATTTAAGATTAAAATGTAGGATAACAATTTTATATAGCATTATATATACATAACTATATATAAGAATTACGTAATTCTTCAATGTTTTTATTATATATAAATTACATTATATAATACATATAGAGAGATTGCACGAATGTTTTAAATAGAACAAACCATAGAATAATCAATGGACATAATATATATTTCAATATAATTTGTTTATAATCCCTATGCTATATAGTATAAATAACAAAAGACATTGAACTTTATATTTTGCACGGTGTTTTTTAATCCGATATAAATAACGATGAATTTTGTCGATTTATCAAAAATATGTTATATAAATTTATATATATATATAGTGGTGAAGAGAACGATTGAGAAGCAAACTTTCAAACTTTTTGCGATGATATTTATCTTTAATATATCCTGTATATATATATAAAAATATATCCATATTTTATAATTATCATCATATATATTATAATATTTTTAATATACAATTGTATATATTAAATTCGTATAGATATAACCACATTTATATTATAACCTCATATGCCATTGAGGAATCATTTCAGTTCATTATATAGTTACGAAAAATCTATATATATATATATTCTATCAATTATGTACTATAATTATTTATACAAAAATAGTTAATTATAAAAATAACCATTGCGCGGTAGTATTCATTATAAATCTATATGGTGTGGAATATATCTATATAAAGAAATAAATTATAGATATTTTTATTTATAAATATAGATATATAAATTAGTTAAATAAAATCGTGTTATACAATAATTAGTATAGCTATACAGAAAAAATTGTAAATTTCATTATTAATCAATAAATACCATATATAAGATTCGTTTTAAAATGAATTTTATCGACGAGGTATAATGAATACGGAAAAAAAATTAATACTAATAGCAATTACTAGTTTTCTATGGTTTTATTAACATACAAATTATAATTTTTTTTTATATTTATCATCTCATGACCTCTGTTAGAACAGAAAAATGTATTTTAACTAAAACAACATATTTAATTTGATAATAGAAAACCTCTTAAACTTGAGAATTTACATCCAATATATAGAGTTGCTAAATTATTTGAATGAAAAAATCTCTGTTGCGTCAAATTTGACACAAAACAGAAGATGAGGATTAAATTACTAGTGTTTTATTGTAAATTATGCAAATACATTTATATATATAAAAGTAATTAAGGAAATAAACACCCAATTAAAATTAAAACCGCATATTCAAACAGTTTGTTCAATAATATATATTGTATATTCCTAAATATGTCCATATTCGATAGCCTGCAGGAAATAATTAACGATGCTTGTTATTTCAGCTTTGACGCTCACAATTTTATTATATATTGATTATATATGCATATGCATATATATATTGAAAATAAATCATTAAATAATTTTCTAATTCTTCATTTTAGTGGTGTTTTTATAATTAATGTAAAAAAACCAAAAATACAAAAACAAACAAACCAAATATTATGTCTGTTTATCTTTATGCATATCTATATCTATCTGGATCTATGTATATATCACTATATGTATATTAACTATATTTTTAATTTTTTGGCGCAAAATTCCTTTGGATACAAACTGTGTGCCATAAATGAACGGAGATAAAAACATATGCATGCATTTACGGATCGCATTTACAAAATAAATTTGATAAATAAATGTGTATTTACCATATATACAATGATTAATATTATTTGATAATATACTTTAACAGATGCCTATATATAAATATTTTTGATCTTAACATATTTTTATTTAATGTTTGCTAAATGTATTTTTATTTTTTTCCTTTTTTTTTTTGTTTTGTGAATGATCTCTTGGTATTTAAATTTTACACAGATGCATGTATTAAAAAATGATGATGAAAAAAGAGAAGAAAAAAAAAATGGTCCTCTATATATTATTATGTTATTTGAAACTAAAAATCCATTAATTTATTGTTTTTTTTTTGTTTTTTATTATAAATATGTTTTGTTCTGCAAAAATTTAATGTGTTCAAAAATATATTGTTAATTCTTTTTCCATCTGTAATTCTTTTTATTATATATATTCAGGATAGTTACTTAAAAATCTTTTATACAAATAGGTTAGGTATAGTTATTCAATAAATATATATTGCAGAAAAGCAACTTTTTATAAAAATATAAAAAAAATTCGTATTTTTTAAAAAGAAATCTAAAAAAGTTCTATATAAATCTATTAAATATATTCAATCCAAATAGAGTGATATACCATTAATATAATGAATGTATCTTGTATACTTATGCATAAATATCTCATATAACAATATAAATATATATACGCATATGGCCATAGATATATATATATATATATAATATAGTCTAAATCAATATAGTATATAAATAACTAAATAAATTCATACAGAGGATATAAGAAAAATATGGATAAAAATAACATATATTATAATCTGCTTTGAATTTTTTTTTGTTTTTAAGTTAACAACATATAAAACAAAAGTGCATTTGATTTCAAATTAATGTATTTATATAATATCGGTATATATAAGAAGCAAAAGAAGTCGAGCTATACATGCATGTAAATATGTAATGAACTTATTTGTATATATAGTATAAGATAAAATGAATATAATACGCGTTACATTATATTGAAAATATAATTATTGCACTTACGTTGTCATTGAATTCAAGTGGCATTCTATAAAATGTTTTACTTATAAGGATATTTCATACGTATACGTATATGGAATATTATACTTTTTTATCGTGCGGTATATATAATATCATTACATGAAATAATACATGGAAGTTGAAAGTATATATAAATGAAATAAACAAAGATATTTTCGATTATTTTTTGTTATAAAAAAAATTATATATATATACAATTATACATATTGATGCTTTTTGTTTTAACACGATTAAATTCCATTAAAAATTGTGTTTATATAAAAATCAATTTACTGTTTTTTTTTTAAATGTTCATTAAAACGATTAAAAAACATTCCAAACAACAAAAAAAAATAATCAGAATAAAAAATTAGTGAATTATAGTATTAAAATCACATTGAATTATGTGTGTCCTTCAAAGATAATAAAATATCACGAAGAAATGTTTTTTTTAATACTATTTATATACATTATATACAGTATATATAAAAAAAACAATTAACATGGAAAAATAAGATTTTCTGTCACAAAATATAATTGTATACATATATAAAAAATGCATGTATATATTATAAGATTTATCTTAATGGGTTTGTGATTTTCTATACCGTATGTGATGTTAAATTGCCAAATAAATACACATTTTTATGAATACACACAAGATATTCAAAGATACTTCAAAGATTGAAAAAAATAAATAAAATAAATGTGTTAATGTAAAAAAAAAAACAAAAAAACTTTTGTGAATGTATCTTTTTTACTTTTGCAATTGTTTTGTTTGTTATTAATCGGTTAATTTTTTTTTTTTATATTTTTTTACACACAAACAATAAGCATATATATTATTGCGTTTATTTACAAAATAAAGTATCTATATAAATATAAATATATGTATTTCATTGTAGTCTGTAATTGTTCAATTGACATTATTTATATGTTGAATTAAAATAAATATATTTATTTTAGATATTCATATTATTGATTTTATTATATATTAGTATGCAATCGCAATGAAATTTTCCAAAAACAAAAAAAAATGTTGATCTATTGTCAATACACAGATTAATTTTTTTTGAGATGGTAAACACACTTAAACTTAAACATTTGTTTGTGAATACCTATCTAAGGAAAGAAAAGATGCATTTTTGTGTAAAAATTGAACATGCCTTCGAATATGAATCTCAATCATCAATTTTTTTATTAACAATAAGTATATTAATATTATTTTTCTGTTTTTTTGGTTTTGTTAACCTAAACAGAAATTAAACATTTAATATTCAAGCATATATATGCATTTAAATAAGCTTATCAATCTGCGAGTTATATTAATTTTTTCATATTTTTATCATATTCAATTCAAAATAATCCCTTTTATTTTTTTTTTTTTTTTTCAAAAAATAAAAATATATATGAACACTGAATATATATATATCAGAGATGCATTACAAAAAAATATAATCTAGTCAGATAACAAATAATTATTTACTATATATATATATATATATATATAAATAAATGATGGTGAATTGTTTATATTTTATAATATACTACCATATATATGATAGTATATAATACATTTGATACTGTATATATATTCAACTATATATATATACAGCATCAATAACATAAAACAGCTCATCTGAAAATGGTAAAGAAAACAAAATTATTTTATAGGGTGTATAATATCATATTGTATATGAGATAGAGTATATGTATGTGGATGGATAAATACTGACTATATATGAAGATATATATCGACGCATCTGTAACACACGTGTTTTATTTAAAAAAAACTTTTGAATAAAAATCATTTTGAATTTTTATCTGTCGTTTTCTTTTTCATTTACATTTCATTTTGATAAATTTTATACATTATGCACCATAATGTTGTTATTTGCTGTTAAATATATATATAATATCATAATATATACTCGAATGTATGCATTAAAAGACAGATGAATCTTATAATAAACATCATATAAATATATGATCATGAGTGTTTTGAGATAGGAAAAATTACTCTATATATGTTCTTATACTCTAAACTCGCATCTTATATATACCCTGATTTTATTCTTGTAAATTAATTTTGAAGGTTACATAGGCTGTTGACTGTGACATATTATGACATGATGATGGTATAGATATTTTTTTGTGCATAATATGATGCGTAGATATTATAAAACAAATGTGTTGTGAATGCAATTTGAAATGCATTTAAAAGCATTGCATATCCATAAAATAATAATTTGTTTATATACTGTTTGTATATACATTAAAATTGCATTACACGGAGGATAACGCATGCAGATATAAATTAATAAAATGGGGGGATGTTTTTTAAATTTTTTTCCAATTATTTTCAATAGAATAAAAATAATATAAACACCTTTGTTATATACTTATATAGATAGTATAAAAACAAATCTGATTTTTATACAATTGAATTCAATATTAGTTTCACAATATATAAATATAAATAATACAATTGCATGTAAAATGCCCATATATTGTAATATAAAGTGTAATGCCATATACCATATATAAAAGAAAAACAATCGAATATGTATCTCTTCTTCGCATTTGCAGCATCTGTAAAATAAGATTTATATATACCTATATATAGATCTATATATAGTTTCATGTAAATATATATACGTATACAGAATTACAGAATAAAAATAAGTATTTTAAACTGTTTTGTTTTTTAAAGTATAATAAAAACACAAATATTTTAAATATAAATTACGCGTCTGGTAATGTGCAGTATGTACGTATATGAGATGGTGCACTTGTTACACATTTATAAAATTAAATTAAAATTAAAAAAAAACGAGAAAATGCAAACACGCCATACTCGCAGATATATATATATGTGTAATGAATGTATTGTATGCACGTACGTACACTTTTGTATATAATGCAATTTAAATTTAAAACATTAAATTATGTATTTTAGTGAATTTGCAATAATACTTACTATATAATAATTTTGTCTAAAAATAAAATATATATTTCATTCATTATTTTTTTAGTTTTTATTTTCTTATACTTATTTTCATAACAAATTTTATCCAACATAGCTCGCGAATGTGAGTTACTATGTGTCTGAGTGTGTGTTGTACATATTTTCAAGATGTGCATTTAGTGGTGCATTATTATATATAGATAGATATAAATGCATTTGGTTTTTCATTTTGTTGTGCATATGTACACAGATGCATATTTCAGGCAAAACAAAAAACAGTTTTTCATTAGAAAAAAATAAAATAAAATTATTTAAAAATTGTTCTTGGCATACGCTAAAATAAATTAAATATTAAACGGCATTTTCATTACATATAATATGTATCCTATATTTATATATATTCATAAACTGTGATATGATGCACATTCATTTATGCATTATATATCCGTATATGCAAAATGCAGTACAGAGTGAACAAAATTAAAAATATCGCAGTAATTGTTTTTTTTGTGCTTTTAAAAAGGACCTGAAAATTTTAATTATAAAATGCAGAAAAATTGCAAGGATTTAGGGATAAAAGTTTTAAATGGGATTGCCGAGGGTTCTTTTTCGGGTAACCTTGCATCGATAACCTCTTAAAAGTGCTTGTGATTTATCCGCGTATTAGTTCAAAATGATAACAAATTAAAATGACTGATCTTATCATTTTGTTTTGAAAATATCGGATCACCTTTTATATATATATTTAATATAAAATGTTTAAAAGAACTATATATTTATCTGATTTTCTTTTTTTAAAAGTTATAATAATTTTTTTCATTTCAAATTGGCAAGAGATACCATATTAAAATTTTTATATATATATATTTAAATAAATATAACTAAACATATATTCAAAAATAATATATACATACGTATATTAAAAACCTTTTTATAGAAAAACCTTTATTATATTGTAGTATATTTTAGATTTTCTGATGAAAATAGATTTGATGATGAGTTTCATAGTTCATTGACGGACACACGCACAAATATTATTAAATTTGTTATTTTGAAAAATATTTGTTACAACAATTTTCTTCTTTTTTTTTTTTTTGATAATTCATATACATTTCTAAATGTGATACTTGCGTCCAATGGTATGTATATTCTATATATACCTATATCTATCCTCCAAAAATATGCTATTAGATAGACAAATTATTTTTTTGTTTTAATATTATTATAGTAAAGTAAAAGAAAAAACATATTTTTTATATAAACATATATGATTATGAAATTTTAGAAAAGAATTTTAAATACACAAAAAATTAAAAAATAAAAAACTATTTGTGTTAATCGTTTTTTGTTGTTGTTTATATTTAATTGTTTGTTAATTTTTGGTATATTTTTCAACAAATCGGCTTTCATGATAAATTATTATCTTTATAGATAAACTTTTATAGAGCAGAATTTTATAAAATAATTAATTTTGATTTTAGAGTTAAAACATATTAATTATATCTAGCTGGAATAATGACTATGGAAAGAAAATTACTATGAACAATTTGCAAAAATGTTTATACTCTTAATATATAGTTCCAAATGGGAAATTCATTTCATTTCCTTTCATTTGGTTTTATACCTGCGATTGAATCTGTAATTTTAAAATCACGATATGATACATTTAATAAATAAATAAATACATTATCGTAAAATAGGTCGAATTTTTAATTTTAGATATTATCAAAATATATAATAACAACAACAACAACAACAGAAAATATTAATAATATAAATGAACTTTGAACATATATAAAGCGGACATATAAAAATTGCGCCAGAAAAATAATAGTATTTCAATAATAAAATAAATAATTCATAAATTGTTATTCTATATATAAATATTCATGAAACAAAAAAAAATAATAAGAAATTATATTTTAAATGTCCAATTAAATCGATTAAGTAAAAATATTTTTGTTATATATTAAAATAATTTTATTAAAAAATGTATTTTTAGTTATATATATTTATTTAAAATTCTATTTCGAAAATAGAAATTCTGAAAATTGAATCAATTTGCAAATATCTAAAGAATTTACAACCACGAGAAATCAATAAATGCGATATTGATTCTATTAATATAATATATATATATATCGATCGATCGAAATATGATTTATATATAAAGAAATAAAAATAAATATCTAAAATTATCTTTAAAAAAAAATGGCTTAAATTAAAAAAATGTGTATATTTTATTTTTAAATCGAATAATTTAAATTCACAAATATCATTTTGATATATAAATAAATATATACATATATTATTGTCCGCCGTCGGTGATTTATATATATATACGAATTGTATATATTAATATATATAGTTCATCATCATAATTTTACGTATACAATTTTCCAATATAAAAATATGAATATTTATCAAGAAACATTTAAGGAAGTTATAATATATATAAATATTAAAGAATTTTTCTTATTTTTTTAATTTAGTAAACATTTTTTTTTTGTTATAAATAACAATATTTCTACTTATATACAATTTATTATATCTACGTATATGTATAAGATATAGAACGCAACACGCACAATTATGCATAGCAAATTAGCAAAATATAGTTTAATCTAATTCAAATTCATGAGGAGAAAAAAATTATAACATCATATCTCTCGTATAAGCTTACGTAAAATATCTTCTATAATAAATGTATATTGCGTATATATGTAAACAAATAAAAAGAATAATGAATCAGTTAATAAATTTAATTTACTTTTCTTATATAAAATTTATGTACTCTATATAACTAAAGTGAATATATATGAATATAGTTTAAATATGTAATTATAAAAATGAATAAAATATGTTTATACTGTACATTATTTGTGTATCTATTATTTATATATTATTTTGTATATATGTACTATAAAAATTTACAAAAAAATAAATGCATATTTGCTTAAAAGTTTATTATCTCTTTATAATACAAACATTCATATGTATATTTTGCTATACAAATTTACTTATATGGTCACTGGCATATGTATAGTATATAAATAAGTGTATTTCAAGTATGTATAATAAATGTCGTAAAGTAGACTTAAAAAGTACAAAATTTGCATATAAGATAAGATGATGCACATTTTGTTGGATATATGCGTAATGGTAATATATATATGAATAGCTATATATACATTTTTCTAAATATAATAAGGATGTTCATTAATTTAACTGCGTTTATTTTATATATATGAATTCTATTTGTGAACATTTATATGATCATGTTTATAAGCGAATGGTATTTTTGCAAAATATATACTTTAATTATTGTTTTAAAATGGATATATACATTGTCAAATCAGTGAAAGTTTATCTAACGAAATGTTCCATCATTCAAATAATACTTACATAATAATAAAAACAATATGTAAAAGTATTTATACTTATAATTATTATATTTGGCTTTTTTTTTTGTTTAATTCATGATATCTTATATGCGTATATATCTCACATAATGTCTTAATTGATAGAGTATCATTTTAATTATTATAAAACATTTAATTATCATTTCCTCAACAAACAATATATATACAAAGACAATATGTTCTATATATGGATGGATATACATATATTATTATTATAATTTTCTGCAGTTCATCTGATGAAAATAATTCATTGCTATACGGTTTATAAAATTAATAAATGAAAGGACCATTAATAAAAAGTGTATTTTATCATCAGGAGTTCTCTGTTCTTTGTACAATATTTTATTGCGAATTCTCGATTTCATTATTTTACATTATTTAAGATTTATCTATATCCTATAAAGCAAAATTTTTAACAATTTCTCTGTGTGAGGAATGTATAAAAACAAACTGGGGAAAAGTTTTCAGGATTGAGGCATTATTTAAATCTACGCAAAATTCCAACCCGACTATAGCCGCCCTTTTAGCTGCAATAATTGTATTATTGTTCCAGCATATCCCCAATTAGATATTGATTCTAAATGTTTGTTCATTGAAGAGATCATCTTCTGAAGCATGTTGGTTCGTATAATGCTTATGATTACGAGATAATTCATATGACGAATGTAAATTTTAAACAAGTATTTGAATTTTGCAAAAAACATTACATTTTATAAGAAATATCTTTAATTTCTTATGTTTAATTCAAAATTTAATTAAAATTGTATAAAATTCACACACGCATGTACGCATTAAAGAATTTTCCCAAAAAAAAAAAAAAACTATTGACCATAAAAATAAATCGGAAATCATTTTCTCTCTAAAATACACACTCATTAAAATCACAAAGTCCTTCTGAGAATTTTTATTTTTAATATAAAAATTCAAATTACTAGTTAATAATAGCACAATTTGTAATTTAAACATTAAAAGTCATAAACAAAATAAAAAAAAAAATTGTAAATATATATACAAAAAATCCTCGCTGATATTATAATTTTAAAAGTTAAATTTACTGGTGCCTCGCTGTTTGTGAATCATTTCATAAACAAATCGTATTTTAAATATATATATATATATAAAAAAAAATTTAATTTGTTTTTTATTTTAATTTTATTTTTTGTGAGCTACCAACCAATATTTCTTATATATAAACGATATAATAGTTTATATATATATATGAATGGAATGAACTGTGGATGTAAATAAAAATCAGTCTTATTTTAATTTACATCCAATGAATGGTATATGGTTTTTTTTGTAAATATTCAGCACATATATTTTTACTTGTACTTCAATGAATAATATATATACAAATTCGAGTACTGTACCATAAATACATATATCTATCTATTTTGCTAATGTAAAAAACATAATTTTTGCATCTGTTTTATACTTTCTGAAACAAAACAGATTATTATTATTATTATTATTATTCTTTTATACATACGCGAGAGTATAAAATTGGGATAACATAATATTTTTTTAAAGAAATTTAAAACATTAACAATAACAAAATGTATATATGGTAATAATAATAATAATATTATTAATATATCAACTATATACAAATTATATATACATTTTATTTGAAACAAAAATATGTATAGGATATAGATTTTTTTTTATTTTGAACAAAAAAAAATAATACAACATTGTATATCTATATGAATATATATCTAAAATATGTTTATACAATACATAAATAAGTAACATATAATTTTTTTTGTACATGCATTACTAATTGCACAAATGAACATTCAATTATTGAATGTATATGCCTTCTTTTTGTTGTACAACATTCATTAAATAATTTTATTATACATGTTATGTTATATATATATATATATATATAAATAAAATAAACTCCTACTCTGTTGTATCTCTAAACACTTGCTCTTATCATAAACAATGATCTTAATTATTTAATTGAAATTATACCTGTGTAACATTTTTTTTTAATATATGTATGTATATTGATTCTGTAAAGCGAATGAATTTCATTATTTCATTAGAAAAAAAAACACTTGAATATTTATATATAATAATCGATATACAACCGCGCGCGTACGAATGGATCATGTAAAATTTTATTCAATACTTTATATTTTATTTACATGTAATATATGTTATATATATATTATTAATATTATTATTACTTGATTTTTTTTTTTATTTTAATAAAATAAATACAAAAATTATTTACATATATTTAAAAGAAAAAAGAAAAAAAAAGACGCCTGTCTGAAGAACATAAAAATATGTATTTTATTTATTAATAAATATTTTGTATATATGGTTTTTTTTTTAATTCTGTATATATTTTCAATATGCGTCTATGAATATATCAGAAAAAAAAACATAAAGATCTTGAATATATATATATACCGCATATAAGTTAATGGCTTTTTTTTTGTTTATATATATATGGAAGGAAAATTTTTATAAAGAAATGTTATATATATTCTTTGATTAAATAAAATTTTGATCCTGCGTTTAAAGCTTTTATATCCAGATGTGTCTGTATACGTTAATATATAGCAATTGAAAATCAAATTAAGAATTGATAAAAACATTATACTTGAAATCGAAAATGGAATTTAATCTATACAACTTATTTATATATATATATATATTTTTGTCTGTTTCTTATTTGTTAATTTATATAATTTAATTGGATTTTCATTATTATTTTAAAGAGATACAAATGAAACGATTAGAGACAATTATATTTTACTGATTTTCATGAACGTAATATATAAAAAAAAAAAATTTGTCTATATACAACTAATTTTGTTTTGTAAAATGTTTAGTGCGGTTTCTGAAAAATCAGAATTCATTTGAGGTTTTCACTTAAGATTTAGATTTCACATATAACATTTAAAATTGTAAATATAAGAAAGCGACTATCCTATATAGACAATAATTTCAATTGTCATTACATTATGGTAACGAATGACTATATTTTCAATCCTGCTAAAACCATATTCGTTAACAAAATGTTTTTAAATATATTGTCACCTTATATATATAGAAATATAATTATATCCAATTGGATTAAATCAAAATATATTTGTTTTGTTTTTTTGATAATTTATAAAATCAAATTCACGAAAAATTTATTAAATTCATGATAAAATTTAAAGTTACGATTATAATAATGATATAAAATATATAGTTAAACTGTATGAATTTAAATTTACGCATATTTCGACTCGTGTATAATAAAATTAGATTAAAAAAACAATAAATATTATAATTGACATTACCTACACATAATTTTAATTAATCAAAAAATATATAAATCTAATTTTATACCTGGTATTTAGAAATTCTCTTTTGATGCCAAATATAATTGTAATTTTAAGCAAGTATAAAACATAATTTATAAATTGTTTTTTATTTATATTGTATATAAAATAGAAGGTTGTTCATACCCGAATACAAAAATTTGCGTTTTTTATTAAAGTATATATGTATATAAATATATATATATATTTTTGATGATCTAATAAGCAATTGTGATTTGAATTTTTAATATCCCTACCTTGTTTCGTTTTTTTTTTATTAAAATTAATATCAAAAATACTGATATATACTGTTTATAGTAAATTGGTAAATTTTAACATAATAAATTTAACGTTTCGTCCTCAATTATAACAATACGGGCATAATCAATTTAAAATTCGGTAAGCATATATAAAATTATAATAATTCTATGAAAATTGTTTACGAATTTGTTATATAAATACATTAATCAATGCTTTAAAGAAGGTTATTTATTTTATTTAAAATATTGCAAAACCTTGGCATTCTACTGTCGTGAAACCGTAACAAAATCACTTAATCAGGCGAAAAACTTAATCAGAATACATTTAAGGGAATTTTGGGTGGCCAAAATTTAATAATATGTTGATTAATTTATGAAATTTTCAAAATAAAAGCAAAACATATGAGAAAAAAAAACTTAAACTGAAAAGCAATAAGAAAAAATAAGTTACACTTTAGGTATAATTAGTCTTTAGCTGAAATGCTTAATTTAAATGATTGATAGAGTCATAAGAAGGGGGAAATACTAGCTCTTTGGAGACTGTTCCATAATCTTGATGTTCTTGGAAAAAAAGAAATTTTCAAATCTGTTGGTTAGAAAAAAATTAATAGATATACTGAATATGGATGTGCCATTTGAGAATTCCTTGAATTATAAGGAGAAGTTAAATAGGTCCAGGAATTAATTTGAATTAGTTATTCATATATTTTAATAATATATCCCATCAGTATATAAAATACCACACAGATCTGTAATATATGCGAATAAAAAATGTTCCTTTTCGCATTTCTGGATTCAAATTTAAACATGCAATATATCAATAAACATATATAATTTCCATATACTTCATCGAAGATATATTTATAAAATATATATATTTATAGAATATAAATCAAAAATTGTTTATTAATATAATTATTTTCATAATTTTATTGTATATGGTATATATACCGCATGCAGTATACTATATAGGAAGAAAAATATGCATATGTAATATTATAAATTATTATTTATTTTTTTACAGACCTTAAAATGTTCCATTTTGATTTATGTTTTGAAAATTTCTATATGAACATTATTATACAAATCATCATATTATTATATATACAATATGATTTATATAAATATTCTTTTGCTGATATATCTTTCAATATCTGTTTTGTACCGTATTTAATAAAATAAGAAAAACAAAAAAAATTACCAATTTTTTATATGCGGTTATTACATGCGATTTTGAATATATATAAGATTTAATGCCATTATTATTTTTTAAGTATATTATTTTTGTGGATATTCATTTAATAATTTAAATGTGAATATATTTCATAATAATTCAACGCGAATTTATATACATATATATAAAATTAATTAAATTATAATTCAACAAACTAAAAAAAAAAAAAATAATATTTTATCATAATCATTTTGTATTTTTGTATATATATAAGAATAATTTATATTTTATTTAATTTTTTTTTTATAACACAAATATATAATCGTCAAAGAGATTTTCGTGATTAGAATTTATAATTTTTTTTTTCTTCTTTATTTTTGGGTTGGTTATATTTATTATAGGTAAATGTTATTATGTAATCTTTATTTTAATCATACATCATTTTATATAATTGTTAAGACTTACTCAGCACAAACACACATAAGTTATAAAATAAATACACTGATGAATATCAGTAATATTTCGTAGATAAATTCGTAATGATGATACTTTTTTTTATTAAAAAAATTTTGGTGAATTTTCTCATATTTGAAATATATTGACACAATCGAAATCACTTTATATATTGTATAAAGAACTGCATTCTTTTTCAAAATATTATTAATAGGAAAAAATAAAAAATATCATTTATTCATAACAATACAAAAAAAAACATTAAAAAATAATGTCATTTTTTTTTTTTTTCATTTTTATATATCTAAAATTTTAATTAAATTATTTATTTATATACAAATAAATTGATATTTTTATCATATATGTTAATTTTAAATTACTTATTATAATATGTAAGTATAATTACATATATACATATAAATATAATTTAAAATGTCTATTGCATAATTGACATTATAATATCTGAATAGTAAAATATAAAAAAAAAAATGTTAATATAATAATTTATCAAACAAACAATAAGCAATTGAATGAGGAATAAATAATAAATTTATATACTATTATTGCATATAGTTTTTTTTTTCTTTAAATTGTAAACATAAAATTTTACACTTAAGGCCTTAAGGTATATTATTATTATTACTACAATTATACAATTTATTAATATACAAATAAACGCACCTTTTCTCATTATAAATGTTCGATTACGTAAAAGTAATTTTTTTATATAATGTCAAAGAACTTTATTATTATTATTATTGTTGTTGGTGGTGTTGTTAATTAATTAAAAATCTAATAATATTATTACAATTATTGTTGTTAAAAGAATTAAAAATGAAAAACCTAACTAAACGAAAAAAATTAACTGTCATCATCTGTATTCAAGATGGTATATACGTTTTCCTTCCTGTTGTGAGGTCACGTGAAAAGAGTTTCCGGTGCAACATAATGAATATTTTAAAATTGTGTATATATACAGTAGAATAAATGTAGATATATATTATATATATATATGCGGATAGTTGGTTTATAATACACCGAGAGAGGTTCATTGATAATTTTATCCAAAATCTTTATGGGGATATGTATGTGCGGTTACAAATTACATAGATGTATGAACATATAAAAATAATTATAAAAATCATCGTTGATTTGTGTACTAATACATTATTATTATTATTATTATTACTATGTTTTAAAAGAAGAAAAAAAAAGAAATTTTTATTGTTGTTGTTGTTTTTATTGAATTGTTACACGAATACAAACGATTTTTTTTGATTTTGTTGTTGGGAGCTTACACACACAAAACTATATAGAAGACGATATGAAGCTATACATATCTATATGTTATAAATTTCCTTTACTTTCTTTATGGATTGAAGATTTAACAACATATTATTATTTACAAATATATATATATATAATATTCAATCTGTGTACATACTCATCTATTATATACAATGATGCGATGGAATGGGAAAAAATAAAATTATCAAATAACAATTAATTGACATTCAGAACAGCATATATGGTATATAAAAATCGTATCTATATGTTATTTATTTTTTTCATTTGGTTTTGGTGTTTTAAAAAACAAATGTTTTTCTTTTAGATTTTATAATATATTCTCTGTCATTTAAATGCTTTTGAATAAAAATCACTCTTTGACATTAAATATACATATAATTTTGTAAAAAAAAAAAAAAAAAAAATTATTCACATGTAATTTGTAAACAATATATAATTTTGTATATTCATCATGTAGTGAGAATTTGTTTATTACATTAGGTACGCGTATTGGGAGGTCTATTGGTTCATGCGAATATATAAATTTAATTTCTAAACCTAAAGGTATTATATAATTATTATATTACATACTGCGTATATATTAACAAATCCAATCTATACATATTTGACCCATAATTTTGTAATGGTTATATATAATTTAATGAAAGTAAACATTCATAAAACTGCCAAAGTTTATTAAAAATTAACCCAAAATTTTTTTTTTTGATATTAACAAAACAAAATTACTTTATTCAATATATAATGGTGTTGATCCCCCTTCGGAATAGAAGTATTACAGAAAAAAAAACCCATTTAAATATACATAATTATGCAAGAAGTGTATATTTTTTTTTGAATACCAAAATCTCTTAAATTTCTTTGAAGTTTTTCAATACTATATGAATGATATAGATGATGAATGATATAATATATGAAAAAGATACAATTTTTCAAATATATATTAATTATTCATTTTAATATATGTATCAATTTTATGTTTATTTATATCAGATTTGATTTAGATTAGTTTTTTTTTCTACTTCTAAATATCGAATAAAAAAAAATTTATTTACAAATTTTTGTATACCAAAAAAAAAAAAAATTGTTTATTTTATTATGGTAAATTCAATTTTTATATGAACAAAATCTAATAAAATGTTTCATTAATCAAAATTTTTAAAATTTGTATTATATAGTACATTTTCATCTCGTTTTGAAAATTTCACAACTTTTATTTTACAGAAATTGCAGCAAATAAGTTTTTTTTTATATATTTGGAAGTTATATACAGACAAAATTTTACCGGAATAGGATATTAAAAGAAAAAAAAAATTACGGAACTTACATGAAGACATACATTATGGATATATGAAATGTCTTTATCGTCGTTATTTGTATTTAAATATTTTCAAGGAAGTTATCAAGAAGATATAAGATTATATTTGTCTATATTGTATTTATGAATATATCTTAAATTATTCCATGTATAGTTGGTAAACGATTGTGTGTTTTAATCAAATCAATGATTTCAAAGTAAATATATTTGAAAAATTATTCCTGTGATAGTTTTATATATATTGAAATGTTTAATAATGCATTGTTTTTCAACTTGTTGATTGTCGTTTTAGTCAAAATAAATTCTAGTAAAATTTTCAACGATAATGAATTAATATACGCGATCATTATTATATATTGTATTGTATGTCATCGTACATCGACACATCGACGCAATAAAAAAAAAGATAATCGCATATTTAATTACTTCTTCTTCATTTTTTTATTTATTATTAATTTCATTTTATCATAACACCAAAAACAATATAACTTTATATATATATATATAATTTATATTCAATAAACGTTTTTCTTTTCACTTATTAGCACATACATATCATTTCAAATTATAATAATCTATATATTGATATATTCACATTATTATTATTATTATTTTAATTTTAATTATTTATATAGGAGTGTATATAAAAAACATTTCTATATAAACAACATTAATTATTTTACTGTTGTGAATAATTACCCCATTCCATCCCATATATACTTTTTATATTGCCATCTTAAGTATATAGATAGATAGATAGACAAATGGATAAGTATTTTATTATTTTTTTTTACATATATATACGTACATACACCATATATATAAATATAATTAATAATTTAATATAATATATAATTAATGTGAATGTTAAAAACAGAATATTCACATACGATATTCTTCGTCTTCATAAACTTAACATCTATGAATTTATTGTAGATTTAGTCTTTCGTATATATATATATTAACATTTTAATTATACCAAAAAAATATTGTTAATATAGAAAAAAAATCTTATATACCCAAACAAAACTTAATTTCTTTTACCATCAGTTAGTCTTTCCCAAATAAACATATATATTATTGAGTTATACAAGAGCATATGTTATGATATTTTTAAAGTTTATTTTTTATATATCGCATAATATTACTATAATCCAGCAAGATACATCAACATTTTTGCAACTGTCACATTTTATATACGTTTTTTTTTGGAATTACAAACCCACAAAAAAAAAAGAATAGAATAGTCGCAGATTTTTCACAGGAGTGTATATCCTAAATGTATAAGATAAACAAATGAAATATCTAATAAAAATTGGTCTATTGCAAACGTATCAAATTTCATAAAACTTTTTTTAATGACTTTATATGAAAAAAAAAAAAATTATTGAGATATATCTTACTAATTTACTATATACAATTTGACTGCTAAAATATACATATAATAATAGATGTTGTTAATGTTTAAAAATATGGCAAAAAAAAAATGATTGTAAAACATATTTATAAAATACATTGAATATACAAACAACATCTTATCTTATGTATAATGAAAAACATATTGCCATTTTTTTTTTCATTTACAGACAAAATATATTTTCAACATTAAAAATAAAATGATTTAATATTTAATATACAAAACCATCTGAGATAATGTTTAATATTTTTAATAATTATAAAAAAAAAAAAAAGATTATATAATTATAAAAATAATAATATTCATTTATAAAATGAAATGATGCGTTTTGTTGTAATTATAATTATTTGCAAAAATGATCTCTTTTGTGACTTTTTTCTATATACATTTGCATTTTCTTCTTCTTCTTTCGGCGGATTATGCATGCAAATATATGAACGCATAAAATATATACAATACATAATATAATACAAATATTGTTTTAGAAAATCACTCTAACACAAGTTATGTTTAAAAATTTTGTTTATTTTATATTATATGCGTACACAAGTTCGGTAATGATCAATAAATATATATTATATTTCATTTCTGATGTTTAATTATTTTAATTATAGATAAAGATTATTATTATTATATAGTATATGATCTAATTATGGTGATGTATACAAAAAAATCACAGAAAATTTATGCGAATTATAAATTTATTATATATAGTAATAAAATAACAAACAACTACACATTATTTATATGCTTTTTTTTCTTTTTTTTACATATATACATGAATAAAACGAATTAATTATAATATTTAAATATATATTTTCGGACAGTACTTTCATTATTTAAGGCTTATAAATTATTAATATATATTAAAGTAATAAAAAAAATTATTATGAATCTTATTTGATTCAAATATTATAAAAAAAGCAAAAAAAACACGAGGACGTAAAACAATACTCTGTTTATTATATTAAAGAAATTTAATTTATTTGCCATATATTTATGAAATTTATGTCATTGACTTTATCAAAAAATGTTTTTTTTTTTAATTTTGGCAGATATGATTTTATTTTGTTAATGTACTTTAATGGAAATTATACTTTATATATTGAAATGAATGAAGAGATTAACGAATTTACAGAAAAAAAAATTGATATAGAATTGATAGAATGAATGAATACATTTGGTTTATTAAAATAATATAATCATATATAATTATAATTGTATACGCAGGGAGTTAAGGAAAATTATCAAATATGATATAGTGATATTTAATGATATTTTACGTCAATGTCAGTCTTATTCATAAATATGATCTATAACCAATATTGTCCCTATATGGAATATTCAATGCAAGACAAATAATCCTGAGAGTCTCTGTACACGAATTGGAGTCCTGTGAGTCTCGTTACAATATATGTTTCAGCTGCTAAAAGAGGTTTTAGTCTGTAAACGTTTGTTCCTCTTCCATAAAAATACAGTCTAAATTAATGTCAATTATGTCATATGAATTTCTCGAGCGATTTTTCACAAATAATTGAATAATTAAATATTTTTTTCCGATTTTTCTCATATTTCTTATAGATTTTGACCATATATTCTAAACAAAACTCCCCGAATATTGTTTTTTTTTATTGTATTCTTAAATTTTTCTTAAAGACAAGTCAATTAAAGACATACTTATAATATATATAACAATGAGGCAATATAAAAGGATAAGGAGACATTTTACAAAAGGAAATTGAATTAAATTATATATATAAAGAAAATAAATTACTCTTTAATTAAGGTTTTTTTTTTATATATTTAAAACTGGATTGCAAAATAAAAAAAAAACGAAGAAGCAATAGAAGAAACAATATATTTATTAAAATTAGCATATATTATTTAAAAATATAGACTTGCAATATATATTATTATAATCACATTTATTTTTCACATATTTGAATAATATCTATACATGAATGAATAAATATATATATATATAGAAATAAATGAAAACAATCAATTAAACTCTTTTCAATTGAAATCAATTAATTATTTATTGTACGGTCAGTTTAAAAATATATAAGCAATGAAAAATGAAAAAAAAAAATTTATTATTGTTCTTTTTCAATATAATCATATGCCAAGAAATGCGATGTTTTGTTTTTTATTGTATATTTATCTTTTTATAATATATATATATTCAAATATATATAATATTTTTTAATGTATTTAAATGTAAATACCTTTTGATGTTTTTTTTTGTTCTGCTGAATTCATTTTTATATATACAGAAATTAATTCATATATAAAGAAATTTCTTATATCTTTGAATTGAATGATTTTATTTGTTTGAATTAAACAAAAAAGAAAAATTTCTTTCCAATTTCCAATAAGAAGAAGGTCATTTTGATTATATATACAAAATAAATAAATATCTGCAGATGGTGTATATATAATTTATAAGGCAATCATTTTGAATATTTAGTCGGAAATTTGTATTCAAATATTGGTGATTAGTAAAAAAAAAAAGATTGATGTAAGGAAAATGTTTTAAAGTTACCATATAAAACGATAAAAACAACTTAATTTTATCAATTTATTATCGTACGATTAATTTGTGATACATTTGATCATTTAAACAAAACAAATTTTTTTATCTTAATAGTAAAACAACAAAATAAATCCCCTTTAAACGCATATTATGTAGAATTTTGAATGAAATAAATTGATATAGAATAATTTTTTTATCTTTTACCATTAATTTCAGATAATGACAATCACAGAAGAGTGGAAAAAATTCCTGAAAATTCAACAGTTGTATTAGAGTGTAATGCAACAGATGCCGTTTGGTATCTAAACGATAATCTAGTCTATAATTCAAAAACTTCAATTTCAAAAACGTAAGTATATATACATACTATATTATTTACAACTCTGTGGTGTAAATGTTAAAAATGCCAACCTAAAAATTCTAACGAAATTTTGGGGTCGTGGGTTCGAATCCTACTGAATGCATAAAATATGTTTTGTGTTTTCGGTTATTTTTCGAATCTGAATTTTAACACAGAGTTGTATATTCCGCTTGCGGTTGGTCGTACGGCTAATTACCGACACCGTAAAAGCCACAAATTAAGTTAACAGAAGGCTGTTGTTGGACGCTAAAACCAGATTGTTGGTTGTATAGCGAAAAATTTATTTTTTATTATTATATTATTTAGGTTTTATATATTGTATATAATTAATAATTAACATTTCGTTTCTCTTTCGATGCCGCGCAGTTATAAAATCATAAAATATAATAAAACAAATAATGGTACTTATACTTGTAAATCAAGAAAATTACAATTTACTAGAAGTATTAAATTAGAAACATTAGAAAATAATAATAATAAATTATTAGGTATGTATTTATACATAATTCTATTTTATAAATATAATAACTACAAAAAACTGTGAAAAATTATCGTATATAGGTTTACCGATTTTCTTAAAACAATATGAATTACATAATGTACGATTATCACTGTCAGGAATACCGATTACATTTGTATGTCGTGCAATAGGTTTGTTTGCATTATCAATATTATTTGTCAGTTCAGTTGGAATTGTTTTTAATACATTTTTTATTTTAAATTCAGGAATCCCATATCCAAATATAACATGGACAAAAGATAATAAACCAATAGACGGCCAATCTAGAAAGGTATCATTTGAAAAATTTTCATTATTTATAGAACATTTATTACCATCAGATTCTGGCGATTATAAATGTGTTGTTTGTAATCAAAACGGATGCATTGAATCTACAACAAAGTTAGAAGTTATAGGTAAAATATATAACAAAATATAATTATGATTGTTTTGATGAAAATTAACTGACTGCAAAAAAATAAATAATTTATATAAATATATGATTTTATAGAACAAGAACAATCAGTTGCGTATATTAAAGAACGACATCCAAAAAATATATCTGCATTAATACATTCTACGGCAATATTTGAGTGTCCAGCGTTAACGAATATAATCAGTCATATTAATCTGTATAAATATAAATCATATAATGAATCTGTTGGTGAACAACCAGCCAATGGAACAATTGAAATTAAGGTACATTATCTAATAAATAAAGTTAAACTTTTCCGTATATACATTTATCGAAATGATTTTAATTTATCTTTAACATAATTTTTTTTATTATATAGCGGGATCCAGCTCATTTTGCAAGATTTCCAATTAAAAATGTAACACATGCTGATGAAGGATGGTATACCTGTATGACAACAACAATTACTGGTCGAAAAAGATTTACCAATGCATATTTAAAAGTTATTGATGGTAATATTAATATGTTTTTAGAGCTTTAATTTACCGTTTGTGTTTGTTTGTCAATTATTTATTTCTGTTTTGCTGAACTTTAACTTTTTCCATCCCTTACCTTTGATTTAATTGTAATTTTTATTCAATTAAAATTTTATCAAATTTTGTTATAGCCGGAAATAATCCAATAAATGTTGATAATCTTGAAATTCAATCTCAATTATCGGAAAATATTAGTCGAAAACAAGTGGGAGGCGACGACGATAAACTAGATAAGGTATGTTTGTTTTTTATTCGATTTTTAATTGTTTCTAACCAACATAAATCTTTATTGCTTATAGAACTATAAACGGTACAGTGATGATGAAAATATTGAAGAATTTATTGGTGATGAAGGATTAGCGGATAACGATGATGATGATGATGATGATACAACAAATGACGAAGAGGAAGATTATGATTTTAAAGAAGATGATAATTTGGAAAATGAAATGGAAGGATACAACAGTAATAAAAATCAAAATGCAAACAATAATAATGAGAATGCTGATAATAATCAAAATAATAATAATAATAATAAAAACGAAAAAAATCAGAATAATCAAAATACACAAAATAATAATAAAAATAAAGTATTAAATGTAACTGGTCCACCGATTTTTGCAAAACCAAATGAAATGAATAAATTACATGCAAAACCATCAGGAAATATGGTTCGAATAAAATGTATTGCATCAGGTGCGAGGATTTTTTTTAATTATATATAAGATGAAAATATATAATTTTTATTTAATATTATTATATATTCTGTATAGGAAATCCACATCCAAATATAACTTGGACAAAAGATAATAAACCGATAGATGGTAAATCAAGAAAGGTAACATATGGAAAATGGTCGATATTTTTAGAAGATCTATTACCAAAAGATTCCGGTGAATATAAATGTTTAGTTTGTAATATATACGGATGTATTGACTTTACAACAAAATTGGATGTTAGAGGTATGTATATAAAATTTAAATAGTATATAATTTTTATATTATTAAATACACAATATATATAATAGACTAAATTTCGTTAGTAATTTATAATTAATTGATTGAGTATATTTATGTGTTGTATATAAGAAAATTATCGCGAATTTATTAATTTAATATATATAATAAAAATAAATATACAAAAATATATGTATATAAATGTGGATATAGATCGTTTTCCAGCACGTCCTTATATTAAAGATGGATATCCAAAAAATATAACTGCTTTAGAAAATTCTACGGCAATATTTGAGTGTCTTACGTTAACCGATTTAGCCGCACATATGACACTGTATAAATATAAAGCATATAATGATTCCGTTGGTGGTCCAACAAATGGAACAATCAAATTTATGGTACATATAAAATCAAAGTTATATATAATAATTGGTTATGGGTCATTATATACACATATATGTTATACAAATATCAACTTTTTTATATATATACTTTTTTTTATACATACATATATATTTCACCAACATTTTTTCAATACAATTATACTGCAGTCACCCACTATTCTATATATTCACACATGCAGCACCCAAAAACACAAAAATACACCAATATTTATTTGCACATTTTCACATTTAAATTAAATTTTAAGTTGTGGAAAATTATACTATAATTATATAATAAATGATACGAAACATATCAATGCGAAATGAACCTTTCAGTCATCAGTCAGCTCCAATGCAAATTATTGAATTCTTCCAAAGGGTTTCAAATAACAAACTTAAAGATTATTTATTGGGTTGGATACAAACAAATGAAATGGCGCAAAATAGTGAATTTATTAATCTTAACTACTTTGGACACCAAAATGTAAATTAATTTAATCCTATCCCGTTGATTAACATATATGTATACGGTCAAAAGAATAGATTTTATTATTATATATTATAGCATGAACATATATGTATATCATTATTATATATCAATAAATTATTTATAGGGTGGATACAAATTTAATTATATAGATTTAAATTATATAATTAATAAAACTATATGTTTAACAAATTTATTATAACACTAACAACTCTGCATTAACTTTTTCATTAGGCATAAGTCTGATGAAGTGGTTAATTTCATCACACAATATATATATATTTTCATAATATAAAAAAAATATAAATATACTTTACAGATCGAATAAATCATATACCGATATTGCAAAATACACCAAAAAATCAAACTTTATCATTGAATTTTAATTTTACTATGCAATGTAATTTCATATCCGATCTTCATATGCACATACAATGGTTTCGGGGTGGATGTAATAATTGTACAGACATTTATTTAAAGGTGATGGTTATATATGATGATAATATATAAATATATAAATGCATGCAAATTATATTTCTTTTATTGCGGTCTCATATTTTTTGCTTAATTAATATTTTTGGTTTTGGTTTTTTAAATAATAAAATTTATATATATATGATTTTAAAACCTTTCAATATTATACGAACACAAAACAAAAAACAGCCGGATCCCGATAATTCGGAAATATTTGTAATTACAAATGTAACACATGCTGATGAAGGATGGTATACATGTTTAGCAGCAAATAGTTTAGGAAATACATTTGCAAGTGCATATTTAAGAGTTGTTGATGGTAAATTATTGAAATTATGTTTTGATTATTTTTCCTATATAATTAAGAAATTATCTGAATGAATTTGTTTATATAGATATAAACGATGAACCAATATTTGCACCAGTTAAATCTCCATCGTTTTTATTAAATATTGTGGCTGTCGGTTTAGGTTCGGCATTTTTAATAGCTATTTTATTTATGTTTATGATATTTAAAAAATTAAAACATGAAAAATTAATGAAACATCGTGCAATGGAAACCGTTCATCAATGGACAAAAAAAGTAATTATTGTTAAGCCGGCCGTCGATACAACAAACAATGAAATTATGCAAATACCAATTGTGAAAATTGAAAAACAACGTACAACAATGATACAGACCACAAATGATCCGTCACCGTTAAACGAATATGAATTTCCATTGGATTCAAATTGGGAATTTTCACGATCACAATTGTCAATGGGCGAAACACTTGGTGAAGGTGCATTCGGACGTGTTGTTATGGCCGAAGCCCAAGGTTTAATAAAAAATGCATCGGCTCATTTAATTGTTGCCGTGAAAATGGTTAAGGAAGGTCATACGGATACGGATATGGCCAGTTTAGTTCGTGAAATGGAAGTTATGAAAATGATTGGTAAACATATAAATATAATTAATTTATTGGGATGTTGTAGTCAAGATGGACCATTGTATGTAATCGTTGAATATGCACCACATGGTAATTTAAAAGATTTTCTGAAAAAAAATCGTCCAACATCCGAATTGGACATATCAAATATGATGATGAATCAATCAATAACATCAAAATTAGCCAATAGTAATTATAATAATATTAATAATCATAATAATGGTGATGATGAAGATATCGATAAAGATACAAAAAATTTAACACAAAAAGATTTAATATCATTTGCGTATCAAGTGGCACGTGGTATGGAATATTTAGCATCAAGGCATGTAAGTTGAAAATATATAAAAAATTGTTATTTTGCGATTTGTAAACATTCATATTAATGTTACTAATTTATTACTAGTGTATACATCGAGATTTGGCAGCAAGAAATGTACTTGTATCCGATGATTATGTTGTAAAAATTGCTGATTTTGGTTTGGCCAGAGATATACAAGAATCAGAATATTACAGGAAGAATACAAATGGGCGATTACCAATTAAATGGATGGCACCCGAATCATTACGCGATAAATTTTATGATACACAAAGTGATGTGTAAGTTTATCTAATATTGATTAATTTTATTTTATTAATAAATTCTCTTCATTATTTTATTATCAATATAACAGATGGTCCTATGGTGTTTTATTATGGGAAATTATGACTTATGGTGAACAACCATATCCACAAATATTTTCATCAGAACATTTATATGAATTTTTATTAGATGGTAATCGAATGGAAAAACCAACAAGATGTTCATTTAACATGTAATTATAGATATTTAATAAAAATTTTGAATGGAATTAATTTTTATAACTTGAATTTCTGTCAATTTTCAGATATATGCTAATGAGACAATGTTGGAATTTTATACCACATGAACGTCCAACATTTACCGAAATTGTTGAAAATTTAGATAAAACATTAGCGGCCACAGCAATCGATGAATATTTAGATTTAGGTGTACCAATATTAAAAACACCACCGTCCAGTGATGATGATGATTCAGATACAGAAACATTACGTGAACAATCTTTACTACGATATCAATATTAATGTGCGAGAATATATAACTCTATAATATATTTATTTATATTAAATTACATCAGTATTTTGAAAATAATTTTCATGTATGTGCAGTCTATATAATAATAAGAATGGGCGGACAATTTTGCATTATTATTATAATTATAATATAATTGAACAATGCCTAAATCTGATTGAAATAAATGTTTTTGATATCTCTCTAAATCAATAACAAACAAAACAACTTTTATACAATGCAGAGTACCCGCCCAGAACCCAGTGGAAGGCGATTTAATTTAATTGTAAATACAGAAACAATAAGGTGCATAACTATTTTAGAAGCAAGAGATAACAACCCAAAAAATAAAATGTTACTTAATAATTTTGTTATATATAAGATGTTATTTGTATATTAAGTCAATTATAATAAGATTAAATAAGATTATGAAATACAAAACAACTATTAATTAATTTTACGCGATTAAATTTAAAACGATATATTAAAAAAATATACAAATTTTATGGTGAAATAAAATTTGTAAATTGATTTTGTGACTTGAATATAATATATAAAGAACAATTGAATAGCACAAATATAGATTTTAATTATATTTTTGTATATATAAATAAAATGAAAATTAAGGTTTGTAATTTAATTCAAGTGTATAAAAATAGTATTTTGTAAAATATACCAAATAAATTAGAATAAGTTTTTGTGGTTTTTTTTTTAAATTTAAATCATTCAAAATGATTTTTTTTTTGTACAATTATTCAAAATTATTTAATTTAACAAAATTTAAAGAGAAATTCATCCATCCAAAATTTATTTATTATTTTAAAAAAAATTGTACGACAACAATAACGAGTAATTCTTTTTATATTATAAATTATATAGAGTAATTTTGCAATAATTAATTTTTAAATATAGAAAAAAAAATGCATTTATTCAAACTTCATATTAATTTGTATAAGTAATAATAATAATTATTATATAAGTATAAAGGTGTATTTTAAAAAAGTGTGTTTTCGTAAATATAAACACCATATAGAATTACTAATCGTGTTTCCCAAAGGGGTTTAGGAAACGAACTGTATAGATTTTTTGTTCAATCAATTTACATATTTTTTAGTAATTCTATATTGTGTTTGTTATAAGTGCGGGAAATTGTTTGAGAGAAATAAATTAATTATGATATATATATAAAACTATATAAAAAGGATTTTGATTTTGAATGAACATTTTTGTATTAAAAATTCTTTTATAAAAAATATTTAATACAAAAATGAGATATAAAATATAACATTATAAGTAATAAATTATATTTATATATAATAATGATATAAAGCGATATCATGTAAAAATTAATTTTAAAATTAACTATTATTATTTTTATTGTAATTATTTTAAATGATTTATAGTTTATATACAGAGAATGTAGCAAAAAAAAAATCAAGAATTTAATCTCAAGTTTTTAACAAAATTTTGAAATTATAAAATAATTTATTTAACTCATCCTTTAACAATTCCTTTATACATCGTAATTACCAATATATACAATAAATTATAATAATTGTAATAAAATTATAAAAGGTTTCACAAACATAAAATATGAAATCTTATAATTATGAATGAAGTTTTATGAATTTAATGCAGATAAATAAATTAAAAAAGAAACAAATATAAATAGAATATAATTTTTTTGTTAACGTCAAGTCTCGCCCGTAAGTTATTTAAGTCCACGTTTTCCTTATAGAAAAAACAATGGATTTCTTAATTCTTTACGATTTTCATAACATAAACAAAAAAATCCGTTAATAATGGCCAAAATTTGCTTTGATGCAACTGATGCCTCTGATGCCTTAAAGATCTTAAAATTTATAAATTAAATGCTGTTTCATTCCACATTGTCAAATGAATAATATACAAAAATAAAACTATTTAAAATTATCAAAATTTATTAAATTAAAAAAATAACATTACAAAATATACTAATAAATTGGAAAATTTAAATCAATATTTTTAGCCCATTGTTGTAATCCACCAATTAGATCTTTGGCTGCAATTTTATTTTGTGTAATTAATTTCATATGTTGAACGGCCAGTTGTGAATCATTACCACGACGACAAACAATATATACTTTGTAATATAATAAAAAAAAACAATCAAAAGAATTATTATTTATATTTGGAAAATATTAAAATATTAAAATAAATTAATTAGAATTTATTTGAATTTACCTTCTTTATTTTGATATTTTTCAAAATCATCAATTTTCATATTTAAAAATGTATTCATTGGAATGTTTATTGAATTTTCAATATTACACATTTCAAATTCAATTGATGGACGGACATCAATTAGTTCATGTGTCAATTTATTTTCTGCCCCATTTATTCGATTATATTCCATAACCGTTATACGATCACTTTCATTTAAAACCGATATCATGGACGCTGTATTATCATTTGCCGGCATACCACAAAATGTTTCATAATCAATTAATTGAGTTATCACGGGATTATCGGAACACAATTCACAATTTACACGTTTACCACGTAATTTAACATTAATAAATGTACATTGTAAACCATCGTATAATAGTAAACGTTCACTTAATACACCATCCATATCTAGTATCATTTTAATGATTTCCATAGATTGGAGTGTTCCGATAACACCGGGTACCGGGCCAATAACACCACCATCACCACAATTGGTGATGGCTTCAGCGGGCGGTGGTATCGGATATATACACCGATAGCACGGACCATTTTTATAATTATATACCGTTAATTGACCTTCAAATTTTACCGCGCTACCAGACACTAACGGTTTACCTCTTAAAATGCATGCATCATTTAAGAGATATCGAGTCGGTGCATTGTCGGTGGCGTCCACCACATAATCATATTTGTCTATTATTTCAAAAATGTTTAAACTATTTACCTGGACATTATATGGTGTTACTTGAATTTCATTGTTAAGGCTAACAAAATATTTGAATTTGATTAGTTTCTGATTGTTTGAGATCCTTATCTTATTTTATTCATATGCTTACGATATTAATGCATTAGCGGCTGATGTTGCCTTTGTAATATTCAATTTTCGATGCCGGTGCAATATTTGACGATGCAAATTACTCAATTCAACTTTATCGTAATCGACAATACCGATGTGTCCTGAAACAAAAAATATTTTACATCAACAAAAGGTATATAATAAAAGATTTTGTTTAATAACGTTGCATGATTGAATGATAATTTTTTATATTTACCTACACCGGCACCAGCCAAATATATTCCAGCCGGGCATCCAAGACCACCGGCACCAATTATAACCACTTTTGCTTTACGCAATTTCATTTGTCCCTGAACACCAATTTCAGGTAATATCATTTGCCGGCTATATCGTTCCACTTCATTTTTATTAAATTTATGACCAACATCATCGTCATCATGTGCATTCGATGGTGTACTTGACTTTATAAACAAATTCGATAAAAAATTGGTAAAAAATATAACAAATTATAATAGACATGATTTGAAAAACTCACTACTACTGAATCAACGTATTCATCAATTGTTTTTTGTAAATCAATTTCCAATTCTTTTATTTTGCTTATAATACTATTAATTTTTTCACTCATAATTATTATTATTAATGATTAATTAGTTTTATTTCAATTAATTTAATTACAAAAACAGATTAAAAACAAATTAAAACTTTAATTTTCACTTGTTGGAAGAGCTCTTGGGATATTATTTTCTGATTTGCCGGCCCATATAAAAAACTAGTTGACATATCGATAAAAATCACAAAAAAAAAAATAAATATATAACTTTTTCTTTCATCGACCGACGGCCATCTATATTTAAATAACTCATTTAACCATAATAATTTATAAAAGGAGAAATATTTGCCATTGCGGTTGTTGTTGTTTTTTGTTGCATATTTGCAAATTTTTGATAAGAAAACAAAAAAATTAATGCGAAAAAAAAACAGGTGAATTGTAAATAATAAATAATGAAACAAAAACAAATTATAATTTTTAATTAGTTTAAAGTTTAAATTATTTATAATTAATAATTGAATATGATTAAATGTTGTTGTAGTGATAAGGAATGTAAAAACAATTCAACGGATGCTATTGATCATGAGGAAAGTCCAACTGTTGTACAAATACCAATTGTTTATTCACATAAATATGCAGTAAAATTCTGTGGTTTAGAAAAACTGCATCCATTTGATGCTGCCAAAGGATATCATATTTTTGAGGTATGTTCTTGAAATTGAATTATTAAAATATAGATTCTTTATCGATCCAATTTGAAATAAGTATAAAATAATTAACAGATTCTGTTATCTTATTATTTGGAATAGTTGAGATAACATTAGCCAATTTTTTTTCAACTGTACATTTTGATAGGCTCCTTCTTAAACAAATCATCCCTAATCGAATCATCGCTTTGAACGTTAATTTTACCCCATTATACATATATTTAATATTTGTATGATATCTCTAAATAATTTTTATTTATTTATTTACATTTTTTTTACAGAGATTAAAATCGAAAAAGATCATTGAAGATGAAA
This sequence comes from Dilophus febrilis, assembly GCA_958336335.1. Lineage (NCBI taxonomy): Eukaryota > Metazoa > Arthropoda > Insecta > Diptera > Bibionidae > Dilophus > Dilophus febrilis. The sequence continues at coordinate 43,818,009 of OY284468.1, forward strand.
GGGTTGTTTTTGAACCAAATGAAATAAGTAAATCCGATTTATTAACTGTACATACTCCAAAATATATTAAAAGTTTAAAGGTATATAAGGTATTATAATCCAAAAAAAAAAAACTGATTCATAATTCTTTTTTATAATTTAAATAAATTGTATTTCAATGAATTTAATAGTGTGGCTTTAATGTTGCCAAAATTGCTGAAATGCCATTATTTATATTAGTGCCAAATTATTTTATTCAACGTTCTTATCTTCGACCTATGAGGTAAACAATAAATTGGTACAGAATATAGAAATAATAGAGTAGATGATATATGATAATTCAAATGGTAATCGCATTAATTTTACATATAGATATCAAACGGCTGGATCCGTATTAGCCGGAAAATTAGCTGTAAAATATGGTTGGGCAATAAATTTAGGTGGTGGTTTTCATCATTGTTGTGCGAATAAAGGTTCTGGATTTTGTCCATACGCTGATATAACATTATTAATTAAAACAATTCAAATGGAAGATAATGGTATTAATAATGTAATGATTATTGATTTGGATGCACATCAAGTATAATTCTATATATTTTAATTTTGACTTAAATATATGTATTTAAATTAAACCCTTTTTTTTATAGGGTAATGGACATGAACGTGATTTTTTAAATGATTCACAAGTTTATATATTAGACATTTATAATTGTCGTATATTTCCAAAGGATATACAAGCTAAAAAATCAATTAATCGATGTGTTGAATTGTTACCATTCACTGAAGATGAACAATATTTACGATTATTGAAATTGTAAGTTTAGTTATTGCCTTTTTCCACTTCAATATCTTTTATTGAATTTTACTTTAACTTTTTTGGGGTGCTTTATTTAAATAGGAATTTAAAGAAATCATTTGAAGAATTTCATCCGGATATGATTGTATTTAATGCTGGTACAGATATTTTAGAAGGTGATCCATTGGGTTTACTATCAATTACACCAAAAGTAATATGTTTTTTTTAAAATTAATTAATGTTTATTAGTATTTTTTATTTTATTTTTTTTTTCATTATTAATATTAAATTAGGGTGTTATTGAACGTGATGAAATTATATTTGAAATAGCTGCAAAACAAAATATACCAATTGTTATGCTATTAAGTGGCGGTTATCTTCGTACATCGGCAAAAGTTATATCGGATTCAATTGGAAATTTATTTGATAAAGGATATTTTCGTATACGATGTTAAATTGTATAATTATATTTATAATATATAAATTAGATTAAAAATTATAATTAATTCAATGTGATATATGAAGGAATAACAATAAGTGATATAAAATTTATTAGAAATTATCCAAATATAAGTTTTCAATGGATTTTTATAAATATTTTATTGTATTTTACGTCCTCTGACTTGGGTTCGATTCGAAATTTAAATCATTTATTATTATATAATTGGTTGTCAATACATCAAAAATACTTTAATCATTCATAATACGGTACCAATTCAGCGAACTTCTTCTTAAACCAAATTTTTATATTCTAAACTTTAGATTTGTAAACTGTACAAAGTAATTTAAGGTCAGTTAAACGAAACTATGAACATTTTTTCTATTTAACGGAGGTCATTGTGATATTATTATTATATATAATAAAATCTATATGGTATATAATTATTAAGGTTATCGATTTCAGATAAGACCGCGTTCTCATTATTATTATTAATACCATATCCTTTTCCAAATTAAATATTAATAATACCTCTATCCTATATGATATACAGTTCAATGTTTTAAATTTTCGTTGCTATGACAAATTTTGTGATTAGTTTTATTGTTTTGTTTTTGGAGAATCATCCCTTTTATTGATAAATCATATTCATATCTTTCTTTTGTTCTTTTATAGTTACGCGTATTATAAGTTTATATGAAATTATTTATATCAATTCATAAAAATTAATTGTATACAAGATTTATTATAATCTATCGACCGTATATATTATATATCGTTAAATTATGTTAAAATTTCAAATAGCCACAAAAGAGGATCGTCGTGAAGCGGCTATAATTGAACAAAGACGTCGCACCGAAGAAGAACGTAAATCTCGGATCTTTAATGCTAGAAATCGAATTTTAGGGGTTTGTATAATTATTCATTTTTTTTTTGTATAAAACCGTAACATTACAATTACAATTTTATTGCCAATGTTGGAAAAAGGTTGATTGTAACGCATTGGAAAAACAAATTTATGAAAAAAATGCTATAAAACAATCGGAACGTGAACGTGATGATCGATATACAATGGAAGAGGAACGACGTAATGTAATTTTACAAAGAAAAAATGATGAATTAAATAAAGTACATATAATCGCATATATATTTTAAAACGATTTTAAATGATAAAATTAATATTTAATTGTTTAATATTTAGGAAAGACGTCGTATTGAAAATGAAATTATTGATTATCGTAATAAATATCAACGTAAAGAATTTTCACGTGAATTTGATATAAATGATCCAAAGCATATAATAAAATCATTACCGGCCCGTATTGGTAAAGATGATCCACGATTGGGCGTATCAAGTGCACAACAGTATATAAAATATTATTGATTTCTAAACATGAATCTCATAATTAATACCTTTCTTTATAGATTCATCGGAGAGGATTTAATGTCTTTGGAACGTAAACGAGCTCAACAGGAACAACAAAAAGCATGGCTTGTACAACAAGTAATTGCAACATTTTTTACTAGTTTTCACACAACAATTTCCATAAATAAATAAAAATTTTACAACAAATATTATAGATGAATGAAAAACGTTTGGCCAAGGATTACAAAACAAAAGCTGATCGTCATGAACAGAATGCAATGGAATCACGTGATAAAACAGCATTACATTTAGATGCACTACAACGTGATCATCGCAATCAAACGTATAGTTCAATAATGGAATATAATCGGGCATTGGCCGCCGAACAACGTGCAAGACAAACGAAAATAAATGCAAATGAACAAGAAGATAATTTAGCTGAAATTTATAATAATTTAACTAGTGATTTATTAACGGAAAACCCGGAATTAGCAAATAGTACACTTGGTAAAAATCGTATCATAGCCGCAAATTATAAAGGTATGAATGATATTGAATTAAATGGAATACGTAAAAAGCAACAATATCAAATGGCCGAAGAAAAGGTAATTTAATTAAATATATTTTTTTAAAAAAAATGAATTGAAAGTATTCAATAAAAAAACCTTTATATTGATATTATAGAAAAAATCTGATAATGAACAAAATATGAATAAAAAATGGGAAAAATTAGATAAAAATTTTTCTCAAATAATATTATCAAAAGAAAATGATTTGAATAAGGAAAAAAGGTAATCTATAAATGATTGTATATTAGATTTTTAGTGTATTTTGAATAAAAATTCGTATTTATTTTTAATTTTTTAATTCAGAATAATTAAAAAAGAATTACAAAACGAAAATTTACAATTGGCTGCTCAACATACGGCAAAAATTGATCATATTAATAATATTCTATATACAAATCCACCGACTAAAGAATATTTTGATAAATTCAATACAACATCTCGTTAAAGTTAGACATTTTATATCATCATTAGCATATTATCATTAGGGCGCGGTTTTTGCTACGAAAAACAAAAACTCCCTTTGAAAACGATCCTTTGAAAAACTTTGTTATTATTTGCCCTTATGCCCCTTTTTAATAGAATGGAATTTTTGCGTTGATAAAATACATTAAAATATAAATAATTATATAATAAAATATTATTTAATATATATTCAATAAAATTTGTAAGAAATATTAATTTAAAAAAAAAATGAAATCGTAGTATTTTAGAGTAAAATTTTAATTGTAAGTACTTTTTTTTTTTTTTACAAATATTTAATTAAATTGTTTTAAATAACTTTGAATTTTGATACTTTTTTATAATAATAAAAACTTCTTTTTTTATTTATAGGAACTCTATAAAATAATAATAAATTAAATTAATATTAATAATAATAATAATAAAAAAAACATCATAATTAAATTATTATTTTATGATATCGTGGTCTTTTAATTTATATTAATTCTTTTTTTTTGTTCATTTTTTAAAGTTAATTTATTAAACATAAAAAAAATTAAACAAAAATTGACATACATTTTTTTATTAATTATAATTAAAGGTTTTTTTTTTAATAATATTATTTTTCTATGTCCTAACCAGTCTTTGTTAAAAAATATAAGTTATTGGTTTTTAATTTTTCTTTATTCATTTATAAATCAAATTTTGTTATGGTATTTTTTGATTTTTTGATCTTTTTTAAACAATCAAATAAATATGTTAACATTGAGCCGGTATGAATTTTGTTAACCTAAAACCCGACTTTAAAATAGATTTTTTTTTATATTAAAATATTGGAATATAGTTTGGTTATTATAATCTTATTGTGTCTTTCTTATGAATTAATTGTATAAAAAAAAATTCAACTTGGAAGTAATTTTTAATAAATATTAAATTAAATAAAATTAATTTAAAAAATTAAACTTACGTATTTAGTGGTGGTGGTGTTGATAATGATGATGATGGTTGTGGCATTGTTGTTGTTGTTGACATACAATCACCAAATAATACATCTGATCGACTATTTATTAAAAATACAATTACAAATGATATAATCAAAACTATTAAACCAATGGCTAACGTTAACGTTTCATGAGATTTTGATGGTTTTAAAAATATTCTAGCATTCATTTCATTCCATGTTGATTCCGTCCATGTTGAATATTTACCCGATGTCCAATCATAATCTATAAATTTGTTTTTGTAAATTTTAATCACATTCTCAACACTCAACACAGTAACAGTAACAAATTACTAACCTGGTTCTAAAAATGCCGGACTATATGCCATACTCATATTTTGTGTTGTTAGTATACATTGTCCATTACCATTATATCCGGCAAACCAATAATACGGTAAAATTGTACAATTTTCTTCATTTCTTGATAGGTCTATTTGACCAGTTAAGAAACCCAATACACGTAAAGCCCAAATAGTACTGTCTTGACCACTACCCGCACTTATATATCTTCAATTTTGATTTGGATGCGTATTTGGACAACAATTAAAATGATTATAGTTAGTGATTATGACAACAAAAAAAAAAAAGTTATCAATAGAATTCAAAATTCTTACCTGATTGGCGGTACCAATGGTAAATTTTTTGAACTATCTGGTCTTCTAATGGCATGAAACAATGAACAATTTGCCGATTTTAAATAACAATATAAAAATTCATCAATCTATATCAACACCAAAAAGAAAGATTAAAATATGATTAAAAATAGTTAAAATTAAATGTAGGAAAATGATGTGGGATTGTAAAATGAATTAAAAAAAAAACATACTAAAACAGGATTTGCTCCATCATCACCATTATACGCCTCTTGACTGATCAACTCATAAATAGTCATTGCCAATGCACTTGATAAATTACGTATTTTCATTTGTACCGATTCAATGGAAAAATTATGGAAATTATTTAATTTCTCTAACGTTGTAAAGTCAACGGTTGTATTATAATATTTATAATTTATATTAATGTCATCGTCGTAAATGGAATGTAAATATTTATTTGTTGGTTTCAATGTATTCATGGTAATAACAGGAAAGCTTAGAGTTTCTTTTAAAAATGATTGTGCCGATGTTGGCGGTAAATTGGGAGTTCTTTTATCCGTTGCGGTAATGTTAAGTGAATATTTTTTACTGTATCCCTTGAATATCGTATTAAATTTGGTTGCCATTTCAAAGTCTAAACAATGATATATTTGAATAGTGTCGGGATTATCTAATAGGCCAATGTCAATCATAAATTCTATATTTTCCAAATATATCGGATGGGTTTGTTGTGATCGCTTTGGAAAATCACCTTTATTTAAATCATAAATAAATCGTTGTGATCCAATGTAATCATATGATTCACCATTGAATAACATAAACAGTACATTTAATTGATCGTCGTCACGTAATTTTTTTGGTAATAATTTTGCTAGTGTATGTGCGGTACTAATTAAAGTGGCAACCGATAATAATGGGGTGGCACCTAATCCAACCCCATCAAATAATGATGTTGTATCAATGCTGGCTGTTACCAATATGAATTTTTCGTTTAATGATTGTGAAATAGGACGACGATCGCCGTCAACCGACGCCCCACCATCAATTATTTCACGTGGAAATAATGTAGCAAAAACATTTCTACCCTGTAATGGATCACAAAAACGTAGTTGATGTAATGTATTTACACGATTTGTACGACGCATACATATATCTGAATTGACGACGGCCGACATAAAGGAATTTATTTGAATGCTACACAATGAACGTTGATTTTGTTGTTCAATATCATAATTATTGAATGTCTCAAAGCAATTCAATAGTTTTTCAATTTCCATTGAATCCGAAATGTAAAATAATGGAAATGGAAAATTTTCATGCAGTAAATTTGAACCATATGGATTCCATGTGAGTTCCGGTTTTGTTACATCACATTCATAAAATATACTTTTACTATTTTGATTGGGGCATTTTGATTCATGACTGAATTCCGTTAATAATGTTGTATTATTTATTAGTACAATTGATGCTATATTTTCGGGTGGTGCTTCATTTATCAATTTCATTATATTTTGCCTGGTGAATAAATGCGGTGGTAATATTAATGAATATGGTGGTGACGGTGGTCTATTCATTACAAATTCAAAATCTTCCACTTTTGTTATTAAATGTAATACACCGACAGATCCACTTGATGTTGCTACCAAAATATAAAACAATTAATTAATTTACACAACAAACAAACCGGACGTTTACTATATATATATATTAAATTATAATAGAATTTTCAAAAAAAATATAATTAAATTATTCTTACAGCTACATCCCGTTTGATGGGTTCCATTTAATCGACGAAAGCAACCAGCTCCATTTATTGAATTATACATTTTATCTTTTGTTCTTATGCAATGTACTAAAAGAATAGAAATAAAAAATATTTATATATTAACTTATTAACTTTGTCATTTGTTAACATTCATAATATCACATAATGAAGTTAAACCCCCATATTTTAGCTTTCCACTAAAAATTGTTTTGGGAAATTTCAAATGATATCGAGGTTGTTAATGAGATATATGAGATCACCCAGATAAATGATTAATTATTGCGAATTTTGACCTTTTTCAAATTTCTATGAAAATATGGCGGTAATGCAATTCAGTTGTCCTAAATATTTTTTTGGAAAATTGTGTGGGTTCGTTTCTTCAAAGTTACCAAAAAAAGGCGAATATTTTGATTAAAAATATTGAATGGCAACCACACCGAAACAAAATAATAAAAAAACGTTCCACCAAAACGGCATAGAAAAACACACAAAACAATGCAAAACAAAAAAAACTTACCGATGTTAAGCATTTGGGAAATCCCAATTATTAACAATACAGAAAATATACATCTTTTTACAGCAAACATTATTTTATTTATTTAATTTAATTTAACTTAAAATTAATAATTAATTAAACTTTTTTATTTATTTATTATAAATTATATCACATTTAATTCGGTAAATACAAAAAAAAAAAATAAAAACATACAAATATTTAAAGTAATGCAAAACATAAAATTAAAAAATTTTGTTTTGCAAAATCATCAACTAGCAGTAAAAATAAAAATAAATACACAATTTTTTTTTTTTTTTACAAATGGCGGATTTTATTGAGTATTTTTTCCATGGTGAATTTCCAATTTTTATTTTGTCAAAAAGAAATTATATTATTAGGGAATTTGTTAAAGTATAAATAAAATGATTTTATTATGAATTATATAACTTTAATTAATCAATAGCTAATTTCTATAATAATCTTTTATATTAATTATATATTAATTAATATATTTAATTTTGTATGTACGATAAAAGGTAGAAATAGAAAATAAAAAAATATTTGTAAGGTTATAAAATGCCATAAACCATAAAAAAAATCCAATCTCCATGGAAAAATCAAATAAAAAATGGCGAAATTGTTATATGACAGGTGAAATGTGTTTTTTTTTATTATTGTTTTTATTTATATTTTTCTTGTGATATTTATTATTTATATATATTTTTATTGAACTATTTAATTAACATAAATTTCGTAATATTTTTAATTAAATCCTATTGTTTAACAAGTAAAAAAAAAATAAATAAAATATGCCACATAGTAAAATGTATTAAAAAATTAATCATTTATTGAAAAAAAAACAAAAATACCAGGTAGAAAATAATATTTAATTAAATATTTTAGTTTGTTTTTATTTCGTTCCATTGTGATTGTGTTATTTTTTTTTTCAATGATGTTTTTATTAAATATTTTAAGGTTTTTTGTTTTTAATTTATATTTATTAAATTATGAACAATTAATTGAAAATTAATTAAACACTAAATTTTTTTTGTATTATAGATTTATTAATGTTTGCATTATAAGTATGTTTAAACGTTTATTTTCCATATTTGCCAATGAAAAAAATACACAAAAACAGACTTCGGTGAATAATCAAAAAAAAAATTCCGGTGCCCAACAAACAACAAATACAATTATTATTGAAGAAATGCAATCATTAAAATATAGTGGAAAATTTAATTTATCCCTATTGGAAAGTTTAAATTGGTTACATTTGAAAACGTTATGTTTTCCATTGAATGCCAAAAATATTAATATAATATTTGAACCGAAAATATTCTATAATACATTATTGACCGAATGTAAAGCGGCAAGAAATCGAATTGTTTTTACTAGTTTATATTTGGGTACGGGAGCGCTAGAGAGCCAATTAGTCAATGTTATTCACAAAAATGTAATTAATAATGCACAATTAAAAGTACAGATCCTATTGGATTATACGCGTGGAACTCGCGGTGAAATAAATTCAAAAACACTATTGTTACCATTGATCCGGGAACGTGAACAAAATGTTAATCTATCATTGTATCATACACCGGCATTACGTGGTTTACGTAAACGTTTTGCCCCACCAAAATGGAATGAATTAATCGGTTTACAACATATGAAATTGTACTTAATCGATGATACACTAATAATAAGTGGGGCAAATTTATCAAGTGATTATTTTACAAACCGTCAAGATCGTTATGTTATGATTAAAGATAAAATGTTATGCGATTTCTATTGTGGTTTAATTGATAAAGTCAGTGAATTTAGTTTACAAGTGAATAAAAATGATAAAATTGAATTACATTCATCGTGGAATTTAATACCCGATAAATGTGATAAAATGGATTTTGTACGAGAGGCAAAATCAAAAATTGTACAATATTTTCATAATGCGATGGATAAACAAAAAATGATTAATGCAATGAATAAAGGTATTGGGGGTTTTTTTTATTATTTGATATTTAGTTAATTTAATTGAATAGTTTAATTAATTTTTTTTGTTAAATAGATGCTGACACATGGATATTTCCATTAATTGAAATGGGACAATTGGATATACATCATGATAGTATTGTTACGAAACATCTTCTGTCGTCTGCCTTACCAAAATCATCATTTACATTGGCATCCGGTTATTTTAATTTAACCAAAGATTGTATGGACACAATAACGCATAATTGTTTAGCTAAATTAAAAATTTTAATGGCACATCCAAATGTAAGTACGTATTATTAAAATTATTAATAGTTTTTGATAAATAGATATTGATAAAAATCTTTATGATAAATGATTAGACAAATAAATTATTTATTATTTCAAATAGGCCAATGGATTTTTAGGTGCTAGATTTCCAGCTGGTGGTATACCAGCTGCATATTCCCTTATTGCCCGGCAATTTCATTTAAATTTACTCAAAGCCAATCAACATAATCGTGTAAAATTATTTGAATATGAACGAAATGGTTGGACATATCATGCAAAAGGATTATGGTAAATATTTGATTTTTTTCCAACAAAAATAATAATAATTATTCAAATAAAACCATTGATTTTTTTTTACTAATAGGTATTATCTTCCAAATGAAAATTTACCAACATTAACATTAATTGGTTCATCGAATTTTGGTGAACGTTCAGTAAATCGTGATTTAGAAACACAAATTTGTATTGTAACAACAAATAATATATTACAAAAACAAATGCAAAATGAATATGATCATTTAAATCGGTATGGTAGTGAAGCCGAACAGATCCTATTAAATCGGCCAATACCAAGATGGGTAAAATGTGTTGTATTATTATTTAGGAATTTTTTCTAAGTCAATAAAATAACGAAAATATTTACAAAATTAAAGTGTGTGGATGTGAGAATTAATAAATAATATTTGTAAATAAACCAAAAAAACAAAAAAACCACATAGTATTTTTTATTAAAAACCTTCATTGTCGGACGATAATTTCGGTTGTAACGCGAAAATTTATAAATAAAAAGTTCAAGATAGTATTAATTTATGATTAAAATATGGATTTTCCAAATGGATTTTATTTATTAATGATCTTTTGATTTTAAAGCATTTCTTTTCATCTTTTGTTCATTTATCCATGTAGGGATGAGCGAAGAGGGAAAGAAAAACTTAATAAAAAGACCCCAACCATCTGTTTTAAAATAAAATATAATTATTATTGATTTTGATTAATTTAAAACAAACAAAAAAAACTCGAAATTACTTCTCAATATCAATATTATATAATTGTGTATGTCTAATGGAATATGACTAGCGAATTATATATATTAACATATATTTTAATCTTTTGATTAACATATACAATAACTTATCTATTTACAAATATTTATAAATAATCATTTAATATATTAAATTATTATTTTATTTAATTATTATATAAATCCTATATAAAAAATATAATAATAATAATAATAATAATAATTTATTATATATTCATATTATTTGTACTTAAAAATTATTTTATTTCATTTTTCTTTTTTTCTTTTTTGCATCATAAAATTAAATCAGTTTTGTATGTTCTCATATTTTCATATTATACAAAATATTTGGTCCACAAAAATATCAATATAAAAATCAAATAATTCTTTCTTAATTATTTGTTATAATTCAGTCGTAATTTCATCTTGTGGACGAAATCCTAATTTAAAAAATTCATTTTCTAACCATAACGAACTGCCATGAATGTCCGATGAGGATGATGGTGATCCTTTACTTAACGTATGCAATGAATTTCTAAATGGATTTTTCGATGGTGTTTGTGAATGCGTATCATTGTCATGTAAATTTATCATTGATCCAAATATTTTCATTTGATATAAATCAACCATATCTTTTCCATTATTAATACTATTTTGATTTTGATTATTATTACTATTATTATTATTACTATTACTATTATTATCATTTAATTCTGTACGCGTTGTATTTGTTGATTTAAATGTGGAATATTTTGATGATCCACTGCCAGTACCAACATTACCATTACCACCACCACCATCAATACGTGGATCTAAAATATGACTTAATGATTGTTGATGTTGTTGTTGATCCGTGGATGAATTTTGTAAAAAATCAATTAATTGCGTTATATGCGGTTTATAACGTTCAATTATACGTAAACCCCAAACGTATACATGATTCCAATCGTGTGGCGGTCGATGTAATAATTCAACGGGACGATTTATTAATATTAAAATTTTCGATAAATCACGTATTATTGGTCGATAATAATTAGCACCATTTATATCACCAGATAAATATAATTTACGTATTGTACGACGTAAATCATTTAACATTGCCAAATAATATTCAGCATTTGGACGCAATTCATTTAATTGTTTTAGAAAATCTTCACGTTCAATGGTATCGTCAATCAGTTGTTCGCTCATGTGTCGTTGTCTTTGTTTACGTTTTATCATAACAATACCCAATACCACTAATATAATACAAACTGTAGCACCAATTGCCAATCCAACAATTGTCGCCAATATTGGATCTGAATAGCCATTGGAACGACATACCCGACCCATTAATTCCGGTACCGTTGACCATTGTTCAATGTAACCCCGTGGACATTCATTGACACAACGACGATCATCATACGTTATTAAATTTGAACATCTTATACAACCATAAATGGATGTACACTTTAAACAATCAGCTTCATCACAATCTGTTAAAATGAAAAAATACATATAGAGAAAATTATTATAATTAATATGTTATTTTAATTCTTTTTTTATATATTTAATTAATTAATTATCAGTTTTAGAAAAATAATAATGATTTATTTATAATAATTTAACAAAATTTTGTAATTTGCATATTCAGAAAACAAATCAATAAGTTTTAATCAGGGTTGTTGAGTACATGAAGTTTATACATCGTATATTCAACATTTTCCATTAAAACAACCACATTCTGTACTCCTATAGTTCCGGGGACTGGTCGTTTCGTTACGTATCTGTTCATTAACTGTTCATGGTAAAGACAAATTTGTTATTAAAAGACTGAAGAACGTGTTCACTTTACGGATGATATGTTACGGATGAGGGAACCAAAAAATGTTAAAAATTAAACCTGCAATTTAAATTATTTCTAATAAAAACAAGTGCGATAAAATACAAAAGATTGATTACTTTGTAAGCAAAATAAAAATAAAGATTTTGTCATCATTAAAAATAAAAAAAAAATCTATAGAAACAAATTAAAAACAACTAAGATTTTGTAATTTTTCAAAAGATATTCATAAAATATCTATGCAAATATAATGACATTTAACCTCTGTTAGTTTATAGTCAAATGATAATTATACAATTAACGATGTCTTTTATTGAATATATTTTATCATATAATATTAATTGCTTCTAAATATTGCGAATTAATCCTGCAGCATTTTTTTTTTTTCAAATAATCGCTGCGTTTAAAAAAACATTTAGTATTTATATATTCATATACATACATGCAAATATATATTTCTCAATTGTTTTGATTTTATTTAATATATTCAACGTGTGTTATTTTTTATTAATGTTTTTTTCATTCTTATATATTTTATAATACTTTTAAATAATGAAAATAATAAACTCCTACATATCACAATATAATTGCTCATATATTATACGATGTATTACTCATCATGTATTTAACGTATGCAATAAAAATTATTATTATATTGATGTTTTTAAGGAATAAAAATTATCGGGGACTGTGAATCTCAAATATTATCTCAACTGATATATTCTTATATTTGATCTGATAATTTTCAAAAAAAAAAAAAAACGATCTTAATTTTAATCCATATTATCGTTAAACTATTGTAGAAAAAAAAATAATTATAGCTAATTTTACAATAAATGTGTTAATTTTATAAATTGTTAAATCACATTCTAATAATATATTATTTATGAATATAAATATACAAGTAATGTTTTTTTCATTAATATTTTCGCAATTCACAAACGGTACGGTATATTTTATTTATAATAAATTTATGATTTATAGTATTTAAAATACATTTTTTTTGTTGTTGTTGTTGTTGTATTGCAATATGTGTGAAAATAAAAAAAATTTGTTAGTCATTCACATAATATAGCGATTGTATAAATCATGCAGCTTCCATCATTCACACTCACACCTAATCGCAATCAATTGCGGTCTAATGCGAAACATATTAAAACGTGAAATGTTTATGGATTTCTATTTTTTGTTAACTGAAAAATACAAAAAACAATATTGAACTCAAATGAAGAACTCAAATAATAATAATAAAGATGTTAAATTTTTATAACTGTTCATATTTTATATACTATAATTACAAAAAAAAAAAACATTACAAAAATTAAAAGAATTTTTTCTTATATTTATGTTTGTTTTTTTCAATTCATTTACTTGTTAATGAATTTAAGAGTTTCGATTTGGAATATTTAAGTGAATATTTTAAATAAATTGTTGTTGTGTTGTTTATATCATCAGATTTTGTATAACACAGCAAAAGAAAAAAAAAAAATTACATCCTATAAAAAAAAACAAAAAAATGTGTTGAAAATTTAATATAAAAAACCATATGGAATTTTTTTTCTTCTTCTGTTGTTTTTAACTTTTTTGTTCAAATTTAATTAAATAAATACCATATCCATATATTTATATTTATAGAAGAAGAAAAAAAAGCAAAAAATTTTTAAGATATAATAACATTATTATAAAGATTTATTATTATTATTGTATTTTAATTCAATTACTATATATTTTTTTTTTTGCCATAGTATCTATCTATCTATAGAATAATTTGGTTGCAGTTTATTGATCTGCTTTATTATTATTATTATTATTATAAATTTCTGTATCGCATGGACGAAACTGGGAAATTGTATTCAAAATTCAATAAATTCTTAATATTTTGATAGAAGAAAATTTTATTTAAATTGTTCCATTTTCTATTCTATTTCAGTGAAAATTCAAATTCGATTTTCCATTAGAAAATCCCATTAGAAAATCCCATTAGATTATCCCATTAGAAAATTCAATGATAATTGCGATAGTGTAAAATAATAAATCGAACAAATGGTACAAACATTTTATATACAGTATGATTTGAACAAATTTTCTTTTTAGGACGTTTTTTGGAAAATCGTCTAGATCTTTCTAGATTGGAAAGAATCTAATGGGAAAATTTTGTGAATTTCTATCGTTTCCTATATATATAGTTTGGATACGATCATTTATAGGACAAATATTTTCACGTCATCGCCACTGTTATCGCAATTGAAAGAAGAAAATTTATGCGATAGCAATTCAATATACACATATATAAAAATATTTTTGTGAAAATACATTTTTATTGTAATTATTTATAAATATTTGGAAAATTTGTAATTTTATTTTTTTTTGTTTTTGTTCGTGTAAAATTGCGTATGTGAATTTGCTTTTGAATTTTTAAATTATATTATATTTATAATAACACTTGTGATGATCTAAAAAAAAAAATTAAATTATATTGACTTTTGTATACTTATATATTGGTATAAATGAATTATATTTTCCATGTTAACATGCAAAACAAAAAACAAAAAAACTTGAAAATCGTTTAAATTTCATTATAATATATTTATTTTAATTTTTTTGGTATTTTATTTAAAAAGATCCGATGCCGCTGCCATATGTTTAATATATAATTTTCCCATTTATGGATACATACTAGGGTGTTTTTTTTTTTATAAATTCTGGAATTTGGCTGGTCGCACCCCCCAATTTTTTTTATTTGGTGAAATCATGAATATTGGTAAAATTTGGGGTAGGTAAGTTGAGGGGAAGTGGACCCACCGAGGGGTTAAAGTTGAAAAATTCAGTGTTTTTAAGCAGATTTTCGCGCTTAAAGCGTTAACGGATGACATTAGCGGGTTAACATGTATGGTGGACTTAACTAAAATGAAACAGGGAAACTTTTTCTCATAGACACTTACCCCCTAAATTATCCCCTTAATACCCCTCCCATACAAAATTCATTCACATAATTTACAATATATTTTTAACATTATAAGGGTTAAAAATTGACATTAAAGGGTTAACATGTATGAAGAGCCCCCACTATTATTGAATGCCTAAACTTTTCTTAGAACACACTATGGACCTAAATTATCCCCTTAAGTCATCCCCCATACGAATTTCCGATTTTTCACACAAAATTAGTATATTTTGGTGTATTATATGAAAATACATTAAGAAACACCTAAATCTCATTTGATATTTAAAAAATGCACATTTATCATATAAAAATTTAAATAATTATGAAATGAAATACTATTAATATTTAATTTTGTTATTTATTTATTTCAAAGACATAAAATACTAATGTACAATCATTTAATTAAATGTCGAGTATATAGATTTTTTTTTTCTTTTAATTGCATATTATATTTTATCCAATTTTTGTCGCTTGATTTTCGAATAAATTAGTAATCAATAAATTATACAATAAATAAATTAATTTTTTATGTAAATACACGCAGAATGTATAGATATTGATTTGTAAAAATTATTCGCATTATACGGTGATAAAAAAAAATACAAAAAATGAAACATATGGAAATTATGTCGAAAGAAATTTAATTTTTATACACTATACATAAAATACTTACTTACATAATTTTGAAATAAAATATAATACATCAAACTATCTTATTGAAAAAAACAAATCAAGAAAAAATATTATTACTAAAAAGAAAATTATAAAATTAGTGAAAAGAAAAAAAAGAAAATTATAACATATAAATAAATATATATACATATATATATTAAGAATTTTTAATTTATTAACTCTTAAATCTTATAAGAAAATTTATAAAATATGTGTCAAAAATGTTTTGTGTTTTTTGTGTTTTTTTTTTCGTTGTGTTTTATGTGAATAATTTAATATGTAAAATGAATAATGGTGATGCAAAAAAATAAAGGTAAGTATTCATATATGATTGCATTAATTTCAATCCGACAAACTAAATTACGACTTTTCTTTTCATATACAATTTGTGGCATTGATTTTCATTTTCAACCATTTTCTTATCAAATTTTCTTATCCAATTTGTTTTTGTAATAATCATTGTCAACAACAAAAGTACGGGATTTTTCTTAATGGATTTGCATATAATATTTGGGCTATTGATTTTAAGATTCCATCAATGAAATGGACATTTTTCTTATAGGATGTTAATGTAATATTTGTTGTATTGATTTTCAAATTACAACAACAATTAAGAAATTTTTATTGATTTTTATAATCCAACAACAAAAATTAATACATTTTTTTTACTTTCAAATTACAACAAGAAATTTTACTAAATTTTAATCGGGAAAAAAATTGAGTGAACCCCCCCCCCCCCTCCCACCACCCTTACTTTCCCACCACCCACCCCCTAATTCCCTAACTCATCACTTCCTCTTTCTTTTAAATAACCTAATCCAACTCCAACAACCACAACCCTTTTTCTTAATCTTTTTTTCCTCTACTATTTCAATTTCAGTTTCAGTTTCATATTCTTTCTCATCAACTTCTAAAATCCTTCGTAATCTCGGTTTCTTACTTACTTCATAAAATCTCGATCTCCAATTAATTCCCCCTATACATACCAACTTAACATTTCATTTTTAAAATTTAACATTTCTTCATCCCAATTTTCAAATAAATTGGAACAATAATCATCTGCATAATTCGCTTTAATTAATTGATCCATATTCCTTACATTCATAATATAAAAAATAAAAAAATAAATGTATATAAAATAATTTTACAATATATTATTAAGGGTTAATCATCTCATGATTCTAAACTAGGGTATTCAACCTTATTGTTTCCATGTATTAACAAACAATTAATTACACAAATTCAATGAACTATTTCCAATATATTCTTATTTCATATACCATATATATGGCAATTTTGTTGTATAATGCATGTAAATTGCCTTCTGTGTTACACTTTATTTATAGTTGATAAAAAGATATATACTATATATTTATAGTGGGACGGTATATTCTTGTAATTCATTCATTAATTTTAAAGAAATATCACTTTAAAATATAATCAACTATATTACCTTTGAATTTTTTTATTATAAATATTTATAGTAATCTTGAAAGAAAAATATAATAAATCAAACTCAAGACATTGAAAAAAAAAATCAAGAAAAAATATTATTACTAAAAAGAAAATTATAAAATTATTGTATACATATATATTAAGAATTTTTAATTTATTTAAATTATTCAACCATAAAAAAAGGATTTTTTAAATTATGATGAAAAATGAAAACATACAACAAGCAAAAAAGAAAATTAATTTATATTTTGATTTAAACATATGCATATATATTAATTAATTGTTCATGTAGGTAATTAATATACACTTTTCTATTGGTATTTTGTAATTTAGGTTATTGGCGATTCAACGCGGTATTTAGTCCATATAATTTTTTAGCGGTTCTCGGTAGGTAAACCATAAACACCCTCCAATTTGATACGTTTACGAATGTGTTTTTAAGAAACAGAAAAGCGCATCAAATGCAAATCGGAAATATATATTAAAATAGGCAGATAGTTTAAATATATTTGAGATATATGTAATAGTAGCTTCTTTCTGATATACGCAATTATCTGTATAATTAATAATCTGAAATAGCAACTTTGAATTTAAATAAATTTAACGGACAAATATTAAAAATTTTTAATTTATTAACTCTTATAAGAAAATTTATAAAATATGTGTCAAAAATGTTTTGTGTTTTTTGTGTGTTTGTTTTTGTGTTTTTTTTTTCGTTGTGTTTTATGTGAATAATTTAATATGAAAAATGAATAATGGTGATGCAAAAAAATAAAGGTAAGTATTCATATATTATTGCATTAATTTCAATCCGACAAACTAAATTACGACTTTTCTTTTCATATACAATTTGTGGCATTGATTTTCATTTTCAACCATTTTCTTATCAAATTTTCTTATCCAATTTGTTTTTGTAATAATCATTGTCAACAACAAAAGTACGGGCTTTTTCTTAATGGATTTGAATATAATATTTGGGCTATTGATTTTAAGATTCCATCAATGAAATGGACATTTTTCTTATAGGATGTTAATGTAATATTTGTTGTATTGATTTGCAAATTACAACAAGAACAATCGCGACATTTCTTTTTATTTTCAAATAACAACTAAGACGTTTTTATTGATTTTTAAAATCTAACAACAACAATCACGACATTTTTATTGATTTTCAAATTACAACAACAACAATCACGACATTTTTATTGATTTTCAAATTACAACAACAATTAAGAAATTTTTATTGATTTTTAAATCCAACAACAACAATCACGACATTTTTATTGATTTTTATAATCCAACAACAACAATCGCGACATTTTTTTTTATTTTCAAATTACAACAACAACAATCGCGACATTTTATTTTCAAATTACAACAAGAACAACTAAGACATTTTTATTGATTTTTAAAATCCAACAACAACAATCGCGACATTTCTTTTTATTTTCAAATTACAACAAGAACAACTAAGACATTTTTATTGGATTTTAAAATCCAACAACAACAATCGCGACATTTTTTTTTATTTTTATAATCCAACAACAATCGCGACATTTTTTTTTATTTTCAAATTACAACAACAACAATTAAGACATTTTTATTGATTTTTAAAATCCAACAACAACTATCACGACATTTTTATTGATTTTCAAATTACAACAACAACAATCACGACATTTTTATTGATTTTCAAATTACAACAACAATTAAGAAATTTTTATTGATTTTTAAAATCCAACAACAACAATCACGACATTTTTATTGATTTTTATAATCCAACAACAACAATCGCGACATTTTTTTTTATATTCAAATTACAACAACAACAATCGCGACATTTTATTTTCAAATCACAACAAGAACAACTAAGACATTTTTATTGATTTTTAAAATCCAACAACAACAATTAAGACATTTTTATTGATTTTTATAATCCAACAACAACAATCGGGACATTTTTTTTAATTTTTATAATCCAACAACAATCGCGACATTTTTTTTTATTTTCAAATTACAACAACAACAATTAAGACATTTTTATTGATTTTTGAAATCCAACAACAACTATCACGACATTTTTATTGATTTTTAAAATCCAACAACAACAATCACGACATTTTTATTGATTTTTAAAATCCAACAACAACAATCACGACAAATCAAATTACAACAAGAACAATCACGACATTTTTATTGATTTTTAAAATCCAACAACAACAATCACGACATTTTTATTGATTTTTAAAATCCAACAACAACAATCGCGACATTTCTTTTTATTTTCAAATTACAACAAGAACAACTAAGACATTTTTATTGGATTTTAAAATCCAACAACAACAATTAAGACATTTTTATTGATTTTTATATTCCAACAACAACAATCGCGACATTTTTTTTTATTTTTATAATCCAACAACAACAATCGCGACATTTTTTTTTATTTTCAAATTACAACAACAACAATTAAGACATTTTTATTGATTTTTAAAATCCAACAACAACTATCACGACATTTTTATTGATTTTTAAAATCCAACAACAAATATCACGACATTTTTATTGATTTTTAAAATCCAACAACAACAATCACGACATTTTTATTGATTTCCAAATTACAACAAGAAATTTTACTAAATTTTAATCGGGAAAAAAATTGAGTGAGCCCCCCCTCCCACCACCCTTACTTTCCCACCACCCACCCCCTAATTCCCTAACTAATTCCCTAACTCATCACTTCCTCTTTCTTTTAAATAACCTAATCCAACTCCAACAACCACAACCCTTTTTCTTAACCTTTTTTTCCTCTACTATTTCAATTTCAGTTTCAGTTTCAGTTTCATATTCTTTCTCATCAACTTCTAAAATCCTTCCTAATCTCGGTTTTTTACTTACTTCATAAAACCTCGATCTCCAATTGATTCCCCCTACATACCAACTTAACATTTCATTTTTAAAGTTCATCATTTCTTCATCCCAATTTCCAAATAAATTGGAACAATAATCATCTACATAATTAGCTTTAATTAATTCCTCCATATTCCTAACATTCATAATATTTTCCATGATAATTCTTATTTTTTTTTGCTATTTCTTTTTTTAAATAAATATTCTCTTGTATTCACTCACTTCAAACTCACAATATTCTCACTCTATTTTCACAATATTTTACAACAACACAAAACCAATTATTTTTATTTATTTAATTATTATTAACAACCGCCACGAACGAACGCTATTCACATACTGAAAAATTTTTCAAAAATCGGGCCCTATTTATACTATTTTATTTTAAAGGCCTACTACGACGAAAAAAAAATTAAAATCCCAATTTTATACTAAAACTCTCTGTTTTCAAACTTTTTTTCATTTAAAGGCCTACTATGATGAAAAAATTTATGAAAATTACAAGTTTGATACCAAAGTGTTTTATTTTCAAACAGTATTATTTTTTGAAGGCATACTATGATGAAATAAATATGAAATTCACAAATTCGATACTAAAGTGTAAATTTCGTAAAAAATTTCAAAATTTTACATAATTCTTAATTACCTGAATTTTCGGTACACGAATAAAATTATAGCCCAGCATCAATATGTAAATAAATGTAAATATATTTGTATGCATAACAGATTTGCTATTATTTAATATTGAATTTTGTTTCTTATCATTTATTCTAATTCTAATTATTGGATTTCGTCTAATGGGGTTT
>OY284468.1:43839535-44002666 GCA_958336335.1 Dilophus febrilis
AATGAAAAAAAGTTTGAAAACAGAGTGTTTTCGTATAAAATTGCGATTTTAATTTTTTTTTCGTCGTAGTAGGCCTTTAAAATAAAATAGTATAAATAGGGCCCGATTTTTGAAAATTTTTCAGTATGTGAATAGCGTTCGTTCGTGGCGGTTGTTAATAATAATTAAATAATTAAATAAATAAAAATAATTGGTTTTGTGTTGTTGTAAAATATTGTGAAAATAGAGTGAGAATATTGTGAGTTTGAAGTGAGTGAATACAAGAGAATATTTATTTAAAAAAAGAAATAGCCCAAAAAAAAAAGAATTATCATGGAAAATATTATGAATGTTAGGAATATGGAGGAATTAATTAAAGCTAATTATGTAGATGATTATCGTTCCAATTTATTTGGAAATTGGGATGAAGAAATGATGAACTTTAAAAATGAAATATTAAGTTGGTATGTAGGGGGAATCAATTGGAGATCGAGGTTTTATGAAGTAAGTAAAAAACCGAGATTAGGAAGGATTTTAGAAGTTGATGAGAAAGAATATGAAACTGAAACTGAAACTGAAACTGAAATTGAAATAGTAGAGGAAAAAAAGATTAAGAAAAAGGGTTGTGGTTGTTGGAGTTGGATTAGGTTATTTAAAAGAAAGAGGAAGTGATGAGTTAGGGAATTAGTTAGGGAATTAGGGGGTGGGTGGTGGGAAAGTAAGGGTGGTGGGAGGGGGGGCTCACTCAATTTTTTTCCCGATTAAAATTTAGTAAAATTTCTTGTTGTAATTTGGAAATAAATAAAAATGTCGTGATTGTTGTTGTTGGATTTTAAAAATCAATAAAAATGTCGTGATTGTTCTTGTTGTAATTTGAAAATCAATAAAAATGTCGTGGTTGTTGTTGTTGGATTTTAAAAATCAATAAAAATGTCGTGATATTTGTTGTTGGATTTTAAAAATCAATAAAAATGTCGTAATAGTTGTTGTTGGATTTTAAAAATCAATAAAAATGTCTTAATTGTTGTTGTTGTAATTTGAAAATAAAAAAAAATGTCGCGATTGTTGTTGTTGGATTATAAAAATAAAATAAAATGTCGCGATTGTTGTTGTTGGATTATAAAAATCAATAAAAATGTCGCGATTGTTGTTGTTGGATTTTAAAATCCAATAAAAATGTCTTAGTTGTTCTTGTTGTAATTTGAAAATAAAAAGAAATATCGCGATTGTTGTTGTTGGATTTTAAAAATCAATAAAAATGTCTTAGTTGTTCTTGTTGTAATTTGAAAATAAAATGTCGCGATTGTTGTTGTTGTAATTTGAAAATAAAAAAAAATGTCGCGATTGTTGTTGGATTATAAAAATCAATAAAAATGTCGTGATTGTTGTTGTTGGATTTTAAAAATCAATAAAAATTTCTTAATTGTTGTTGTAATTTGAAAATAAAAAGAATTGTCGCGATTGTTCTTGTTGTAATTTGAAAATCAATAAAAATGTCGTGATTGTTGTTGTTGGATTATAAAAATCAATAAAAATGTCGCGATTGTTGTTGTTGGATTTTAAAAATCAATAAAAACGTCTTAGTTATTTGAAAATAAAAAGAAATGTCGCGATTGTGCTTGTTGTAATTTGCAAATCAATACAACAAATATTACATTAACATCCTATAAGAAAATGTCTATTTCATTGATGGAATCTTAAAATCAATAGCCCAAATATTATATTCAAATCCATTAAGAAAAATCCCGTACTTTTGTTGTTGACAATGATTATTACAAAAACAAATTGGATAAGAAAATGGTTGAAAATGAAAATCAATGCCACAAATTGTATATGAAAAGAAAAGTCGTAATTTAGTTTGTCGGATTGAAATTAATGCAATAATATATGAATACTTACCTTTATTTTTTTGCATCACCATTATTCATTTTTCATATTAAATTATTCACATAAAACACAACAAAACAAAACACAAAACACAAAAAACACAAAACATTTTTGACACATATTTTATAAATTTTCTTATAAGAGTTAATAAATTAAAAAATTTTAATATTTGTCCGTTAAATTTATTTAAATTCAAAGTTGCTATTTCAGATTATTAATTATACAGATAATTGCGTATATCAGAAAGAAGCTACTATTACATATATCTCAAATATATTTAAATTATCTGCCTATTTTAATATATATTTCCGATTTGCATTTGATGCGCTTTTCTGTTTCTTAAAAACACATTTTTAACGTATCAAATTGGAGGGTGTTTATGGTTTACCTACCGAGAACCGCTAAAAAATTATATGGACTAAATACCGCGTTGAATCGCCAATAACCTAAATTACAAAATACCAATAGAAAAGTGTATATTAATTACCTACATGAACAATTAATTAATATATATGCATATGTTTAAATCAAAATATAAATTAATTTTCTTTTTTGCTTGTTGTATGTTTTCATTTTTCATCATGATTTAAAAAATCCTTTTTTTATGGTTGAATAATTTAAATAAATTAAAAATTCTTAATATATATGTATACAATAATTTTATAATTTTCTTTTTAGTAATAATATTTTTTCTTGATTTTTTTTTTCAATGTCTTGAGTTTGATTTATTATATTTTTCTTTCAAGATTACTATAAATATTTATAATAAAAAAATTCAAAGGTAATTTAGTTGATTATATTTTAAAGTGATATTTCTTTAAAATTAATGAATGAATTACAAGAATATACCGTCCCACTATAAATATAAAGTATATATCTTTTTATCAACTATAAATAAAGTGTAACACAGAAGGCAATTTACATGCATTATACAACAAAATTGCCATATATATGGTATATGAAATAAGAATATATTGGAAATAGTTCATTGAATTTGTGTAATTAATTGTTTGTTAATACATTGAAACAATAAGGTTGAATACCCTAGTTTAGAATCATGAGATGATTAACCCTTAATAATATATTGTAAAATTATTTTATATACATTTATTTTTTTATTTTTTATATTATGAATGTAAGGAATATGGATGAATTAATTAAAGCGAATTATGTAGATGATTATTGTTCCAATTTATTTGAAAATTGGGATGAAGAAATGTTAAATTTTAAAAATGAAATGTTAAGTTGGTATGTATAGGGGGAAAGGGAATTAATTGGAGATCGAGATTTTATGAAGTAAGTAAGAAACCGAGATTAGAATAAGGATTTTAGAAGTTGATAATGAGAAAGAATATGAAAATGAATATGAAATTGAAATAGTAGAGAAAAAAAAGATTAAGAAAAAGGGTTGTGGTTGTTGGAGTTAGATGAGGTTATTTAAAAGAAAAAAGGAAGTGATGAGTTAGGGAATTAGGGGGTGGGTGGTGGGAAGTAAGGGTGGTGGGAGGGGGGGGGGGGGGTTCACTCAATTTTTTTCCCGATTAAAATTTAGTAAAATTTCTTGTTGTAATTTGAAAATAAAAAAAATGTCTTAATTTTTGTTGTTGGATTATAAAAATCAATAAAAATTTCTTAATTGTTGTTGTAATTTGAAAATCAATACAACAAATATTACATTAACATCCTATAAGAAAAATGTCCATTTCATTGATGGAATCTTAAAATCAATAGCCCAAATATTATATGCAAATCCATTAAGAAAAATCCCGTACTTTTGTTGTTGACAATGATTATTACAAAAACAAATTGGATAAGAAAATTTGATAAGAAAATGGTTGAAAATGAAAATCAATGCCACAAATTGTATATGAAAAGAAAAGTCGTAATTTAGTTTGTCGGATTGAAATTAATGCAATAATATATGAATACTTACCTTTATTTTTTTGCATCACCATTATTCATTTTTCATATTAAATTATTCACATAAAACACAACGAAAAAAAAAACACAAAAAACACAAAACATTTTTGACACATATTTTATAAATTTTCTTATAAGATTTAAGAGTTAATAAATTAAAAATTCTTAATATATATATGTATATATATTTATTTATATGTTATAATTTTCTTTTTTTTCTTTTCACTAATTTTATAATTTTCTTTTTAGTAATAATATTTTTTCTTGATTTGTTTTTTTCAATAAGATAGTTTGATTTATTATATTTTATTTCAAAATTATGTAAGTAAGTATTTTATGTATAGTGTATAAAAATTAAATTTCTTTCGACATAATTTCCATATGTTTCATTTTTTGTATTTTTTTTTATCACCGTATAATGCGAATAATTTTTACAAATCTATATCTATACATTCTGCGTGTATTTACATAAAAAATTAATTTATTTATTGTATAATTTATTGATTACTAATTTATTCGAAAATCAAGCGACAAAAATTGGATAAAATATAATATGCAATTAAAAGAAAAAAAAAATCTATATACTCGACATTTAATTAAATTATTGTACATTAGTATTTTATGTCTTTGAAATAAATAAATAACAAAATTAAATATTAATAGTATTTCATTTCATAATTATTTAAATTTTTATATGATAAATGTGTATTTTTTAAATATCAAATGAGATTTAGGTGTTTCTTAATGTATTTTCATATAATACACCAAAATATACTAATTTTGTGTGAAAAATCGGAAATTCGTATGGGGGATGCCTTAAGGGGACGATTTAGGTCCATTGTATGTTCTAAGAAAAGTTTAGGCATTCAATAATAGTGGGGGCTCTTCATACATGTTAACCCTTTAATGTCAATTTTTAACCCTTATAATGTTAAAAATATATTGTAAATTATGTGAATGAATTTTGTATGGGAGGGGTATTAAGGGGATGATTTAGGGGGTAAGTGTCTATAAGAAAAAGTTTCCCTGTTTCATTTTAGTTAAGTCCACCATACATGTTAACCCGCTAATGTCATCCGTTAACGCTTTAAGCACGAAAATCTGCTTAAAAACACTGAATTTTTCAACTTTAACCCCTCGGTGGGTCCACTTCCCCTCAACTTACCTACCCCAAATTTTACCAATATTCATGATTTCACCAAATAAAAAAAATTGGGGGGTGCGGCCGATGATACAAAACGATTTAAAATCTTCGAACAAAAAAAAACCACTCTAATACATACACACACAAATGTGTACAGTCTTAATATATTTATGGTATATTTTTAATAAATAATATAATTGACTTATAAAATAATTGAGTTTATTTTAATTTTATAATTTTTATAATCATCGCGGTTATGTTCTTGTTTTTTTTATTTGGTTATTCACTTGTTGATTGAGGGATTCAGTTTTTCTGAAATAACTTTATATCTTTGAATTAAATACATATAATTTCTGTATTATATTATTTATTTTATGATCGTAAGTTTTTTTGTTGTTGTTGTTGTGTGTAATATATTATTATATATATATATTTATTATTAATCCTTTCTTTTATAATGCGGTGGTCCATTCGCATATACCAAAATATATATAAAGTCATATATATTTTTTTGTTCCATATATAACAGCCATTGAATATCACATTTTTTTAATTATTTTTGTTTTTACTTAATGTGCGTAGAATTATATATTTTTTATTTTCATTTCGGGTTTAAAAATGTTATAATTTTGAATGTTTATTGTTGTAAAAATTTAAATTATATCATATAAATAAAGTGTAATTTTCATATTAAATTATTTTTTTTTTAAAAAATAGTCAAATATTCTATTTTTGGCATAAATACAAGAAAGGATTGTGAATTTATACATCACAAATAAGCGAATTAAAAAATCACATTTACTATATCTTTTATGAATAATGCACAATTTTGAAGCATTTTATTAAGAAAACTCTTCCAATATTTAATAGGAAATTTTGTGTGATTTTCTAAAGGAAATTGTTCGTAGGTTTCTAAAAGGGAATTTTGTATAACTTTCTAAAGGAAATTCTGTATAACTTTCTGAAGGATATTTTAATTGGTTTTCTAAAGGAAATTCTTCTTAAGTTTCTAATAGGAAATTCTGAATACATTTCTAAACGAAATTCTGTATACTTTCTAAAGGATATTTTGAATGGTTTTCTAAAGGAAATTCTTCGTACGTTTCTAATAGGAAATTCTGAACACATTTCTAATATGAAATTTTGTATAACTTTCTAAATGTAATTCTGCATAACTTTCTAACGGATATTTTAAATGGTTTTCTAAAGCAAATACTTCGTAAGTTTTCTCTATAAAATTCTGTAATAATTTTTTAATAGGAAATTCTTTGCATAGTTTTCGAAAGGAAGAAAACATTTCAACGGCATTACAGTAATCTTTATATAACTTCGATGGATTGATGATGTATATATTTTGGATAACTGTTTTTGACATTTTTTCGATTAAGTTTGTGTCTTCACCATATGATTAGTAATCAATCATTAAACAAAATAACTTTATAAAGTATAATCTTTATATGGCCAAGACAAGGCAATATAAGAAAGCTCTCCAAAATTAATTGAGGGTTTTATCATTCACAAAATATTTAAATTAAATTAACATTATATTTGTAATTAATTTCAATGTGCAATTTATGCAAATCAAATAAAGAAAAGAGTACATGCATTACAAAAAAAAAATTTTAACACGTTCAATTATTACATACATATATGACATAAAAAATTAGAAAAGAGCTCGCACGTATACACTATTTTAATTAACGCAAATATATTGAAGTGCGAAAAATTTCTTCTCTTTTTTAAGCGATAATTTATTAATTTATGCTACTGAATTTTTTTATTTTGAAACTATATAATAAATAAATGCAAAATGAAATGAAAGTTTTTGATATATTTGACTTATTATAGGGCATCTTCCATATATATATTGAAAAAAAAAAACATAAATAATATCTTCTTTAATTTTTTATAAATAAAATAAACAATTAACAATACAATATAATATAATTATTTATTATTTTCTATACGCACAATTTTGTTTAATAGAATTCATTTCATGTACTATTTAATTTTTACTTTATGCTTTATGCTATATATATATATAATAAAGTAATAATTAAAAAATAAACAGATATTTATTTTATTTTGTTTTTTTCCACATTGACATTAATATTCAATGGTTTGTTTTTTTTTTTTTTTTTTCATTTTATATATTTTGTGTTGAACGCAAAATGTATCAATTTATTTTATAATTTATATGACATGTACAAACTTATATTCATTCATTCATATATTATTCTCTTTAATATATATAATATATTTAATATATAAAGGGTGATTTTTTAAAAGCTAGAGGAAAGTTTTTCAAAAAAAAAACACATAAAATTCAGAAAAATGCATGACACCTTTATTTGAATCAATAGTACGGTCCATATAATTTAATGTTTGAAGATTATTTCATGCAAATGTTCACCTTGACTGGCTGATATTCACTCCAAAATCGACAATTCTGTTTATTTACGTACCCATTGAGCCAAAAATGAGCTTCGTCGCTTAACACAATTTCGTCGCGATGCACTTTCTTAACAGAGCACGCATTTTGATAATAAAATTCAATCATTTGCAAGCGTTGTTCGTTTGTAAGACGATTCATGGTTAAATTATAGACCAAACTGAAGATGTTTGACAGTGAAACAAAACACGAAACGTGCGTCAGCTGTTTAAACCAGTGTTGCCAAAAAGATAATAGCTAAAAAATCACCCTTTAGTTGAATAGATGGATGTAGTTTATATTTAGAAAATAGATCACGCCAATCGAAAAAAATAAAATAAATATATATATAAGTCGCAAATTATATATCTTAATATACATATTTATTTATCTACGTGCGGCGCGGTCAATTGATTGATATTTTTTTGAATTATAGTATAGTATAGTATATTATAAAGATTTTAAAGAAAACACAAAAAAAAAATATATAATTTAATATACTTGAAAGAAATTATGATTATTTTTTTTTTTTATTTTTTTTTGGAAAATTTCCAAATGGTAAACAATTTAATTATATATATATTATTTATGCATTAGTATTATTATTATAAATATCTGTTTGCAAAAATGTTTAATTGAAATACTGTTGTTGTTTTTAAATTTGTATTTCGTGTGGCGGATTCAAGGAAGAGTCTTATACTAAATAAATTATTGATGTATATTCAAAGAAAATATATCTACATTACATATATATAATTTTCTATAAGTATAATTTAACATATTTGTATATTTGTATAAGGAAAATTTAGATTATTTTAAAAGATAACATTGAAAATTGTAAATTGTCGCATCGCTACATATCGTTTACAATACTAAAAATATGCGATAGGTTGAACATAAAAAAAAATTCTATGTCAAAGTTTCTATTTAGAAAAAAAACACAAAATTTACCATATAGTAATATATTAAATAGTCACAAAGTTGTTTTTAGAGAGACTTCAAATAAAAAAAATTAAGATAATGTACAATGTACAGAAAGATAACAAATATGTATAGTGTTTTTTTTTTTCGTATATGAATTCATTCATTTGTTATTCAATCTGTTACTGCTTTAGTATTTTTTTCTTCTTAATTTTTTGTATTGTGATTTATTTTCATTATACATCATTCATTTGAAAAGTTATATTATATAGTTTTATTAATAAAAATAATAAATACATCATTTTATTTTTTTGTGTTCCTTGAAACGCAATTTTTTTTCCCAAAATAAAACATTATCTATACATTTTATACATAGAAGTTTATCATTTATTGTATATATATTTGACAGGATATTGACAGGACACTCACTGCCATTTAATTAAAGGAAATTACTTTTTGATAAGTAATTATGAAACTATACAATTGAAAAAATCAAAAATCATTTCTTTACATTTATAGAATTTATTATACGGACAAAAGAGAAAAAAATGATTGGAAAAAGATTTCCGATTTACGTATCTATGATTTTTTTTAATATCTCTTAAATGTTGATAAATTTTCTAATATCTATATTTAATCACATTTAATAGACAATTTTAATATATCGATAGTTGTTTATAATTATAATTATACTTGTAAAGTATTTTTTAAATGCTATAGAATATTTTACATAATCTGGAATTCATATATACAATTTTTTTATTTTTATATTTTTATATCTATGTCATATATGTCTAATGTATATATTCGATAATGATATTTAAATGAAAATATCATTCACTGTCCCGATATTTAATTAATATATTCAAATTATACATTTATAACATAACTAAAAAATAATATACAATCGATTATAAACATGATATATATTTAATCACTCGCATATATAATAACCATAATAAATAATATATATGTACATAGATATAGATTAATTAAAACATTTTTTTATATGTAGATATATAGTACATATATGGATAATATCGCGTATATTATATATTTAAAATAAAAAAATTAATTATAACATTAATTATATATTATATATTTTATTATAAATATTAATATTTATATATGTTAATTTTATATAGATTTTTATTATTAATATAGTTTAAGAGACGGAGAGGTGGACGTAAAAAGTTTTATATACAAACTATATATTTGGTTTTTAA
Source organism: Dilophus febrilis (assembly GCA_958336335.1). Classification (NCBI taxonomy): domain Eukaryota; kingdom Metazoa; phylum Arthropoda; class Insecta; order Diptera; family Bibionidae; genus Dilophus; species Dilophus febrilis. The sequence goes on from OY284468.1 coordinate 43,849,044, forward strand.
TAATAATGCGGGATATATTTTTGAATAGATGATCTCGTCGGATCGTATCGGTTAAGTAATCCTTAAGATGATTACAATTGAAATTTTTTGGAGATTTTTATAGTGTATTTTCTATATATGAAAAATTTTACTATATAATTGGATTTTTGATGATAGATTAATATCAAGTATAGACATTTTTTTCAATTGAATCTTTTTATAAATAATTAATTTCATATATCGGGCATCATACAACCTACGCAAGGAATGTTTTTAGATGAAATGGAAGATTTTGTCATGGATTTTTGTACTAAAAATACTTAAACTTCTCATATTTATTCTTACAAAATTTTGGGGTCGTGTGTTCGAATCCTACGAAAACATATTTTATGACTTGCATTTTTCCGCAGTTATTATCTAATCTGCATTTTTGAACACACAGTTGAATATTTTGCAATTAGTCGCACGGACTAATTACACCAACACCCCGTAAAGGCAACAAATGAATATAAAACCAACCCATCTTAAACCCCTCGTCGGGGTTTAAGAAAAGGTTTTTCATTTATATATGCAATACTGATATAATCATGCCTTTTAGAAAACCTATATGGAAACGTGTTGTCCATTTATTAATATTATTTATAATGAATATACATACATTGAGCATTGCAAATATGCATCTATATAAATAATTGCCTTCAATCTTCAATTCAATTATAAAATAATAATTTTTTTTTGTTCTATAAAAAAAAACAATGTATATATATATATATAATTGAAAACATCCCACGTACATACGGAAAAAAATTGTTATAATTGATTTTTATATAAACGCGTGATGTGTCGCCGTATATATTTAATTTAATATTATATATTTTGAATATCAATTAATATATATCATATCATTCGCATATATGAGAGCATCTTGGATATTAATTATTTAAGGAATGAATTTCGGTATGGAACTATATATGGTTAGGTAAATTTCTATATACAAAAACTGTTTAAAATCTTCAAATACTGTCTTGAATAATTCATAATGTTCTCCTGTTAAAATTGACAATTTTCTGTTTAGGTAAATTATAGGGATTAACATCGTATACAATTTTAAATTAGGTTTTTCTTTCCCGTATATATGTGATGTTTTTAAACTTATTTCCAAAACCTATAGTTCAGACGGTTAATATAGGACAGACAGACAAATGAATATATGAAAATTACATTGCGCTATAAACATTTCCTTAACTAAAAACGATCTTATAAAACTGCACGTGTAGTTATGTTATGGAATAGTTTAAATTTTTTATATATGGTAAACGAAATCGTAAAAAAAAATGACACAAAACAATAATATAATTAAATGTTGTACATTTTTCTGTATATATAAATATTTTTATTCTTTTCCTAAATGCGGTAATCGCAACCAATCCATAAAGTTATGCTAATATACAATATATATAAACAATAAACATGTTATATTATTTCGTATATTCAAGTTCAATTTTAATTATTTGATAATAATTTATTGTATTGCGCTGCGTATACATTAACAATCCATGTATTCATTCATTTATATAGCGTCAGTCAGTTTCGAATAACATATGTCATATCGTCATATATATATATATATATATTTGTGTTCAGGAACTGCATATTTATTTATTTATATATAATAATAATACATTATATTACGTTCACTTGTTATTATAATATATATACATTATGAATAATCTGTTTTTATATTCTGTATTCTTTAAAATATACAATTTTAATTATCATAATTTACTAAAATATATATAGCTATAATTAAAAAGATAAAAATATGAGTGATCAAATTTATAATATATTTAATAAATATATAGAAATATGAAAGAATAAACATAACTTTTAATGTATTTCTTTTTTAATTTACACACATTAGTATGTTTTTTCTATAGATATTGTATATAGGCTTTAGATATTTAAATTTTTTTTATTAATTTAATATAATATATGTTAATGTGAAACCCACGAATTTTATTATATTTTTAATACAACATTTATTTATATAAATATATTCCGTTAAAGCTTAATTCACGCACTCTTATACAGTATATAAATACCGATCAATATGTATATATACTTATTAATTCATACTTTAATGTAAATATATATACACAATAAAATACATTTATATATAAATTGAATTGACGCCGATATATTTTATAAATTTTAAATTCAAATATAGGAAAAAAAAAATCAAAATTTTAAATGTAATAAATTTTTTTATATACATATAAATATAGGTATATTTACTTCCTTATATATATAGAATACAAGTTTAAATTATTTATTAAAATTAAAATATACACGTCACGTGGCAGCAATGATTTTTATTGAATTTGAATAATAAAAAATATAAAAATGATAATTTTTGATATAAAAACTTAAATATTTAAATAAAAATCTTTTTTGATAAACTTTTTATAATCAATTTAATATTATTCAATACAATCATTACAATGTTTCAATTTCAATTTCAAGTCAATGTTTTAGATATGTATATAAAGAAGCGATACATTATAATTGATGTCCATTTAAGTGTTGAATGAGATTATTGACGTTCCTCTATACCCACAAATATAAATTGAAAATTTTCAAGTATACGCTTTAAAAAAGTATGTTATGTTAATGTGTTAATGACCGATATTGTGATTTTGAAAGAGTTTTCTTATAAGTCTAATTTTATTATCAAGTGAAAATGATCTTGTTCATTCAATATATTCATTTAATCCTTAATGGTTTAAAATTGGATGTAATTTTTCCTAATACAACCGACGATTGCCGTTTTAACATCCAATACCGACAGCTTTCTGTTGTTGGTTATACATAATTTATTGATTTTTACGGATGCCGGTGTAATTTAGCCGTATACGATGAATCGCGCATTGGAAAATATGAAAAACTGCATGGGAAAATTCAGGTTAGAACATAACCGGAAAAACATAAAATATATTTTATGTCTACGTTCAGTATATAGGATTCGAACCCACGACCCACCAATTTTACGTTGGCGTTTTTTTTTCAACTATACATTACAGATTAAATGGATTAATTGTGATGCAGTAAATCTCATCAAGTTAATCTTTTGTGATCGACAATATACATATATAGGAGATATATCATCAACACCACAATAATGTAATATACTTTGGGGTGGGAAAAGCACCATTGTATGCGTATCTTGATATAATCTGGAAGATTAGGTTCGAATGTTATTCATATCCGATTGCGTGTATAATCAATTATACAAATTTATTAAAACCGTATATATTATACTTATAAAAAAATGTATGTAGGAGTTTTTACTTTATCCATTAATGTGTGTGTGCGTTATTTTAATAAACATTTATCGTTATATTTGCATAACTTTCATATAGATTTAATCAAATTATCATTAAAGCTGATCATAATATATCTATATATATATAGTCATCGACGCACTTATAGTATAATAATAAAATTATAAATATCTTTATACCTTTGTATATATACCCGTTGTATCATTTATAATGCATTTTTTTTTAATAATCATTTCATCGCACGGTCCAACTATCAATTGCATATATTGAATTGAGAGTATTTTTCTTTTATATATTGAATTTATATTTTAATATATAAGATAACTTGTAATACTTGTGCATCATATCGTGTCATAATTATTTGTATATACTTATATACAAATGGAGTAGAACGCGTAGTTAGTTAATAAACATCATTTTTATATGCATTACATATATATATGATTTATAAATATATAATAAATACACAATTCAATTTGCTGATTGTTGATCATAAAAAAAATTAATAAAATATACTGCAGTTATAAAACGTACCAGTTATAGAGTCGTTATGCGGTGGTTTAATATTGAATTCTAGGCTTCTTCGAAATTGAATTATGTTCCACGCAGGAAGTTTTAAGTTAGTTTTTCTCGAAAAAAAAACGTTATATGACGACTTATGCATTAGTTTTTCAATACAAATATAAAGTAAAATTCATAGTTGAATAAAAGACAACATCCCGATGTTTCTATAAAAAACTAAGTTATTAAAATAATTTCAACATATAATAATCCATATCATATATATATAGAATTACTATACCGGATGGTACCTTTCAAAGCACCCTGTGTATATATAAAAAATAAATACATCTCTATATATATATATATATAGATTAATTAAATCAAATTAAAATCTTTTAGAAAGTTGCAGCACCGTGATAAATATATGTTAATTTAAAAAAAAAATGATTGAAAAAGAACACAACTCTACACTCAAAATAAAAAGTTAGTAAATATGACTATATTCATTGTCAATTTAACAATAAATAATAGGTTTTTGAGTTAATTATAAATATAGTCAAAATTTACAATGTGTCGTTGTATTTCCGAAAAATTATTGTATTTTTTTTGCAATATTTTATAGATAAACTACAATATATTTTGTCAATTTTACAATAAAAGTTGTTATTAAATACAATATATGTTTTAATTTTAACATAGACTGTTGTTAAATCTACAATATATATTGTAACATCTAAAATTATATTACAAAATGTGATGTAAAAATAACAATATATATTGCAATTCTTACAAGATTATTTGGTAAAAATTTAAAGGGACAGATTTTTTTTTGTCAATTTTACAATACGTATTGTACAATAATAACAACGAATATGGTAAATTTTACCAAAATATTGTATAATTTACAATGTACAGTTGTAGTTTATTAAAGGGATATACAATAATTTATTGTATTTTATAATATCATATGTTGTAGATTTTACAATAATAATAAGTCATAGATATTTAAATTTTTTTTTTATTTATTTACATTTTTATTTTACAAAACATTACAATTAATATTAATTATAATAAAATTCAAATACATATTATACATTATATATTATAATACATAAATATTATAAAAAAACATAAAATTTACATTAATTATAATAAACATAAAATTATTTAATTCACGAAATAAGCTCCAAAATAATATATATGATTAGTATATTAATTTATAATAATAATTAATAATTAATAATTAATAATTAATAATTATAATTAATAACTAATAATAATAATTAATAATCAATAATAATAATAATTACTAGCTGTTTAATAATAATCATTACACAATTACCACGGCGAGATATAGACAGAAACTTCAAATTTATATTACGAATTTAAATATGTAATAATCGATTTTATATTTGCGTTGTTAATATCTGATTTTGTTTTTATTTGAAAAAAGTAATGTTGTATAAATAGCCAAATATTATGGCACTCAGGTGGATACTTTAGGTTAAATACCATATATATTTTGAAACAAAGATCTATTGTTTTCAAGAATGTATGTACTTTGTACATAATAGTGTCAAAGTATACATAGTATTCCTTGATATTTGATAAATCATCGGCAATCAAAAAAATAAACGGTTGCGTTGGTGCTGTTATAGTTTTTAAGAAATCATTAATTTTGGAGACGGTATCAAATATTTTGTAAAAAGCACTTCTTGAATCGATTATAGTATGTTTTTTCCTGGTGTTTCCTAACGATTTAAATGTTGATGGACGTATAACAGCATGTATACAATACATTATGGATATATTTACTTCATCTAGTATAAGATTTTCAAATAAAAAAATTACATAAATATTATTAATTTTAAATTATGTACGTAACATGTTTTCAGATTGAGTAAAAATTAATTACCTTCATTTGGAATTTCCTTGCATGTATTAAACGATTTCCAGTATTGTATTGTGTCAGCGTCCTTTATGTCAAGAAATAACGTTCTAATTTTATCCACAAAATGGTCCCATTTAATGAAAAGTTTTGTAGCATTAGGATATTGATAATCAAAATCTATATCGATCTAAAATTATAATGAAATAATTATTTTTCATTTAAATAAATTTTTACAAATAATAAGAAAATGAAAATGGCTTACCAAAAGGTGACCTTCAGGATGCGAGTATAATGGCCAATTCTTAATTATATCGCTGGTATTTAGGTCCTCAATGTGCTTTTTAAAAAATGTTTGCCTAAAAATAACAGTTTCTTTCCATTTCTCTAAAATTAGTGGAAACGGTTCCCTATTATGCTTCAACCATTGGTGGATGTCAGCAGCGTTAACCTCTGCAAAATAAATATTTGTACATTAAGTTAAATAATTTAAAATTGGTATTAAAACTATTTTTATCCTCCGAAGAGGTGCCCATGGTGGGTCGTACACCTTTTTTTATATATGTTTGTTATTGTGATATGAATTTTTTGCTAATTCAAAAAAGTAAATTAATTTGCTAATTCAAAAAAAAATCACGGTCAAAATTCCGTCATGCAGTAGAGTGCTTATTAACAGTATTGAAACTTACCAACTTCTGGGGTTTTTATTTCATCAGTTATCTCGGTGGAAGAATTACATTTTATTGTTTGTTCACGTAACGTGTTGTGATACTTCCAATGCAATTTCCCAGAATGCGGTTTATTTTTGATTCTTTGAAAGTATGATTCCTTGAATTATATTAAATTATATCTTTAATTAGTACTTGAATACTTTAACGTAATAGAGTATACACATGCATTACAAAATACGCCTTTCACTCACCTTACATTCACTGGTGAAATGTAGAACAATTTGATTGGATATATCATCCATAATATCCGGAGTCATTTTAATGCTGTTATTAATAAAATACATTACTATCATTTTTATCAATTTTTTCCTATTACTATCGGACAATCTTTTATTAACACGGTAACTTTCTTTAATTTGTTGACCTTCATTGTTTTGTAATATATTTGATAAACTCTGAAAAAAAAGATAAATTTAAGTTGTAAAAATCATATATTAAAATTGAAAATATAAAAATCTGTAATACTTGATTTGGTGTTGACTTTAAAATATTCGGCACTGCAGAAATAGTTGTGTCCTTATTAACTAGTAAACGATTGTTGATATCGGGTTCGAATACATGTTGCTATAGAGGGGTTACAAAAAACATTATTAATACATTATTTTTATTAATAATAAAAATAAAAAATAAAATTGGATATACTATTAATTATGTAATACCTGTTCATTTTGCCATTTAACAAGTTTATCTTTAAATAACGCACGTGTCCCAACAAATGGATGAGGAATAATTTCTATAAAGTGTTCATTTTTGAGAACCTTTAGTGATGCAACAGTAATATAACATTCTATAATCGGATAGTTAGAACAAGAATAATTTTAGTGAAATAAAAATAATAAAAATAGTTCTTACGTTCTTATATAATTACCTTTACATCTATGGTATATATAATCTATATTGTCTAGGTCCATACTTTTTAAAATATCATGTAATTCATTATTATCATAATTTGGAGTTGCTGGCCTTAATACATATTTATCGCAAGGATTCCTACCATTAGTATTGGTATTATCATCCATATTATTATTATTATTATTATTATTATTATTATTATTATTATTATTATTATTATTATTATTATTATTATTATTATTATTATTATTATTATTATTATTATTATTATTATTATTATTATTATTATTATTATTATTATTATTATTATTATTATTATTATTATTATTATTATTATTATTAATATTAATATTATTTATATCATTGTGGTTATTATTATTATTATTTAAATCAATATATGACGATGAAATGATTGTGCTATCATTTGTGTCCAGCACTTCAGACATTGCAGAAATAGAATGTAAGCTTAATATACCTCCATCTGAATTATAGTTCATATTCAAAATATATTGATCGGTGTCTAAATTTAAATCAGCGAAATTTCCGGTGGATGTATTCATTTTAATTAGTTGGTGCTTCTTATCTTATAGATATAGCTTATAGATATATGATACATTATAAATTAAGTAGAGTAAAATTAATTTAATAAATGATCTTAAAAATTAATTTGTATATGTAAAATGTTTTAAACCTATTTTTGATGCTCACAATAAGTATTTCAATTTTGTAACCACCGATACAATTGTCGAATATCATTTGACGAATAATAGTATTGTTGAATTAAAATATTAATATAAAAACAATACAAGATTAAACAGATAGAAAAAATCAGACGAACGAAGTACATACAGACACGGCTTTTTAATAAACAACATAGCCCAATAAAATGAAAATATCAAAAAACGTAAAAATTCAACAAAAAGCGTTTTTCATTGTGCGCACTTTCATATAATTATATTATTGTCGAACTTCTACATGCGCACACCTATGTATGCGTTGCTCTGCATTTTTTCCATCTTTTTGGCAGTTATTAAATGAATAAAATAAAATATTTAGTTGTTAATCTTAACTGAATAATAATGATATTATTAAAAATATTCTTTTGGTCGAAACAATTTTAAATCTTGAACTTTATTAATATTAAAAGCCGGACTATTAAAATATTTTATTGGGGATATTTTTATTATAGAATTAAGATTTTTTTTTAGAATATAGGATGAATAATGGTCTTCATAATATATCTCACTTGTCTCATTATGTACAATGTAACATTCGTTATTGATCAACTCAATTTCTAAAATTTCACACAAACATGTAGTCGTAACATAAGCCGTTAAAAAGGAGCCAATTTTATATTTGCGTCCACAATATTGCATTTGACTAAAACTTTTTATTTCGTCATTAAACAAATCTATTGATTCTAGTGTATTTTTATGTTGTGTATGTATTTTATGATGATTCTCAAATATATAGTCCGTTTCATTTGGTTCGTGTAAAATTTGATTGGCAAATTTTAGTTGGAATTTTGTCGTCAATGATAACAAAATATTTTTCCTGGAATTGATAGTATGACAATATTTTTTAATGTCTTTGTGTTTAGCTTCAAAACGGAAACAAGAGTAATATTTTGGAGGTCCTGAATAGTTAATTATTGTCGGATAGTGCGTAAGCATATGATGTTTGGGTTTTAATTTATCGTTAAAGAGTATTACATATTTGGAATTATGGTCTTGAATTAAAGAGGTTAAATACTTTATGGAATCCTTAGAAAAATTAGACGCCTGAATTAAATCCACTATTTTTAGAAACAAACAGAAGAAGTTCCAAACAGCGTTACCCTTGGGAATAAGATCACCTATAAGAAGTGGAAAAAAATGAACGAAATGCCACATTTCACGGGCTGTCATTTTTAATTTAAAAGTTTTTAGTCGTTCTAAAGTTATTGGAGGTGAAATGTTTCCTATTTCATATTCACCGTAATTGAATGAACTCTTTCTATCGTTTAAAGTATCTAATGTAAATATTTCGCTATTTATAAAATGCATGATTATATGTGATAAATTGTAATGACAAATACCTTCAAAAATATCATGCATTAAATCTATGGAATAGTTTGTAACCACATGAAATGAATTTATATTGTTTAAAATAGATTGCTTGTTAATACCTGTATGCTTCATATCGTTTTTTAAAATATCATCTTCATAATTTAGTATTGTTCTCATGGAATGAGGCATTTCTATAGATCCAAATTGGTTGGCGGTTTTACTTTCCCTACAAAATCGGCAATAGAAATTGGCAGAAAATGATTTTGAAAAATCTAATACGGAATTTAATCCTAAATTATCTCCTAATACCAAACCCAACACAAAATAAACTGTTTTGGTAACATTGCTTGTAGAATCCGTAAAATCAATACCTTTACTTTCTAGTGCATTTAGGGTTTTAATAAGATTTGCAAGACAAGTTTCATTTCCGAAGTTTTTGAAATCAATACTCTTAATAACTGCTGCAAGTTGAATATTTTCTATGTTAAGCGGGTTTCTAATATTTGGGAATGAAATATAAAGACAACTAACTGATTCGGTGTGAGTTCCTAATGGGTTATTAATTTGAATGTCATCAATATATAAAAAGTATGGAATCACAGTTTTGCCAACATATTTTTGTATTTTGTTTTGGAACAGGGCGCCTTGAACGAAGTTGGTTAAACTGCCTTTATCTTCCGATAACTTTTTTATATTAGATAATGTTTCACATAAAATATTTCCGTGGCAGAAAATTTTTCTGAATTGAAATTCCAGTGGTAAAATAATTCCTTTTCTCTTTTCATCTCCAATAGTCACCTGTCCACGTTTCGTTATCTGTTTGATTGTATTATCTATAATAAACTCGTTTGATTTTTTATATAACTGTAGTTTATCTAACGTTTTAAATAAATTGTAATCATTTTTAAACATTTTAAACGGATCTATACATATTTTAGTAAAATTTTCGAGGTGGTTCTTTTGCTGCATTAAATATATATTCTCAAAAGCTTTAATAAATGGTGTTGTTATGTAATTAACAACGTATTTTTGGATATTATAAACATCAGACTTTGCGAAATGTGGAAAGGAATGTAGCGCTAATGTAAATTGTAACGCAGACGTTGTAATGGTCTCTGAAATCTTTTCAAAGTTATCAAATGAGTCAATTAGAATTGGATTTTCAGATGTATTAAAATGTTCTTCTTCTATTTTATAGTTTGATGTTAAAGAGATTATTTCGTCTTGAATTATATTATTAACCGGTACATTAGAACGATTCGAAATTGTATTCGTATTAGCTACAGAAAAATGAAGTTTGATCATGTGTCTCTTAAATGATCTGTATTGAAAGTATTGTTGACAAAGTTTACAATAATATGTATCGGTATTATTTAAAAAATGGTGGTTTTTAAGATGAAGAAAATAGTCATTCGAATTATTCGAAATAAAAGAACATTTAAAACACTCATTCATTTTAAATAATTAATTTTGACACTGATTATAAAGCGTTTATAAAAATAACTGTATGCATTAATTGAATTGAATGTTTTAAGAACAGTGATCACGAAATTACATAAATTGGAATACTTAATGTAGCAACATGAATTATTAAACTTATTTTATGTATATCATATATATATATATATATATATATTATATATATATCACTTAGTGTTAATTAAAATAGATGCCTAACAGTTTAATTTATAAACGTAAATCCCTTAGTTGAAATGCAGTTTCAGTTTGTATATTTTCAAGGCACCTATTACATTGACACGAATAACTACCCTACAAATGTAATGTCTAAAATATAATAACTAAAATAAAAAATTTTAGATATTATTTACAACTCTACTTACGTGAAGTTTTTGCCATCTAATTAAATTATATTCAAATATGATGCGTGGTCCTATGTATTTGGTTTGTAATAATTTTCTTACTTTTTTGATCTTTATATGTTTTAGCTTTTCTAAATCTATATTAAATTCTGAAATGACATTTAATTATTTTTTATTAATATTTGTAATTTAAACAATGATGACATAACATATAATGCCACTGATACACGAACGGTATACTTATGGGAATAATATATACTTGTCCGTGCATTTAACATCAATACTTGTTGAAATATTGATAATTTGCCTTTTCCCATTGATGATGGGAAAAAACTGATGCAGTATACAAATATATTAGTATATTTTATTCACTTCAGATATACACGACTGGTGCAAAAAGAATAATACGAACAATACAAAACAAAAAGAAATAAAAAACACTAGCAAACATTATAATATTAACTTCATAGATAATTAAGAATTAAAAAAAATATCACTAGACAGATTAACACAAACATAAGTTTAAAAATTTTCTAAGTATAGTATGAATTGTTTCGTGTATTAGCGGTATAATGAAAATTATACTAACCTTGAAATAGGATTCCTAAAAAATATTGGTTTATTCCTTTATCCAAAAAATATTCACATTTATTTTCAACGCACATTATATTTTTATAATTTTCTATATTTTATCTGGTTCCACGATATTTTTTAAAAGAATATTAAATCACTTTTACCAATTACCATTTACCCAACATATAAAACTTTCTGCAACCGCACCCAAATATATAATGAATATGTAATTCATCAACGTGGACATATTTTTTATAAATTAAAAAGAAATATTGTAGTTTTATCAAAAATACAAAAAATATTGTTATTACTGCAATATTTATTGTTGTTTTTACAATATATATTGTTGTTTCCACAATGAATATATTGTAAATATAAATTTACGATGTTTTACAATATATATTGTTGTTTCTACAATGAATATATTGTTGTTTTTACAATATATTTTGTTGTTTTTACAATACATATTGTTTTTCTACAATAAATATATTGTAAATATAAATTTACGAAGTATATTGATGTTTTTACAACATATATTGTTGTTTTTACAATGAATATATTGTAAATATAAATTTACAATAAATATTTTAAATTTGACAATATATATGCTATATTATTACCAGATTTTAATTGTAAATACAAAAAACAATGACAATAAAAATCAATAAAAACAGTACGTTTAATAAAAAAACGAACATGCAATTGCTTATGGCTTATGAAACTGTTTTTGAAACAACATTTAATGAGACCTTTAAGTATATATTTTGATATTTTTTTAAGAATCTGTTTTTAATCTTGAGTATCGATAAGGTCAATTCAATGATGGAATAGAATATTGATAAATACTTATCTCCACAAAACATTCAATCATATTTATATATATTGGACATAGACTATTACGTAATTGTCAGTGCAATTATAAATTTGATAGAATATTTTTAGTGAATTCGTTATCTTGATCTAAAAAAATGAGATAATATAAGAACTATAACTGAAAAAATTTCAACAACCAATTTTGACAGAATTTGACAATGTTGACGTGTAATAAACGAAAAATATTGAAAATAAAATTTTTCATGTTCGTTTGGCAATTGCAATTAAAGTCAATCGCATGAAAAACGAGTCAAAAGGTAAAAAAGTTTGACTGTTTAGAAGGCAAGAATTTTCATTCCCAAACGAAAACGCTATAAATGATTTCTAAAAATTTACAGATCAAATGGATTAATCTGCGCGAAGTAAACGAACGCAAAAAATCAATCGATTTGATCTGGAATTTAGAAAAAGAACGCAAAAAATCATTTTAAGCAATCAGATTAATCTGATCAGGGAAAACGAAGGCAGTATTTATTTAAAAGTAGTGATTCCGATTACCTTCCCATAAACATTCATTTGCAATAACATCGTGTTATTGGTTATTATCATTAGCTTTTGTTAATGAGAATAGCCTGAAAATTAAAACTATAATCAAATCGATCGAATAGAGCTTGAGACTTAGGATATGGAACACCTTACATATTATATTTGTAAAAGATGCTAAGTATAAATTATTTTTATTTCTACAATAGAAATTGTTGTTTTTACAATATATATTGTTGTTTTTACAATATATATTGTGTTTCTACAATGAATATATTGTAAATATAAATTTACAATAAATATTTTAAATTTGACAATATATATGCTATATTATTACCAGATGTTTATTGTAAATACAAAAAACAATGACAATAAATATCAATAAAAACAGTACGTTTAATAAAAAAACGCACATGCAATTGCTTATGAAACCGTTTTTGAAAAAACATTTAATGAGACCTTTAAGTACATGTTTTGATATTTTTTTAAGAATCTTTTTCTAATCTTGAGTATCGAAAAGGTCAATGGAATGATGGAATGATGGAATGCAATATAGATAAATACTTAACTCTACAAAATATACAATCATATTTATATATTTTGGACATAGACAATTACGTAATTGTCAGTGCAATTATAAATTGTATAGAATTTTTTATTTCAAAGTAATGATATGGTATTATTACGATTCCCTTCCCATAAATCTTCATCATATAAATCAAAATTCGTAGCTGTAAAAATGCCTTATATATATACAAAGATATTATTTACACGGAGTACAAGATCATATAGAATAACAATAAATCCAAAATAATACAATGAAAAGTTTTACATTTACAACTTTAACATGAACGGAAAATTTAAAAAATTACTTCATATACTGTAAAATGAAATGAAATACAAAAATAATTGTAAATAACATTATAATATTGTAAAATGAAACTACAACATAAATTGTAAAAATTAATATAAATAATTACAATTACAATATTTGGGGTTTACAATATTTCTTGTAATTTCGAGACAAAAACCCCTTATTGACAATGAATTTTGTTAAAATAGCAATAAATTTTTACAAAATAATTTACAATAAATTTTTTGTTAAATTCTACAACGTTTTATTTTGAGTGTATATATGTAATAAATTAAGCCTAATAGTTTATATATTACACATATATTATACCATATACTGCGCTCATGATATGGATAATATTTTACATATGCATTGCAATTATTTCATAACTTTTGTTCTGCATTCAATAAAAAAAAAATACACGTATATATGCAAATTATAATTAATAATCGTTTTATAATGTATAATATTAATATACATAAAATTAATTTGTAATCTATGCAATAAAAATACGCGCATTTTAATACACATCCATATTTGATTTTCATGCGAAAACGTTTGTACAATTTCAGATTATATTTCCCAATATGTTTATTTGGAGAGTATAAACTATAATTGGTAGTAAATGAGGGACGATATTTATATAAAAAAAAACAAATTACCATTACTTCAGAAATATAATCTTTTTAATATAAAATGTGTTTTGTATAAAATATACAATATATATTAAAAAAAAAATCTATTAAATCAATTGCCACTTCCTCATATAAAGCGATATATACGATTTTGCACAATAGTATAGCAAATACACTATACGCACTCATATACATATATAATAGATTATTTAAAATCACAAATTAATTTAATGCATAATATATTATTAAATAAAACTTTTGTTATACAATTACCTTATATATATATAAATATATAAATATATCGTTTTATTTGTGTGTAATATACGTACGGTAACAGATTCGGACAATCAAAATAGAATCATTGCATACGTTTAATGATTAAAAAATATGTAGATAAAAGATTTCTATATAAAGAACTTATTAGTTTCTATTGAACAATATATAGTGATTATAGTTTAGTATTAAGATTCCCTTTTACAAAAAAAAAAAGGATTTTGTTTTCTTTTTGGAAACCAATTCAAATCTTCAGAGTATATTTCCTAAAATATTGTTATACTAATTAATTTGTTATATATGTAATAATATTGAAAATAATATAAAAAGCAAAATTGTAAAAAACTGAATATTTAAAGATATGAGAAAATGAATGAGATGTAATGAAAGTTTCTTTAAATTGTTCAATTCGTGGTTTTTTTTCTGGTTTTTTAAGTTACGAATTGGACAATGATATCTAATTTTAAAGTCACAGAGATTATTAACTATTGTATGATGAACTTGATGAAACAGTTATTGTTCATAAAAAAGTTATTTGAGTTGGTTGGGAAACATTTTTTATCCACGAACATTTTTGTGAAAAATCAATTTTTCTGAAAAACATAATATTTTTTCACATTGAGCATCTATATCTCTAAACGACAATTATAGATATAAAACTTAAAATGTTGATTCAAAACAAAATTAAAAGTAATTAATTTATCTACATATTCAAATAAAGTTTACCTCTATATTTGGTATTCTATATAGGTGCGGAATGGATTAGAAATATATAGGATTTCATGATATTTGGCTTACGAAATGGAACTGCAACACACTATGTGTATATAAAATCATATTCACATTCCAATATAACAAAATTGGAACAATTAAAAATAAAACCATGCGAAAAATTAAAGTATATTTGATACAAAATGCAAAGTGAAATTTGATTGCTATCACTATATAAATATAAATAATTTACATTAAAATAAACTATATTACTTATAGCTCAACAAAATTATCGATTTCTATATCATTAACTATATATATTTAGTTAAAATTTTGATTTAATTGCTCTCGTATATATTTAATATAATAAAGATTTTTTTTTTAAATCATATAACATTTGATACACAAAGCATAAATTCATATATATAAATGGATAATTTATATTTATATATATATAGAGTTATCTAAAAGGGCAAAGGAATTCCGATCACAAAATATATAAATAAATAAATAAATAAATATAGGTTGAGTTCGTTCTTTTAAAATATTATACCACAATTAATTTAAAATATTTTCACCTTGTGCTATATAAACAAATATATTTGAAATAAATATAGCAAAAAAAATATGTACAAGATAGAAAACTTGATTATTGCAATTTTTTGTTTTTGCTTAAATTTATACAATTATTTATATATATATTATATATGCAGTTAATTAACTTAATTGTAAACGTTTTTTTATATATACAAAAATATCTATAGAAAGAGATAAAATGTATAATAATATATTTCTTATAATAGGTTTTGTTATATAGCAATAATAGTGATATAATCTAATTGTAATATATATAGTAACTTATGTATATATAAAAATATTTTCTATATAAACTATTAGTATATATATATATGATTAGTTAAATGAAATGCGGTGGTATAATAATTTATTTATATATATAATATGTGTATTGAATGCGATTTATTTATAATTATATTTCCAAATGATCTATATATATATATATATATATATAACGTAAAGAACAATGTTAAATGTTATGCATATCGAATATATAAAATATGTATTGTTGTTTGTATTATATATACTTTTATGTATATTTAATATTTATATTGTTCAATAATATATATATATTCCTATAAATCTATAAATATATATCTATATATATTAAAAATAAGTAAGTACTTGTTTTTTATTTGCATTACAAAATGTATATATACTCGTATAGATAGACAAATGTTAAACGTTTTTATATTGTTTATACATTTTTTAGTTTTCTTTGAAAAATTGTACAATAACTTTCCAAATTTTTGTATAATATTTTTCATAAATATACTATATATTATATACCGTCATTTGGGGTAATTGTTTAAGATATATATTAGGATTAAGAAATATTAAAGACATTCGAGACATTCGATGTAAATGCCAGATTCGACTAAAATTTACCGAGAAGTTCAAATTTTCCGAGAAAATTCAATCAAAATATAAAACCAAACTGTTGAATTTTATAATGACACAAATTAAAACTATATTGCTCTATATTTGTTTTAGATTATGCATTCGAAATGACATTTAAATGGGTTTTTGAAGAAAGAAAAAACATTGAAATGGGTTTTATAGAAGAAAATTCTAATTCTAAAAATGGCTTTGTAAAATTCAGCTTTATACTTATAGAGTTTCCAAAAGGTATAGGAAAACCTTCTTTCTTTTTGAAACTATTCATATTAAAAAAAAATTTTTTGATAAATTACTTTGAATTTGAATCTCATTTCATTGCATTTAAGGTTTTCAGATGAATTTTCCGAGAAAATTCAATTAAAAAACAATAAGTACAGAAAATTATAACCAACTTTGTAACAACTAAACGGATTTGAATGAATGAACACATTCACGAGATAAAAATAACATCCACTTGGATTTCAAAAGAAAATCAATAATTTAATGAAAAAAAATCAATGAAATAATATATATGATATGTTAAAACTACTTCCAAATGACGGTATTTATACAATTTTTATATGATAAATATACCAAATATGTATATTTAATTTTAATTAAACATTTCATTATATTAATTTTTAAAACCATTAATTGAAATACAATGTTTTATTTTTCCCTAATAAACTACCAAAATACTAAAATATATATATACATTAAGAAATGATTCTTTTCATCTATAATAATACAAAATATTATTATGTAAATATATAAAATTTTTAATAACCATTTTTTATAAGTTGTTTTTATGTTATATATGTTTTTATTTCTGAGTAAAATTACCGAAATTATTAAATTGGTCATCATATTACAATACAAATAACATCATCTTCTTTAATATACCGCGACGACCGCGATATATATATACATTTAAATTACGTGAATATATTTACAATAAACCAATAAAATAAATATGTAATTGTTTAAAAGGCAATTGTAAACATTAAAACATTGTTATTTTTTACATCAAATAATACAAAATACAAACAATACAAAACACAAACAATACGCAATAATTTAATGAAAGAGAGTCAAATGGTTTATATATAGAATCGTATAAATATAGTTATATTTAAAGAAGAAAAAAAATCATAAATGATATGCCACCGACCGACCGACCGCATCTATATACATTATTTGTTGATAAATATAATTGCTACTGAATTGTTGTTCTTGTGTTATATAATAACAATGTGGTGAATGCATATATTCTAAAACAGAAATAATAGTTTCTATGTATCTATATATACGTACGATATGGTCAAATATAAAAATTATGTTGGTTGTTGCATGCTTGCATGATTTATTAATAAAATATTATATATATATATGTACATAAGAAAAAAGATACAATTTAAACATATTTAAAAGCAGAAATTAAAAAAAAAAAAACTTGTTGATGTGCATTTTAGGCAATATAATAATGAATTTCTTGGTATTTATTTCTATATATATATATATTATATATATACAAGAAGGCAGATAGATATATAGATAGATTATGTACTGTTAGTATTAGTTGTTGTAAATATAAGAGGTTATTAACCTTATATGTTTAGTAGTATATAAATGGGTATATATATTAAAAATATATTGTTTTTCTTATTTTGAAATTTTCTTCATACTATATATACAATAAGAAAGAAAACCAACAACATAACAAATATTAAATTGTATATTATTATATAAATAAGGTAAAAACTAAAAAAAAACTATACCTTTCTTGTTGTATACATATTATTGCATATTGAATGCACATATACAAAATTTTATATATATACATTCATTTCTGCATTGTACTGTATATGCAACGATACAAAACATGAAAATTTTATATACATTTAAGTAAAAAAAGAATTATAATGCAACAACTTATGCAACTTGCTTTATATATTGTATTAATATCTATTGGTATATTTTTTTTTATATATAATCAAAAGGTTTTGTAAAAAAAAAAATATTTTCCGACTTTATCTCTATATACAATTTATATGAAATGAAAACAGAAGATGATGCTGGTTTTTTTTTTAATTCTTCATATTAAAAATATCAAACATTATCATCATCACATCGCATCATATATAGATAGATAAATAAATACCACAAGAATAAATTTATTATATACGCATTGAGGTTTAATATTTTATTTTTTTCCTTCAATTGGTATATTTAAACGGTTCTTTCGTTCTTTGTCATTTATTATCATTATTATTATTAGATTATAATTTTCATTTATAATATAGTGAATTTTCCGGTAAATGAATATTTTTTTGATGACAAAAACCAAAAATCATTTTCAGACTAAAAATTACCGGTCATCTAACTAATAAAACTTTGATGGTATAAATTTAAAAACAAGATCCTATTAGTATTGTTTGCAATTAGTTTAGTTACAGCTTTGTCTTTGCTTGAAATATCCCGGCGGGATGTTTTTTATTTTGAGATTTTTACTATAAGAAAATTGAATATTTATCTATAATAATATTTATATAAAATTGAATCTTTCAATATAGCAATATCTTTTGTTAACAATTCAAGAGTATATTTTAATGAGATGTATTTTGTTAGATAGAAGTAAATTTCTATCTATATTAAAAGGGATCGATTTTTTGACGGGATTTATATCGTTTTGCTCAACAAATTACATTATACATATTTAACAAGAATCCCTGTTCTATATCAATTTAAACTTTTCTTAAAGGAAATCCCTCTCTCATAAAAGTTGTTTTTCTGAGGATTGTCCCACGATAACGTATCGTGATCGGTTTATTAACTTACAATTAATAGAAATTAAATTCAGATTAAATCCACACACAGAAACTTTTGGGTTATTTAGAACAAAATATTTCTAAAATCTATCCAAAAGTTAAACGAAATGCACTGTGTGTCTACACAAACCATTTATTTCTTGTTTGTTTAAAAATATACCTTTCGTATAAATCATCATCATATATAATAGTTATAATGAAATGCAATGAAGTAAAAGAATAGAGAGCGGAAAAAAAAACAAAAACTAACAGAAAAATTAATATCATATCATAATAAAACAAACCACCATTGACTTATAAGACAAAAAAAAAATAAAAGAAATATAATAAACAAACAAAATGTTATTTAATATTAACACATTAACTATGGTATACATATACAAAATTGGTATATCTATGCATCTAAAATATCATCTCTATATATAAATAATTTCCATAAAAAAAATATTCTATAGAATGTATATATTTTTTTATGTGGTAAATGGAAAAATAAAATAAAAAAATTGAATGAATATTCATTTGAAAATAATATACTTTTGCATTTAGTTTTTAATTCAAACATTTTCAAACCACAATATAATTTATTTATTATATTTATTACCTTTATACTTCATCATCATAATAACTATAACTTTTATGCAAAGATATCGCATAATCTTCTTGTTGTTTTCATTTTTAGTCATGAACACATTTTCCATGAATCCCTTTTATTTTCATATACAGAAACTCTTATTTATTGTTTTTAGGTATACATTAGATTAGAAATTTCTATATTAATATAATATTTATTTTACTTTTTAAAGAATTAAACCTCATTAAATGTATGTCATTCATATGATTTAATAAATGAATGAAAAATGAAGGTAAAAAAAAAACTAATGAGATAGGTCTTTATCATGTAATAGTTGTATTGTGTTGTACTACAAATAAAAGATACAAATTGTATATTAATATAACAATAAAAACTTTTAATATAATTTAATAAAAAGAAAAAAATTAAAAACTTTCTAGATTGGTTTAAATAAATATAATATAAAAAATTATTATTATTATTTATTTTACAGTAGACCTTTTTTTACTATATTTATTTAAGCCTATGTTTTAATATGGCATGAATATAAATGAATATATGTTTTTTTATGATGTACTTACACTCGTCGTTTGGTAGTACCACTTATCTGCACCTCTATACTTTTGAGTACTTGTATAGCGAATTTGTCTAGACAAAGTTATAACCACATAGTTACATGAATGGGATAAGCTTTTCTTTTCTTTATTTTTTTTACTGAATAAACATTAATTTAAATTTTGATAAATGATGATTTTATGCTTTCACAAAAATTAAATTAAATTATTATAACAAAATGATTTATATGTACTTATATTTGAATAATAATTTAAGGGTATAAGTTGCCATTCATTTGTTTGTTATATATATATATATATATATATATATAAAGACGATCTACCTTTTATAAAATTCCCTATACATGATCCTTATTGAAGAATAATTATTCTGCTTATGTAGAACCAACCCAACAACTAACGATGGGTTTTAGCGTCTAACAACACCAGTTTTCTGTTATTGCGATTTTTACGGGTGTCGATAAATAATCCGTAAGATCAACCGCACCCACGCGGGAAAATATGCAATTCTTAGTAGGAATATTCAGATTCGAAAATAACTGGAAGAACATAAAACATATTTTATACCTTCACAGTAGGATTTGAACCCACGACGACCCCAAAATTTTGAAAGGTTGTCATTTTTATCAATTACACAAATGAAACTAAATTCCTGATAGGATAAAAAATTGAATCCGAACGAAAAAAATATTGAAATTTGCAGTTAAAATAAACGAAAATTTAACTGTTTATTGCGAGGGATTTTAATTACTAAGATTTCTATTTCTGATTTCACAAAACAGTTCTGATATTCTGTTTAACAAAAAAAAATTGTTTAAAATTATTTTTCATTATATTATTAATTAATTATATTTCGGCAATCCATCACTTCATTAACTTAATTATTTGGGTTTTTATATACAAATTCTATTTAGATTCTTTAATAACATTGAAACATATTTATTTATATTATTATGACATATTTCTAATGTCAGACTCCTTTACAGCGGGCCGGTCCTTTAAACAACAAAAAATCAATTTGAAACCCTTTCTGAATTGATATATTAGAAACATCAATATACATATTTCTATATAAAGATTTCCTTATACACAAAATGTTTATATTAATAAATTTTATTTGATTTTCTCCATAACACGCACAGAAATTACGTTGATTTTCTTTGACGGAATATTAAAAAAAAATAAATATATATATATATATATAAATAATGCGACAATAATAATAATTAAAAAAAATTATATGACACACATTACACATTTACATTTCTATATACATCATAATAATATCTGTCATTATAAATGTTAATAATGATATATATACAAAAAAAATAAAGAAAGACGTGCGTCTTTCATCGAATTAGAATTAATAATAATAAAAAAAAAATATTATCATAAAATCTATTTTTTATATATTCATTATAAATTATTTAAATTAATAATTATATATGTATATGAACTTTTTTTAATATATATATATTCATATTTTTATTGATGTTAAAAGATCGTATAAATATAAAAAAAGCAAAAAAAAAAACAGAACAATTTATTAATAATTTAAATCGTTACTCATATATATAGTTAAAAATATATATATAATTATAATTATGAAATTAACAAATTAAAATTAATTAAATATGAATTAAATTTATTAATTGTTTTTTTTTTTTCATTTCATTATTATATTATTATTTGATTGTATAAAAAAAAAATATATACCGCAAGATATCTAAAAATAATATATCGTTTTTTATTTACTATATACAATTTAGAATAAGCAGAGACGATTCGTATATAAATAATACAAATTAGATATAACTTTGATGGGATTTTAAAATTTGTATGTTTTTAATAACAGATTTTGGTTTCTTCTTCTGTTGTTGAACAAGATTTTATTTCCTATATATTTATAAAATAAACAACTCTAATATATATTTTATAAATCTATAAAGTTTTTCTTAAATATTTGAAAATTCAATATATAGTTTTTTTGGTTTTTTTTTTTGGATACTGAAAATATGTTTGTTTATATTTTCTTTTACATGTATGTTTTTTTAATGGTGTGTGTTGTTTCTTTGATAAATTAAAACATCAGATGTACCATATCATAACATATATAAGAATTTTCTTAAAGTCAAAGCATATATATACATATAGAGATAAATAGACATATAGAGATAAAAATTGTATAGTTATAAGGCAATGTATAAGGCAAATGATTTTGAAGAAAGGAAACTCTTTATATCGTATAAATATCAATATATATGTATATAGCATCATATACATGAGAAAGTTTTTGTGTCGGTTATTCAACTTTAAATTGAATTAATTTACCTATATATTTTGTATATAAACAATTTTTTTTTAAATTTATCTTTAAATACTTATTTTAAATACATATTATTATTATGTAATAAAAGTTATTAAAAACTAAAGATTTTATTCGTTCAGTTTCAAATCACACAAAATACAAATTGACCAAAATTATTAAAATTTAATCTCGAATAATTTTAAATGTATAAAAATATGTAAATAAATAAATATTATTCAACCATGTATTTACATTTATGTTTTGTATATGTCTATATCAGGGCTATTTAAATATACGAAATATTATTATTATTATTTAATTATTTTGTTGATTTTAAGCGTGTATTTAATTGTTTATATAAAGTATCTAAATCTATATATATATGGATATTATTGGGTGCCTTAGAAATTGTTTGTAATTATATAAGATCATATATATATATACAAAATAATCTTGATATAGTAGAATTTTTTTTTTCTCTATAAATATACCTTGTTTATATTTTAAACTTAAAACACATTATCTGTTTATATATAAATGGATGAAATTCAATTCGAAAATGTAGCATTTATTTCTATATTTAAATACATATATATAAATACGAAGATATATAGAAAAGTTTATATATCGATATCTTGATTTCTTTTTATAACATATAAGAATATTAGTAGTATATTGATAAAATAAAAAATTAGTAATAGCGGAAATTTAATGTTTATTTTATACCATATAAAACCATAATAATAATAATAATAATATGCATATGTATAGAAATCTATTTTTTCTTCGCGTTGAGAAATCAAAAATTAAAATGTGAAAATTGTTATATATATTTAGATATTGGGGGGTTTTTTCATAAAATTCATAATCGATTAAACACATGGAATCTTTTATATCTGCGGTGTAATGCAAATTATCTCGCTGGGAATGGGATTCTCGAATATGGGGAATGTTAAGGATACTGATAAGGAACTGTTGAATATTTTTTTTAGTTTTAGTTTTGTTTCGTTCTGATATATTAAAATTATTTTGACTACTCATCAGGCTATATGGCGACCAAATTTTAATATCAAAACAAAACAAAACTAAAAGAGTTATATAATTCATTACAAGAATCGGACTGTTCAATTCCAATTAATATTAATGCTATAATATTATTTAAAAAAACGTTGGTTTTGAAAAATGATTAAAATTGTTATATTAATTTCAGCTAAACTTATTACAGATTTTCAGAGTTATTTTAATATGAATGTCGCGAATATTAGACTCGATTCTGTTTGTTGAGGAACAGCATTAATGGTTCATTGATATTTTTGTGAATGCGATAAACTAATTTTTTTGGGAAATATTTTCCTGATCCATATTCCGGCGATTCAATACAAATTCAAGGGATTATTACAAATATTTCTTTCTGTTTCTATAACTAATTGACTAGATATTTTGCATCTTGAGGTATTATGAAAAATAGAAACAATTTTGAAAATTCTCATCCCACCTACTTTAAAAGCTTTCATTTTAGCATTGATTTAGCAGGTAATATGTACCTTTAGATCATAAAACTAATTTATTGAGGACATATGATTTATTGATAGATATTTATTTGAATTTTAGCAAAGATTTGTTGATTATATAATACAACGAATTGAATGAGATTATTATATGATGTAAAGGTACATTACCTGCGAATCAATGATTTTACAATTACAATTAATTAATCATTAGGAAGAAAAATCACACAATTAAGAATTGAATTTTACATCAAATTTATATGGCAATAAAATATTTTGAAAAATTCTCCCATATTCAAAATCGTATTCAATGCAAATTGAAAATGTTTCTATCGCTGTTTGATTGGGTTTATACAAAATTGCATTCATTCATATAATAACATAATATAATATTCATATACATATATATTTCGTTAATTTTATTATTTTAAAGGATTTTGCAATCTTTTGAAATACTTGTCTTGGCTATACCCTGCTTTTCTGCCATACGCATAATAATTTATATTTTAATTAATGAAAAATAATAGTGAATTTTATTACTATGTGATATAATAACACAATTTTATTTTTTTTTCAAATATTTCATCTCATTTTTATATTTTATTTTACAAACGAAATACGAATACGGTGTGAAATTTTGTATAAAATTAAATTTAAAAATTAAGTGTTTTTATAATGATGTAAATTCTTTACGCGATGAGCTTCGATTACGTATTTGTTTATGAAAAATAATAAATAACAAAACAAAATATTGACTTGAATTTTTATGCATAAATAACAAAGCAGAAAAAAAAATAATATTATTTAATAATATTGACAAAATATATAAATACCAATAAACTATAAAATATAATAAAAGAAATGCACATAGCAATAAAATGTATATAAGGATTTTATAATAATATTTAATATTTAAACAAAATGAATAAATATTTATTTTTTGCCATATATATAGAACAAAGAACACAAAAATAAAGAATATATAATAAAATATTATAAACTATTTATGAACATTTACTATACGTAATATTTATATTATTTAATCGTATATAGATATGCATAATTCAGGGTAATCTTTGTATTTCAATTACTTATTGTGAAATGTATTATAAAATTATTTGTTTATTAAAAATATACATATATATGGAAAATATTTTGTTTAGATTTGGTTATTCAATGCTTTTTTTTTCATTTTATATCAATATTCCCTGCGTGCATATCTTTCTTACATTGTTTTATAAATTTTTATTGTCTATTGTGTTCAAAAAATATATAATAATTTAAAAAACTTAATTATAACAATAACAAACATAACAACTATAAGAAGAGGTGTGAATATTATTTGAAATGTTTATATATACTATATATACAGAAAAATGCAATATTAAATATTGAAATAATGAATTTCAATAGAAAAAAAAAACTGGAGTACCGTTGAATTTTAGCGCGAGATTAAGACCAATAATATTTAAATAATTTATCATCTTTATACTATCAAAAAACGGATAAATGATCAGGACGTGAACAAAAGAATTACAAATTATAAATTATAGGATATGTAACTTAAAAATTAACAAAATATTTTAATATATTGCGATTATTTTTACTATAAATTCAACAATTTTGATCAATTCTAAAAAAAAAGGATATGAACATACGACCCCTCATCACAGGAAATATCTTGCATAAAATTTTGCCTCATATTATACATTCACAATGGTCGCAGATGTATAAGTTTACTATCTCATATATTGCATTACGAAATCCATTTTTTTCCAGTATATACGAAAGGATATATACCGATTTGAATTCACTAAATAATATATCAATAATTGAATATATATAAAAAAAAATAACCTTAAAAATAACCTGTATATATATATATTGAACAAACACATCCGGTGTGTGATGTATAATAATAATAAAAAAAAAACAATAAATAGTTTAATTTCAACTCGAAAAATATGTTCCAAATAAAATTCAATATGTATGTGGATAAACAAAAAAATTGTGTGTGAAAAACATCATCATGAAATTTGAACAAGATGAAATTTTCGTTAATAAAATAAAATAATTTATATTTTAAAAATCTTCTTGTATATAAATAATAGTATTTTTATACTATTCAACATACGCAGGTGAATTTTCATCGCATTTCATCCAAACAAATTAAATTTTATATTGTATATATCTATATATAGAGGGTGTTCCATTCCATTAAGAGATACATCAGTGAATGATTCCATATGATGAATGTTTAATTTGAAATTATCTTTATATAGGAGTATAATTACAAGATCTGATCTTTAGAATATCAGAAAAATTGCCAGGTTTTTGTAATGCAAAGAAATATTTATATAAATGTACTTATATACTACAGGAAATTCGGAACTAATCAAGTGAAAGGGGTTTTGAAGGTCCATAAAAAAACTTAACTTAGAGCAAGAAATTCCAGTATATAATTGAGTTTATGTAAAAATGAATCTACACTTGAGCATTGATTTTTCAATCAAAAGCGTAAAATAATTTAATTTAATTACTTATAAAATACTCTATACATAACCGTTCAATAGATCGATCAGCAATTTAGAAATATAAACACTTCATATATAAATTACAACATAAAAAAGATAAAAATCAAATTTTTTCCATAGAAATATTCCACTATCCTTATTTGTGCCTTGCTAAGACTTTGGTCTGTAAATCAAAGGTCTTATAATCAATGAAATAATTTGAATTATAAAATAGAATTAAATATAAAAAAATAACGCCATCAGGTCGTACCTTTTAAAACACCCTGTCTGCATATAAAAGTAAAAAACAAAAAGAAGAATTTCTTAATAACTTTTTTTTTCTTATAAAACAGAAAACAGAATTTTGTTTACAATGTTTTTTTTTGCATTCATATTTTTTATAAATGAGATTTTTATATATTTTTGGTTGATGCGCGAGTTTCAGTAGAATAATTAAATAAATATAATAAATATATATAAAGTGTTTTAATTTCAAGTAAATATTTAACAGAAACAAAAAACAACATTAACATTAAATTAATACTGCGATATTAATACTCTACCACCGCACCTTAAATATTTCAAATAAAAATTAACAAAATCAAAACCCATTTTTTTTTTAATAAATACACACAACACAACAATCAAATTCATATATAGTCAGTCAAATGCAATTCATTTAAAATTAAAATTAAAATTGTGTGGTGGTACTTGTCATAATAATTTAAAAAAAAACAAATTTAATTTTATTCATTTGATTATATACTAAAAATAATGTTTATTTTTTATGTTTTAGGCTCTTTAGTCTTTATATTCATAAATAAATAAATAAATATGTATATTACCACATCACATGATATATATGAATTATGCTTTTTCTTTTTTAGTGATTAATATATAAGTAGGAGTTATATGTTTTTTTTTTTTTTAGTTTTTAATATAATAACGCAAATGTGTTTTGATTTCATTAAAAAAAAAAGACGACGATGCATGCGTTTTCGCTTATAAAATACTTATCTTTGGGTTTTTCTTTTTTTGTTTAAATTATTATCATACCTTTTTTTCTTTTTTTATAATGGGTCATTATACAATATTTAAAAGCATATATTTTTATGGATTTATGAGTATATATTTTTAACTGTAATATCAAAAGAGTTTAGGTTATTTTTTATACATACCTAAATCCATTATCAATTTAATGGTGTTTTGTTTTTATAATAAAAAAAAAATTAACATAAAATCTCTCATATATACTTAACTAAATTATTTATTAAATTTTTTATAGAGACGTTTAATTCATTAACCAATAAGATTATATACAGAGATTCTATAGTAATGCTATAGAATAGATTTAATCCGAATGTTCCTGATGGTGATTCTTAATCGCGTTAGCATTTTCAAAATTAACTATGTTTTCTTTATACATTTTCAATACCAGACCTATACTTGCAAACATTCAGTTCTTTCGGACAGATTTTTTTTTCCTTTTTACCTTTTGTAAACCGACAAAAAAAAAACAGTTTTTTTCACATAAAACACATAAAATTGTATTCTTTTATTAAATTAAATTTAATTTAATTTAAAAAAAAAAGATAAGATAAAATATAATAGAAAAAAAAAACAGATCAGATGATGACTATTAAATTTTAACTATCCCGTATATTATTTCGTGATTTTTTTTTAATTTATAAATAATTTAACAAGAATTTTACTATATGACAAATTCAGTGTCATTCTTTCGATATATTTAATTGACTAATAAACTATTTTTGATGAATGATTCACATGATTTGTTTGATTTGGAAGGAAATATTAATTGTAATCACATTATAATTTCGTTAAATTTTACATTCGATATATCGTAATAAAAGCAGTTAAAGGATCACTTTAAACTTATAACCTATCTTGAAAATGAAAATATTTTTGTATGTTTAAGAACCGTTTTCATTTCTACAGCGTTTTCATTCTACTTTAAGAATTTTCCTATAAAATATACCTGGGTTATATTTTTTGTTCGTTACCGCAGGGCAGAATCGGTTTAGCGCCCGAAAAACCTCGCAATTCTACTGCCAAGAGCACGTAACGAAGTTACTTAATCACGCGATGCAGATGATATATAAGTTTTATTAAATTTTTCATTATTTATATCTCTGATACGTTAATTTTCGGTGTGATCTATACTTAATTTATTATAACTATATATGAAAATTTTGTATATCGGTGGTGGAATTTTACTATAAATGGTTGTATCATTTTTATGTGTTCTATAAATATTCCTCTATTTATACCTTTGTATAAATTGCACCTTTGATATCCTTAGTTTTATTTTTCTTTTATAAATAAAAAAAAAAAAATACCCAAAATTCAGGTATTTTATATAAAATATTATAAAACAGAGAATAAAACATTTATTTTTGCATCAACTCAATATACAAATTTCAGTATTCCCGAATTTATATACAAAGTAAAAAAAAGGTTCATTCAATAAGTAAGAACACACTCAAATAAGAAGTAAAAATACAAATTTTTATTTTTTTTAATAAAAAATACCAATCAAATGTGTATAGTATTGTATATAAAGGGTGATTTTTTAGCTATTATTTTAGCTATTTGGCAACATTGGTTTAAACAGCTGACGCACGTTTCGTGTTTTGTTTCACTGTCAAACATCTTCAGTTTGGTCTATAATTTAACCATGAATCGTCTTACAAACGAACAACGCTTGCAAATTATTGAATTTTATTAGCAAAATGCGTGCTCTGTTAAGAAAGTTCATCGCGACGAAGCTCATTTTTGGCTCAATGGGTACGTACATAAGCACAATGGTCGATTTTGGATTGAATATCAGCCAGAAGCATTGCAACAGCTACCAATGCATCCAGAAAAAGTCACAGTTTGGTGCGGTTTATGGGCGGTGGCATCATTGGACCGTACTTGTTCAAAGATGAAGCGAATCGTAACGTAACTGTGAATGGTGAGCGATACCGTTAGATGATATCCAATTTTTTTTTGCCCAAAATGCAAGAGCTTGACTTGCATGACATGTGGTTTCAACAAGACGTTGCCACATGCCACACAGCACGCGCAACAATGGACTTATTGAGAGGCGAGTTCGGTGAACATTTTATTTCACGTTCTGGACCGGTCAATTGGTCGCCTAGATCGTGCGATTTAACGCCTTTAGACTATTTTTTGTGAGGCTATGTTAAAGCTCATGTCTATACAGACAAGCCCGCTTCAATTGACGCATTGGAAGACAACATTGAAGCATTTATTCGTGAGATACCGGCCGAAATGTTGGAAAGAGTATGCCAAAATTGGACTAAGCGGATGGACCCTTTGAGGCGCAGTCAATGTCAACATTTGCATGAAATAATCTTCAAATATTAAATTATATGGACCGTACTATCGATTCAAATTAAGATTTCATGCATTTTTCTGAATTT
Source organism: Dilophus febrilis (assembly GCA_958336335.1). Classification (NCBI taxonomy): domain Eukaryota; kingdom Metazoa; phylum Arthropoda; class Insecta; order Diptera; family Bibionidae; genus Dilophus; species Dilophus febrilis. Next base: position 43,879,812 of record OY284468.1, read on the forward strand.
TATGTGGTTTTTTTTTTAAAAACTTTCCAATAGCTTTTAAAAAATCACCCTTTATATACAAAATGTTGTGGTCCAGCAGGTTTTTTCTTTTCAAAATTTAAAATGATGTGTAAAAAAAAAAAAACAAGCAAACACCGTCGTCTGTCTATAAATCATTCTTATTATATATACTATATATACAATATGAATGATTCTAATGTGAAAATATTTGTATGAAATCACTACCTGTTGTTTATTTAATTTTTAATATATAAACGTAGATTTTTTTCTTTCAAATCTACAAAACGTAGACATGTGTATAGTAAAGTATAGTAAAGTATAGTATTAACTAGAGAGGAGTAAAAAAAATTGGTATAGTCTATCGATCTTATTTGTAGAAATTTAAAAATTTTTCATGTCTTTATATAAATATACATAATCAAATATTAATAGATCTTATTTGAACGTATCTTAAACTAAAATATAAAATCACAAATTATTGGAAAAAAACCCCCTATAATAAATAAATCAATTTTTTACCATGATATTTAAAAATTATTTTGTATATATATTCCCATATGAATATTTGCTTTTTTTTATAAAGAATTAGTCATTGGAAAATATACACAAAAACACGAATAAAGAAAAACAAAAAATAAAATGATATAATCAAATATAAATATCCAACATAAAATACTGGACAATAATAATACAAAATATACAAAAAAAAAAAAAAAATTGTATAATAAAATTTTTTTGGTAAAAACTCACCAATTAGTATATTATCTTCATCTTCTTCGGTAGTATCGTTTAATGTTGTTAAATTTCCCGATACAATCCATAATAAATGTTGAACGATGAATATGATGAATAAATTCCTAATCTTGTTATTATTATTATTATTATTATTATGTTTAATTTTGAATTCCATTATTGAACTCCATGCTTTACTTGCGTTGGCCAAATCTTATATATGGTATAATAAATTTCCCATGAATTTTTGTTTGTTAATTATAATATTTTTTGTTTTTTTTTAAAACATATCACCATACAAATATGGATGGTATAATTAAACATTCACATATTCATGTTATTTTTTGTTTTTATTTTAATATATATATATATATTAAGCCGTGGTGGTATGTATATTATTAAATAAAAAATACATATAATTAAAAATTTTTTTATAACATCATATATATATTAATAATAATTCTTATACCGCACAAAATTTATTATTATTATTAGAATATATTTTATGTATGTATATGTATTTTAACCTTATTAATTGACTTTACACATCTTAAAAATAACACAATGTCTATATATATATATATATACAACACACTCTGCAACACTTTAATTAACTCTTAAATGAATAAACACAAAAAAAAAATATATATATATAAATAAATTGTTAATCTTTTTACCATTCCTTTTTTTTTTTCTTTTATTATTACTATATTAATTTAACAACAAATAACATGATCGTTATATGTACATTCTTTTTTTTTTTTTTTATAATTGAATAACTTGTATTAATATTATTATTATTAGTATATTTTATTATATGAGTTTAAATATTAAATAAAGTTTTACAAAATATGTCTTTTGTTATATTTTTTTAACATGTTTGAAATTATAAACAATAGCATTAACAAATAATAATAAAAAAAAAGGAACTTTTTAATATATAAAAAATATATTTTGTAATTTCACTATTTCATAATTTCATAATAAATTATATTTGCTATTTTAAGTCACCTTTATTTTATATTTTTTGTAAAGGTGTTGTTAGTTAAATTAAATAATAATAATCATGTAATTTATTACCAAAATAATATAATATTTTATTATAATAGAATTTTTAAGTAAGTTAAGTATAATTTAACATTTTGTGTCTTTTCATGCGAGTATTTAATTATTTTATTTTCTGTATTTCAAAATGCATCCGAAACTTTATTATATACGTTTTAAATTAAAAAAAAAACTGATATTTTAAATAAATTTTGTGTGTGTTTTTTTTTAAAAATATTTTTCAACATATATTTTAAGAACTTCAAAGAATTTTTTTTATATATATATATAACAATAAATTCACCTTTAAATATAAACTCTTCGGTGAGTGGGTCAATGTTTGCTAATATAGTTGTATGTAAATTGATCGATTACCACACTGTATAGTGATATCACTCATCATCGATCACCCGCACACACAATATATATATATATTTATTTATTTATTTATAATATATACTTACATTCAAATTTCACAATTTAAAAAAAAAAAATCAAATAAAATCGTATGTTTTCGATACGATGGTCTGTAAAGAACTGAAAAAAAAAAGAAAATAAAAAAAAAATGTTAAAGAAAAATTATTATTATTATTATTAATATTAGTATAAATTAACAGCATCGTCGACTGTATAATAGAATGTGTAAAGATACATACAGTTAGTGTCAATATTTAACGTACATAAAGGATAATTAATTGTATATTTTTTGTAACATCCCCTTAATCCATATATACAGTAGTTTTATAATATTGTAAAGTTTTTGTAAAGGCATGGATTGTAATTGAATACATTAAAATTATATAATGATTTTAATTAATAAAATTAGTATATTAAAACAACACAGAATACAATTAGGATTTGTACGCTTAATATTTAAACTAACTGTATTATTATTTTTTTATATTCAATGTGATGATGTGTACTGTATCAACAGGGATTTTAAATATATGTGGGTGATTTGTTCAATTTATACACAATTCGAATTGTATTTTAAGCATTGAACAGCTCGAAAATTGTATCTGCCATTTAAGTACTCTGTCTTGATAATCCCATATATATATTTTACCAGGTTTATTATTAATTATTTAAACTTTATATCCAATAATCATTTAGGATGAAGTTCAAAGGGTATGGTTGCAAAAATCACATATCATTCAATGCCCATTTATGATTTGTATTAAATAAATGGAAACATTTTAAACAGATTTCGTTAGATTTCGAAAACAAAAAACCGCTGCTCTCTAACCAATACTCGTTCGGCGGTTTATATAATCCAATGTATTTTGTTTAAAATTGTTAATATACTACAAAATAAACTGCTATATAGTAATATACTGGTTTGTATTTCTTTTATACAGATATATAGTATAAAATTTACTTGTTTGTATTTATGAAGCATACAATATTTTTACAAAAAACAAAACCATTATGTGGACCACAAACAGATCTTTCTTATATATGCATGATATGAGAATATACTGTGAAAGAATAAAATATTAACAAAAAAAAGAAAATACAATTTTTCACAAACAAGTAATGCACATATTTTTTTTTTTTTTTGATATTTAATAAAACGAAATCAACAATATAAAAAAAACTTAAACCATACCATCACATATATTTTTAATTCAACATGCAGTACATTTATAATAAAGATTAACATTCATTCATTCATTTTTTTTTTCATTTTTATTATAAACCCCAATCTTAAAACGGATATTTATATATGCGCGGTTATCATTTTATTTAAATATACCATTAAATTTAAAATAAGAAAAATTCAACCAAAATAGTTTTTTTTATGATAAATACGATAATAATTTTTATATAAAATTATTACATTTTAGGGTAAAAACAATTAAAACTTATTACTAAATAACGTATAATCAGTTCAAAGGGGTCTTAAATTTCGCAAAGAGGTTATTCCAAACATAAAATTCATATATAATATAATAAATTAGTAATAATTTCTATAAATACCTTCGTTAATGTGAGATTATACTAAAAAATTTTATTTATTTTGAGGTGTCTACTAATATTTTCGGATTTGCTTCACGAAATACATGTGGCACCATACTGACTAATGTTGTAAATAGATCTTCGGATACATCACGTGGCAATAATAATTGTAATGTACTTAATTCAGCACCACCCCATGTACCCGATTCTATCATAAATCCTTTTGTACATTTAAAAATTAATTCAGCTCTGCGTACACACCACGGTACTGTCATTTCCTAAAAATGAAAATATTTCAAAGTTATTTGGCAAACATAATATAGTTATTAATCGATTTACGGAAAAAACATAAAATGTATTATTACCCCAGACATTTCATGTCTTAATAATGCCGGTATCGTTAACATTGTAATATCATGACGACTTGCAATTTTCAAAATATTTCTTAATCCTAAAATAACTGGATGTCGTGAAATGATTTCTTCAGGGCTATAAAAAAAACATACATACGCATTATTTAAGACATATTACATACATTAAAAATAACGTTAATAATGAAAAAAAAATTACCTATTAAATGCTTCATCAGAAACTAAATGAAATATTACATGAGATTGTGATAAATTCGAATGTTTTGTTATAAAAATATCACCAGGTTTAAGTTTTTTTGATCGTTGTTTTGAATTACTCGCACCGCCAGCAGAAACACCATCACCACCACCACCACCACCTCCATTGCCATTACCATTACCAGTTCCATTCACATAACCATCATTTTTCTCGTTGGCATTCAATTTTTGTAATTCATTTAGACTTTTTTCAATTTGTACATTTATTTCGTCAAAATGGAATTCCGTTGACATTGTTGTATTCCTTAAAATATTCTCATTCAGTTGTACATTCGAACCGGATGGTATTAGTACAACGACACCGCTTAATGAACACGAATACAATCCCAGTGGTGTATTTAAATCACTTAAACTATCATCGGTATGCAAAACATTACATACATCATTTATATCACCACTTAATATACGTATATTATGCATATGTTTTAATTGGGAACCTAAATGTATGGTAAAACTTTCTTCCATCGATGGTGTTTGCAGTCCAAACATTGATGATCTAATAAAATATTTAAAAAATAATTCAACTTCTAATGACATTTCTAATAATTTTAGTTTTATTTTTCGTTTTTTTTACAAACCTATTTCCAATTGATGGTGGATATGTTGTAGAACACAATGTATCGCTTACTTGTCCCATTATCCATTCACGATACGAATACTTTTGATGTCCTTTTTTTGCTTTTAATTCAGATTCCCATTTTTTACGTAACGCTTGTTGATCCGAATATTGAATTGTTAATAAATCATTGATGTCCTGTAAGTAATTGTTTTTTTCTCTTTAATTTAGAATAAAAATGAAAAGAAAAATTCTATTTCTAATGAATATTATACACGTACTTCATTCGTTGTCGATACATCCAATTGTTCAAGTTTCATTTTCATTTCCACTTCTTGATGTTGTGTTAAATTTTCAATTTCCGAATTCATTTTATGTGTCATTTCGGCTATTTCTTTTGCATAAATTTTTTCTTTATTTAAAATATCCGGTAATGAGGCGGAATGAAGTAATCTATATAGATAGATATTTTAAGGATATTGAGATTATTTTGTTATATGATTTGTTTCGATGTATAATTTTATTATTACCTATTATAATATTGTGCAAAAATTTCTTCATCTGTTGGTCTCATTTGTTCTGCATAACTTAGGATTCCATCTTTATATTTTTTATTTAATTCATGTATGGTTGCATCAAGATGAACTTGTCCATTTCTGGCTTTATTTATTAAATCTTCATCGCGATTATTATAATATTCTTGATTATGTTTTTTGATGAATTCTTTAAGTTTTTTTGCAATTTCTAAATAATATCAGTTAATTATAAAAAAGAAAAAACAATATTAAAATCTATTAAAAATATATGAACGTTTATAAATAGATTTGTAAAGTAGATGCTACTAAAGGATAAGTAACAATTTAAGTGACAATTAAGCATATACGGTACCAAAAATATAAAATATTCAAAGAAGCAAAGCGTATTTTGTGAACTAATTAACTTGTATTCGTTTTAGCGTCCCAAAACGTAACCGTCTTTATTGTTGGTTTCATAATTTGTAGTTGTTACGATGCCAGCCAGTACGACCAATTTCAATTGAAAATCTGTAACTTACGGCCTCAAAAAAGTTCAACTACACTTTATAATAAATTATATACATTTCTACGATAATAAAAAAAAAACATTTGCAAAACCGTATGAGTTGTTTATTTGCAACAATCAACATCACAAATGGGCGTAAAAAGTCAACGAAAAATTAATTAATTTATTACCAGAATGAACACACAAAGCAAATGATGGTATTTATAAAATGAAAACTAAATTTACACAGCACTTATTCCACCGACTTCCGATTCCATTAGTTGTTAAAGAGATATGTTTATGAAGATATAAATTAGCTGTAATATTTACCAATATCGGCATCTAATATTTTCATCAATGGATCCATTTTTTCCATAACAATTGCATGTGCCAATTCATTTATATTCTCTTTAAATGGTATTTCAATTGGATACTTTAATGTTATTTGATTTTTATTATAATTTTCATAGGTATATTCAAATTCAATCATTTTGTTAATTGAATTTGGAATTAAAATTATGTTAATAGAACTCACTAATTTTTTTTAATTCAATTGGCAATTGTTTTGTTTTGTTTGCAAATTTTTTTAATATTTATGTTTCAAATTTTGTTTATTTATACATTATACAGTAAGGTTCGTGAATTTCAGTACAAATTCATAATTCAAAGGGTTTAGTGAAATCAAAAGCAGGGTCGAACAGGGCACAGTTTCTATATTGATTTCTTTATTAACATTAATTCATTTTCATTTAAAATTTTATTAATTAATTAATACAGGTTGATCTAAAACCTGAAGAATTTTATCTAGAGTTTTATTACGATACAATTAAAAACATATAATTTATTAATTTTTCCAAAATTATCAATATTTTTTCATATAAATTTATTTTTCCAAGCCGATACAGCCGAAATCATTTACTATTCGAACGCTTTCATAACTCCATTTTCTATTTTCCATTTTTTTTTCATATTTTTGACATATGACATCATCATCGCTTTCTTCCTCCATTTTTTTTATTTCAGTTTTTATTTTTTTATCGAATCGTTCGGACATTCACCTAAATAAAATTGAAAATTATAATTAATAATTTAACTGACATTAATTAAAATTATGAATTGTTTTAATATACGTTTAATAAGTTATAACTGAAAATAGTAAAGTGTTTAAAAAAAAAAGTGTAATGTTTAAAAGTGATGTTTAATAAATTTTAATTGTAAGTAAACTCAACCAAAGTGAAAAAAAAACTGTTGCTTGGCTTGTTGTTGATGCATTTTGAAGCGTGCTTGTTTTTGTTGTTTGTGTTGTTGTTTCAATGCTTGGAATATTGTTATGGAATTTTTATGGCAAATAATAAATTGCCGCATTTTTAGTTAATTATTTATAATAATTATATTGTTGTGTAAATATTTTTAATATTTTACTTGATCATATAAAAATTGTTCGTGTAATTTGTAATTATTTCAAAGACAATACAATTATTTGTTGGTTTTATTAGTTTACTATTGATTCTGAAACTGAATTCTTCTAATCCGATTTTATGACAATCAAAAATATTAATTTAAATTTATTTAATTCTTTTCTTTTCTTTTCTTTTCTTTTCTGGGAAATATTTTAGCCAATTAAAAATGTCTTCAGCATCAGCAAGCACTCGTCCAAAACGAACAATTAAACCAACAGAAAAATTATTAAATTCTAATTTGGGGTTACGTAAACCAGAAACAAAACAAAAACAAAAATTACCGGTTACAGTGGCAGTTAGTGCTAGTCGTACTAAATCCGATACAATTAATAAAAAAACAACCGAAGTTACTGTTCCGCGCAATAAACGAGCAATTAAACCAACTGAAAAGTTAATCAATTCAAGCTTAAAGTTAACCCAAGCAAAAAATTCCAAAACAAAAATTGAAACAGCAACCGATTCTGCAATACTTTCTGAACCCCGGACTGGATCAGTAGTAGCATCACCAGCTGCACAAGAAGCAACAGCACCAGCACCAGCATCATCATCATCGGTTGAAGGTGGCCGCCCTAAGCGTGCAATAAAAACTACTGAGAAATTACTAAATTCTAATTTAAGTAATTTGCGACAAATAAAAAACACATCAGAACAAAGTAATAAACGTGAAGAAACCCAAAATGTTGGAAAGGATGGTGAAATTACGAATTTAAAATCCATTACAAAGGATAAATCAGATAAAGTAACTGAAACAGAAAAAGTAACCGCTGATCATAACAACAAAAAACAAAATTATGGATTACCTAAAAATATACAAATTAATATTACACCCATTGATGAATTGGTTGAAAAGAAAACTACCAAACGGGCAGCGGAAATCGTACAAAAAAGTAATTTAATTGTAAAGAGAGCAGTTACACGTAAAATGAAAAAATTGGAAGAATCACCACCACCACCACCACCAGCAGCAGCAGTTAAACATGGTGATGGTAAAAAAACAGTTGGTTCGTCAAAAGAACAAGCCAAGAGTAAATTGGATAAAATCAGTGAAACCGCCGTAAAAAAATCGAATCCCAGTGTTAATTTAAAAACAAAAGAATCTCAAATGAAATCTTCTGATAAATTGATGGCGAAAGCAGACGATAACAATAAAGAAACATCTGATAAAGTACCGACAGCCCATAATAATAAAGAACAAAATTTACCTGTAAAAAAACGAAAGATGGATATCCCTAAAGTGGATCAAAAACAACCAGCTACTAAAGAAACACAACCAGCTGCTAAAGAACCACAACCAGCTGCTAAAGAAACACAACCACCTACTAAAGAAACTCAGCCTTCTAAAGAAACACAACCTATTAAGGATGCGGAAATACAATCCACAACTGTAGAACCTATTCGTAAGGAAACCACTACTTCTTCGGATAATAACAACCTACTCCAAATAAATACGGATACAATCGAATTAAAATCAAATGAAAATGTAATGAATGTCGCAATTTCCGATGTAGAAAATCCAACTGAACAAGAAAATACAACTGAACAAGAAAATCCAACTGCACAAGAAAACACAATAGAATCAGAATCAGTACCACCAGAACCCTCATCGAATAAACCCATAGAAAAACAAAACGCTATTATTCAAAAACCGGTGGCAAAAATCGATAATCCAATCCGGTCGATGTCTGCCAATGAAAATCGTCGTCCACCACGAAATATAAAAAAACCACAACGTTTTATTGAGCAACACAGTGATGGGAATAGTTCAAATAGTATATTAAATATTGATAAATGTTCAAAACAACCGGCTCACATTCCAATTTATCGATTTATCGAAAATATTCCATCGTTAAAAACAAAAACTTCCCGCAATACGAATCCTAAAGTAGATAATGATATTTATAGTTTAACTAATTTTGCCGAAGATTTAAGTGATGGTGACGATGATCCCGCAAAAGATATAATAAAAAAATTACGTAAAGAAAAAAAGGTAACGGTGAAAAATCAAATTCGTAAAAAACAAATTGTAAAGAAAAAAGAAAAACCATTTTGGATGAATAAAAATATGCCAAAAACAATTGTTCAAATGAATATTAAAAAAGCAAATAATCAAGTGATTGTTTCACGACCAAATCAAGAAATTATAAATCACATAATGAATACAAATACAGATAAATTATTAAATCAAATATCAATAAAAAATTTAAATATAAATGATGATGTGGATAATATTAATTTATCATTTGATTTATCATCATGTGGCGGTGGCGGCGGTTACCGTGACAGTGTCGGCGTCGGCATACCCGTTGGTCAATCGACACCGAAAATGATGGCACCGCCAGTATCTGCATTAAAATTGGTACAACCAAAAAGGATTCCCACTCCCGTAAATCCATTGTTGACCTTAACTACAAAAACTTTATCGAATAATAATAATAATAATAATCAAGGTGCCGGTAATGGTATTAAGTATCGAAATAATATTAATAATAATAATACTATTGATAAAGTGGCAAAGGAGCCACCGTCAATTAAGGATATATCAGGTGTTGAAACGGTTAATAGTGACAATTCAGATGCTGAAAATGTTCAACCAGATGATTATGTGAGCATTCAAAAGGAGCTAATGAATAGATCACAAAATATCATAATAAATAGAAAACGTAATGCAATACCAATAAGAAAACCACTTCAAACGTTAACCGCATTCAATACAGCAATGGCAGAATTACGAAAGCCAACCAATAATGGCATTCAAATTTTACGTAATATACAAATTTCAAAGGTAACACACAAAAATAAATAAATCAAATCATTTTAGTTATTGGAAAATTCTTGAAAATATTATAATAAAATTGTTTTTTTTTTTTTGTTTTCTTAAAGCCAATTCAACATTATCTTAATGAAGCAACAGAAATTTCAATGGCATCCGCGGCACCAGCACCACCATCCGCAGCACCTTTGGCAGAAGCAGCTGCAACAACTGAATATTCCGATGAATCATTAGAGTTTGATAATGATTTTCCAAATGAAAATAATCCAGAATGTATTTCACATGAAACGGCTCTATTTGGATTTGAAGATTATATTAATAATTCAGCGGATGATTCAACAACAGAAAATATTTCGCTGAATAAAGAAAAATTAAAATGTTTATTGGCAGAACAACGTAAAAAAAATATTGAAAATATTTCAACCACATCGATAGGTGGTGATGACACTCCTAAAAACAACAACCAATTACAAATGGCTACTAAAACGGGTCAAAGGAAAAATAACATTCCAAAAACTCAATCGTCTGCAATATTCACCGATTTAAATGATAAACGCAATCAACATAAAGATATTCGTGAAGTATTTCAAGAAATTGCATTAAAACAAAAAACAAATAAAAAACAAAATCGAAATGATTCAGATAGCAGTTCAGATAATGATGGTGATGATGTGGATGATAGTAGGAGGACAATAATAACATCACCACCATTATTACAAAGACGAACAAATTCACCACCACTCAATACAAATCCAATTATATTTCATGATTTACCAAAACCAGAATCAAATGTAAATGCAATAATAAATAATAATTTAATGTGTAAATAAAATTGAAATTAATAAATTTAATTTTTTTTTTTTTTATTATTTAGAAACCCCCTAAACATTATGCTGGTAAACGTAAACGAAAGATTAATTTTGAATTAGATAATGAAGATAATGATGAGAATGAAAAGGAATTACCACCACCAAAATCTAAGAAACCATCAAAGGCAAAAAAATTACAAGATGAAAAATTTGTATGTATATAATTTTTTAATGTTTTTTATTGTTTTATTATTATAAAATTAAAATAATTATAATTATTTTTAATTTTTGATTATCGATATAAATAGAATCAGGAATTGAATGCATTTGCTGAAGAATTCAATAGTATGTGTGAAGAAGTTAATGGTTATAATGTTGTTATTGAAAAAGTATAATTAAAAAATAGTTAAGGATAAAATTTAAAAATAAAAAAAAAAATTTCTTATTATTTATTAATTTTCGTTTTTTTTTTTTTATATATGGATTATTTTTTCTTTTGTTTATTTGTTTTTGGAATTACATTTAAGTTAGATGTTTATTTAAAAAAAAAAAATAAAATAAATACATATTCATATTTTTCTACGATACATTTAAAAATAATATTTGTATTTTGTTTTTTTTTTTTTTTTAACAATTTCCATATAACCCAGAAGTTCATTTAAGACTGTCAGATTTATTCTCTAGACTTTTTCCATTCCAGGAGGAGTCAAAGAAAAAGAGTTTTGATGAGATTTTTAACGTAAGGACTCCTTAATTCTACCGCTTCCACCCAATTCAAAGGATTATTATAAATGCCCTATCTGTTTTTAACTATCGAATTGCAATTTGTGGATTTGAAGATTTGTTACAATCAAAACTTTATATTGGGGGAATCTTATTTTTAATGTACCACAGGATTTCAAAAAAACCTTATTAAATTTTAATTAATAAATAAATTATTTATTTATTTTTTTTTATATTTTAAATTAAATAAATAATTTAAAAAAAAAAAATCATATACAAAGTTCTCATTCATACAAATAAATTAAAAAATTAACAAATCTTGTTTTTTTTTATTTTAAATTGTAGAAATATAAATTAATTATTGGCTAAAATAATTATTTTTATAATCTGTTTTCGATTAAAATACACACTTTAATTTGTATGACATTTGTAAAAATTAAATTAAAAACTGTTTTTAATAAGCAAACAAAAAATAATAATAATAATAATAATATAAATCTAAATTGCTTATTGAATTACGTATTTATTTACTTTTTTTTTTGTTTAATTTAAAAATAAATTATATTTTTGTCAAGAAATCCGAGTTTTATTTGAAAAAAAAAAAAATAATATAATATATTTATTGATTAATAAAATTAGAATAAACATTTTTTTTTTAATCCATTACAAAAATTTAATTGGTTAAAAAAGAAATGTTTTATTATTATTATATATTGTTTTGTTTTGTTTTTTTGTTAAATAAATATAATATTTGGAATAAATTAATAGACTAGAAATTATATTTAATTTTTATATAATGCGCATATTAAAATAAAAGAATATTTTAATTTTTAAATCTACTAAAAAAAAAAAAAACTTTGTTTTTATTATTTTTTTTTCTCTATTGCTAATAATTTCTTTTTTTTCCTTTAATTTTCATAATTAATATTTAAATTTTAGTAATTTAATTCAATTTAAATTTAATTTTTTTTTTTACAATAAACATTTGAATATTTTTATTTTAATGACACGAAAACGTTTAAATTGAATAATAATGAAAAGTATACATAAACGTTTAATTTTGATTTAATTCATTAAAAAAAAAAATCGGTTCAGTTTTTATTTTGTGTTTTATGAAGATTTATGAAGATGAAGAACGTTAATTAATTATTAAATAATATTTTAAATGCATTTAACGGAATTTTGATTTTTTTTTTTTTAATTACAGAACTTATATTTAATTAATATAATAAATAATCGATCAGTTCGCGTGATTTGCTTTTAAATTAAATGTATTTTAATTTTTGCTCTCAGTGAAATTGATATTGATCACTGCGGCGGGCAATTGAAACAATTTGAAACAAATGATTATGGTAGTAAATCTTTCAAAATAATGGCAGATGAAATATGAATATTATATAATTTGACTGTGAGTTTTATTATAATATTTTATATGTTTTATGTTAAATTATTGAATTTCTGCTATTTTTCTCAAATAGAAATTTCAATTGGTTCGGATTCGGATTCGGATTTTCTATTATTTTTTATATTATAATTATTGAAAAAATACTTTTCTATGTTATTTTTTTTAAATTAAATCGAAAATATTTTTTAGGTAAATATAATATATATATTTAAATGGTGCAATTTATCGTTTTGTTTTGTTGTTTTAATCTTCTATTTTTCTTTATTGTTCTATTGTGAAATATTCTTTTTATAATTTATATCCCTTCATTTTTATGCCTGTAGTTTAATTATATAGATATATATATATTTATTTTTTGTTACATTTATATATATATTTATTTTTTGTTAAATATAACATTTAATTTATATATATATATTTATATTATACATGAATCTTTTCGTTTAAATTTTTGGCCTAATATTAAATTTCTTGTTTATATTTTTGATATATAAATATTTTATTATAATATAATTTTGATTTGTTTTGTTTTGTTTTTAATATTATAATAATTATATTTTATAATCAATTTTTATGTTTAAGCCACTATAGTTTTTTTCAGTATACTGAATTTGGTTGTTTTTTTTTTTTTTTGTTATTTAATTTTTGTTGTGTGGTGATTTACTTTGTTAATGATAAATAATATAAAAGAAAATGTTAATAACTATTTTTTTTGTAAATGTAAATAAATCATTACCAAAAAAAATAAAATATTATTATTACTTTTCTAATAAATTAATTTAGGTTGTGGCGGAAATAATTAATTTCTTGGAAATAAATGGAATGAATTTAATTAAAAATGTAACGTATAGTCTTAACATTGTGTAAAAAAAAAAAATTTGAAATACTGTAATTTAATTTATTGACGTTTAATAGTTAATCAAAATACATTTAATTAATTCTTGAAATGAATTCTCTATAATTATAATTTGTGTATAGATTTGTTATTGTTATTCTACTATATAAATTGTTATGAGATCAAATTTTTTAATAAGAAAAATAAAAAAAAACATTAATCAAATGTTACCGAATTGAACAGTGCGATAGGAATTAAATAATTAAGTTTTAAAAAAAAAAATGAGAAAATTCTATTCATGCATTTTTGTATTTTGTTTCATCATTGAATTTTGAATCAAAAAAAAATAATAATCAATTATAGTTTTTATCACATAACTAAATTATTTAAACATTTCTAATGTAAAAAAAAAAAAAAAAAAAAAACAAAAAAAATATTGATAAAAAATAAATATATTTTTTTTTTTTTTTTATTATGAGATCGCCTTTTTAAATTGTTCTTTTGCACAAAATATTTAAAAAAAAAAATAATATAATTATTGTATTTTGTTTGTTTAATTTTAAACAAAAATTTGTAAATTTGAGCCAAAATTTCATATTGAGTTTTTTTTTTTTTTTTAAACCTAAATGAATAAAAATCCACTTATTCAATTCAATTCAAGGATAGCTTTGTAATAATTTGATCTTTTATCTTTTATAAGGAACTCCAAGTAAAATTAGTTCATAACATGATTTATGAATAAATTTAATTCAATGGTATTCAACTGGAAAATGCAACTTGATAATAAAAGTGGTATTCAAATTCATTTAAATTTAAAAAAAAAAAAATTCTTATAACAAATCGCATAATTCCATATTATAAAATGATTTCTTTTCCTATTTTTTTTTCTGTTAGTCTTCATTTTCCTTATTAATAATAATTAAAAAAAAAAAATCTAAAAAAATTATAACTTAATTGAAAAACAATAAAAAATTAAATTGAATTTTTTTTTAACGAAAAAAAAACCTATTATTAATTATATTTTAAAATTATAATCAGTTTTTTTTTATACCATCAATCAATTAACACTTAACCATTCTCATATATAAAAATAAAATAAATAAATAAATTAATTTATTAAAGATATTATTATTATTATTGTTATTGGTATTATTAAATAAGGATCAATATATAAATATCTATATACTAATAGTAGTAGTAATTATATAATATAGAATAATAAAATAGTAAATAAACTTAAATTCAACAATAATGATAATAATAAAAAAAATTGGATTTCAACTATTCAGATTATTGCATAATTTAAAAAAATAAAATTAAAATACATCGGGGTTGAATGTAATAAAATATAGTTATAAAATTCTATTCTATTGCAGGTGCTAAAAAATTATATAAATGTATTATTAGGTGGTGATTAGCCCAAAAGAAAATATCATTATTAAAAGCAAAAAAAAAAAAAAAAATTAAACCTGAAACGAGTTGTTGAATACTCGTCGAACTTTGACAAAATATTAATGATATTTTCTTTTGCATTAAAATAAAATTAATTTGTTGTTTTTAAAATATATATTAAAAAACCTTAAGATTTAGGCAACTCACGGATTAAAAAAAGAAATATAGTGTAGTTAAAAAATGTTTTAAAATATTTAAAATAAATGCTGTGTGTAATATAGGCCTATAATTTCATTGTTCGTTCCATTTTTTTCAAATTATATATTGATTAGCGCTTCAAAAAAACTAATAATTATAGCTATTTTACATTTCAAAATTAAATTAAAAAAAAAAAAAATTGTGTTTTTTTATTTAAATATTATTTGTATGATTAATTATATTAATATATATTAATTATCAATTTATGCTTTTATTATTATTATTATAATTAATTAATTACTACCATTCACTGCACACACACACACACAATATATTTTTATATATAGAACTTTACATTTGACTTTCTTTACGCCATTGAAATGTACTTGATTTTATACCAATACTTGATGAATCCTGATTATTACTACTGTTATGATTATTATTCGATGATGATAAAATATTATTTGTTCGTCGGATTAATTGAGCAGCTAAATCAAATCGATTACGTATCATTCGTATGGCTGGATTTGTTGCGATTCCACTACGTTTTGATGATTTACTATTGATGACCATATTGACAAAAGGAAAAAAAAAAACAATTATTTATTTTATATTATATTATATTTAAATAAACTTTATGCTTGAAAATCAAATAGACACAATTAAATTAAAGGAATTTCATTAGAAAACATAAACCATAAAATGGATTTCACCATAAAATATAACAAATCATAAACAAAAAAAACATAAAACAGTAAAACACCTTTGGAACAATTTAATTTTTAGATTTATTCAGATTATATTTGTTTTAACCACTGAATTTTAAATGTGGAAGCTAAACAATAAAAAATTTAAATTTAAAGATTTAAATTCCTCTCACGGAAACAAAGGAAACAGACAGATTTTAATACAAAATATTTTTTATGGTAAATCAGTTAAATGTATATAGTGCGCAGGATTTAACTACGGTAAATACAAGTCATTTGTCCATTACCGCGTACGGAGTGATTTTTATTGTGCATTTTTTTATTCCATAAAAAAAAATTAATAATATTAAAATTTTAATTAAAAAATTAAAAAAAAAATGGATTTGTGTTAATTAATGTTTAATTCGTTTTTACAACCCTTAAAATATATTGCTACCTATGAACACATTTACTAAAACAACAACAAAATTAGAAATCCATTGATATAAAAAAAAAAGCTCCTTTTCAATAAACCATATAAAAAAAAAAAACAAAAAACTATTCATAAAAGTGCAATCAAAAGTACCGTAACGATTTTGTTTTTTTTTTGTTCTTCTGAAATGTATTGAAAAGTTTTCCAAAATGATTTGGACAAAAGCGTAATTTTTTTCTATTGAATAACAGTGAAAAAAATATAATTAATTAGTTGATTAATCTCCTAATACTGTGTGTTGATTTTGTAATTTATAATATAAAAAAATATTAATAAATTAAATTAAAAGTACAACAAAATAAAAAAAAGTTGTGTCGGTCGGTTTTCATAAAGTTTCATAAAGTTTCGGTTTTCTTTTTCGTGTTTCATTATTTTAATTGTGTTATCCGCGTGTTTTAATGACTGTGATTTTTGGAAAAAATGTTTTGGAAGATATCCAAATTATGCGATCAAATGTACAATAGCAGTGGATGGATATAACATGTAAGCTTTCCAACTTAATATATTCGTTATATACATATTTAACTTTAATTGGGAATGGGGAAGCGTATTTTAAACGCTAAAAGAATTTGTTGCAAAATTTAAACATCTTATGACCATAATATTTACATACCTTGAAGATTGATTACTTTCTTTAATGTTACCCAAAATAATTCTCATATGTGTATCCCGTGCAAAATGATCGGATTTTAATTGTTGCGTACTATGGTTATTATTATTATTGTTGTGTGATTTTCCCATAATATTATGATGATGATGATGATGAGGCCCACCGAGGTCCTCAAAATTTGGTGGATGTTGACCCGGTGAACTAATATCACTACTTGGTGAATGGGGTGGTGTTGCATATAACGGTGACATACATCCCGCATCCGATAAATCTGCATCATTTATTAATATATGTGGGGCTAAAGAAAATAAAGTATAATAACAATTAAGTACAAGTACAACCAAATTAATTCATTTGACGTAGAAAATCAAATACTTACATATATTTGGTTCGTATTCATCAACATTTGCCAAGATCTGTGAATGTTTTTGCGATCCTTTAGGATATTTTAAATTTACTGAATTTGCTGAATTACCATGACCATGCCGAGAATTATGACGTGAATGCCTTTGTAATTGTTGTGTAAACGATAAAGGTGTCTAGAAGAATAAATTACAATTAAATAGATATTTTATATTTTTGTTGGCATATATAATAAATACCTCATTATTACTACTACCCGTTGATTGACTAGAAATTACACTTTTTCTCTTTTGGAAACTACCTGTATCCGATTGCATTGTATTTTCATAAAAATTACTGCTATGCGTTGAATTGGTTGCATTTATATTTGCAAGATTACCAATTGGCATCAATAGATTTTGATTATTTTGTTGATTTGGTGATACCGTACATAATAACAATGGTTTATCTGGTGATTTTTGTATATGTTGCACTGAATTGACATTGCTACCTGCTGCCTCACCTGCACTACCACCACCACCACCACCACCGCCACCAACACGATGTTTCCCTTCAAAATTAACATTATCTAAATAATATAATGATTATATATTAATATACCTTAATGATTATAATATAAAGAAAAACATTTTCATACTTTGAGCATAATTTTCTATTGTTTCTATAATATCACTACGATTCGATTTGGCTGCTAATTTTATGGGGGTGCGTCCACAGTGATCCGATTTAAATGGGTTTGCACCATATTCTAATAATAGAGATACACATTTTTCATGACCTTCTTGGGCCGAAATACCAAGTGCAGTGGCACCCTGTTTACAGGCATGATCTGGTATGGCACCGAAAAACAATAGAATTGCCATAATTTCATCATTACCTTGCCATGCACAAGAATGTAATGGTGTACGACAATCTAAATCCATAGCATTTACATCAGCATTACCTGTTAATGGTTAATTTTAATGGAAAAACACCTTAAATGAATGGCCATATTTTATTTTTGCTTGCAATTTACCTTTTAATAATAATTTAACCATTTCGGTGTGTCCTTGCCACGAAGCTACATGTAATGCCGTACGACCTTCACTATCCGGTGTATTTACGTTAATATTTGACTCTTGCAATAGATATTCAACAACTTTTCTTTTATTTTCAAGTGCTAAAACATATAATGTTGTTCGAGAATCAGCATCTTTTAAATTTACATCACATCCATATTTTAACAAAGTATTTATACAATCAAGATGACCTGAAATTCATACATTTATTAGTTTTTCTTTTCCACTTATTGTATTGCAATGGTCTTATTTTTATGTTTGCTTTACCTTCAACACAAGCCAAACGAAATGCTGTTTTTCCATCATGAGCTCTTTGATCAATACACGAACCATGTACATTTAATATTGCTTCTATTACCTTGTCACGTCCCTCTTGAGCCGCTAAATGTAAAGCTATTTTTCCTTCATTATCACATTCATCAATTTTTGCACCCGATTCGATTAGTTGTACACAAATATCAGCATACCCTTCGAATGCTGCGTAATGTAATGGGGTCCAACCGGCATTATCCCGATGGGTTTCATCGAGACCACGATCCAATAATTGACGAACCGTTTCCAAGTTACCTGATTATGAAAAAACATATAATTGTAGTATGAACCATTTATTCAATGTTCATGTTCATTCAAATAAAATTAACATAACCAAATTACCTTGAGCGGCTGCTATACTCAATACTGTACGTCCTTCTGAATCCATACAATCAATGCCACAACCCCAAAACAATAATAGTTTAACAACATTTGCTTGACCGGCTGTACAGGCAGCCCATAATGGCGTACGTCCCATAAAATCCGCTAAATCTAAATCGGCACCATTTTCCAGCAATAATTCACAAACTTCTGTGTTCCCTTCAAATGAACTCACCAATAACGGTGACATTCCATCATTATCCAATTGATCCGTTTTTGCACCATGATCTAATAAACAAGATATAACTTTACTAGAACCACTTGTACCACAAAGTCCGGCCACACACAAAGCACTACGTCCATCAATATCCAAATGATTAACATTTGCCCCATTTTCCAATAATATTTCAACAATTTCATTGTGGCCCATATATGAGGCGGCAATTAACGATGTTCGTCCTTGTTTATCTACGGAATTAACATTAGCACCGGCTTCTATTAAAATTTTTAGTATATCTTCATGACCGCTCCAAGCGGCTGCCCGTAATGCCGTACGCTCTTCTTTATCAGCCAAATCAATTACACATTTTTCATGTTTAATTAATAATTTAACAATTTCCGTATGACCACCCCAAGAGGCTGAACGTAACGGTGTCCAACCATCACGATCCGCATGATTTACATCGATTTCTTTTAAATGCGATAAACATTCATTTTGTTTTAAAGTCAATAATAATCGTACAATTTCAAGGTGTCCATTTCGGGCGGCTATAATCAATGCTGTTTGTCCACTTGCATCTTCAATTTCTAAATCAATCGTTTCTTTGCATGCCTTCAGTGCACGTTCCAATAATAAATGATTACCATCATTTGATAATATATGTATTAATGCTTTACCCTTTCCGATCACATAATTATATGTAACTCTTGAATCATTTAAACGATAACATAATTTTGGATTATTATCTTCGGTTATTGTAAGAATATATCCTTCTGTACCACTAGTACCACTGGTACCAACTAATGCAGCACCACACGGTTGTTCTTGGTGTTCTTGTTGTTGTGGTTGTTGGTGTAGTTGTGTTTCGGGCGGTTGTTGTTGTTGTTGGTTATGTTTTTGTTGAGATTTTAAACTTTCTTGATGACATTTACGTTCACTTGATATTAGTAATTCTGCCAATTCTGAATCAACATTTTTATCACATTTATCTTCTTCACCCGTTAATATCGGTGAACTTTGAGGTGAATAATCGTCTAACGATAGTTTACAATCGGCATTATTTATACAAGTATCAATCAATAATTTTAAAACTTTTGTATCAGTCGGTAAATTTGGTTTAAAGAAATCACATAAAAATATTGCAAATTCATCGCTTAATTCATTTTGAAAGAATTTCTCAACAATTACACGTATTTTTGGTTGTACATTTATATCCATTTTATATTCTAATTCACATTTGGAACAACAATTTAATAGATTTGTATAGAAACAATCATTTAAATTTGTTCGCGATTGCAATAGTATTAAATCTAATTCTAACCATAATTTTCGTTTCGATGAATACTCTTGCGATTTTATCAAATTATATAAATAATGTCGCACCTGATTCGGACACAATTGTTCGCTAATCAATGTGTAATACATTGCAATCATAATATGGCCCTCATTTACGTTACACAGAAATTTTGTCGTTGAAAATTTTACATCCACTAGCCAATCACAAAATGAATTATGGAATATTTTTATTTTTTCACCACCACCAATTCGCGTTCCAGTCATTGAATTCTTTAAATTTTTATGTTCATCGATTTGATGGGCTCCAACAATATTACCATTTTCATTTTCATATACATTATTGCGATCACTGCCATCGGCCAACTCATCATCATCACAATTACCATTATCCGTTTTATAAACTAATATATTTTTCATGTAATCCAATCGCTTTTCAAATTCATTTGCATCAATCGTATAATTATGTGTTCGCAAACAATTCATAATAAAATTCTTATCAACGAAATCATTACAAGCCAACAGAATATTTAATATCGGTTGGATTTTTGTATATTGTTTTTTATTAAATGATTTCTGACATATATACAAATATAATCCATTTAATGTACATGGTATTAATTTAATTTCACGAAATGAAAAGAAATTCTCTTTAATACAATCCAATACCTTTTGTAAATACAATATACAACCATTTGATTTAATATACAGTTGATTTAGACTTTCAATTATTTCTTTTGTTAAATTTATCGTTCCCTTAAAATCGGTATTTAAACGATTTATTATATATTCTTGGACATCTTTAACAACATGACTTTTACGTAAATCATCGAGAGTTATCTTTTTGAAACCATTAAACATCTTTACAATGTGTTTATTTTGTTTTTTTGCTGTACACACAATAAATAACCATTTTGGAAACAAATGTATATGATTGGCTAACAATTCAGCAATATTATGACTTTTATTATTGATCGCTGCTGATGATGCAGTAGCAGATAATGTTGGATCACTGCTTGGGCCACCACCATTTTGTACACTGGCACCTTGATTATTTCTTCCTTTTAATGTTGATATTAAATTTCCTGAAATGCGAAACACACAAATGTAAATAATTAAATAAATTGATTAAAAAAAATGTTACGATGTTTAATAGTTACCTTCATTAATATATTTTTCATCAATTGAATCAATTAATAGCAATAATGCTGATTTCGGTGGTGTTATTTCAAGTAATGGAAATAATATTGCTTTTTTAAAACATTCATCGGGATTCTTTTCAATATTATCCGGATATAAATATTCAAATATATCGGGATTATTAATTAACATATCGTAATATTCATCGGCAATTTCTGTACGACAACTTTTTAACTTTGGTAATGGTAATGGTGCTGTAATAACCATTGATTCGGTTGTTGATACTTCATCAATTTGTTCTTGTTCTTGTTCCTTTTGTTTTTCAATTATTTCAATACTTTGATTGTTGATTGTTGATGACGGTTCCGTTACATTTAAATTATTCTCATCTATACTATTTTGTTTTATTATAATATTCGTTTCAATTTTACTGAGATCATCAACGTTATTATTTTTCAATGGTTCAGCGTTAATTTTAAGTTTATCTTGAGCATCATCTTCATCATCATCGTTGTTATTATTATTTTCCCGATCCTGCTGATCTTTTATTTCATCCATTGATTCCTGTTGTTGTAAATTGTGGGGTTGATGATTATCAACAGTAATGTTATTGGTACCTTTCAACGTACTTTTATTACACACCTTAATAGGTATTTTAGATATTTTCGTTTTTGAACGATTTTTATTTCGTGTAAAATTTTGATTATAACTATTATCATTACTGATACTGCTATTATTATTGCTATTACTATTATCATCCTCTTCGTTATTACTATTACTATTATTGTTTTTTGTATTATTATTACTGTTATCTGAATTGTTTCCATCGTCAAGTATTAAACGTGTTTCAATGGTTGTTGTTACACTTTTAATGGTAACTTTTTGATTTAACGGTGGATGGGTTGTATATGGGTTTTTATTATTAGTTGTTGTGTTATTAACATTAATGGTTGTCATTGTGGTGGTTGTGGTTGTTGCGGCGGTAGGGGATGTCGTTGAGCTCGGTAATCCTCTATCGTTTAAATGGATATTCGACGATGTGGTTGACGTTGGCTCTGAATGTTGACGTCCAATTAATTTCATAATCATTTGAGCTTTTTCATTGTTTAATTTTGTTGTAGTTTTCTCACAAAATTCATTAATTTTTTCATTTAATCTCAATTCAGCTATAAGCATTTCTTCTTCAAAGTTTTCATCATTACATATAGATTTTAATTTTTCACAATTATCTAAATTATTTTTTTCTTTTGATGAGCTTTTATTGTCATCATCCTGTTCCGTATTACTTTTTTCCACTTCCAAATTATTTTGATCGATATCATTGCTATTATTATTATTATTACTATTAGAATTTCCATTATTTGTTGTATGTTCATCTTTTATAATATAACTTGAATGACTTAGTATTTGTAATATTAAATTACGTATAAATATACTTAAACTGTGACATTCGGGATTTTGTGAATTGATAAAATAGCAACTTAATAGTTTACGATTTAATATGCCACGTGTTCCCGATTGGCCACCTAAAATACTATGACATATTGATGTTTTACCAGAACCATTTGAACCTAAAATCATACATCCGCTATATGATGAACATATATTTGACGTTGTACGATTATTATGCAATAGTGGTAAATCTTTCGGTGGTTTAGAACCATTCATTTCCGTACAATTCAGTATGGCATTTGCCATTAATGGCATTGATTTTTTTATATTATTACAACGTTGTTCCAAACACATTGCAATTTTTTGCAATACCCATTCACGATTTATATTTATATTAATTAATTGTTGATGTTTATGGGTACGTAATCCATTGGGATTAGCATGATGATTTTGTAAATTATTTGTATTACTACATTTATCATTTAATTCAATTAAATCGGTAACCTCTTTATCGGGTGATAATTTTTTATCCATTAAATGTTCTAAATTTGATTGATTACGATCCGCTTCAATATCATCACTTTCTACATACGCTATGGCCGATCCCGATTTACCAGCACCAACACCGGCATTCAATTTCTTCTTACTATTATTCACGTAATCCGTAGATGTTTTACATGCATTTGATGTTGATGCAATTGCTGTGTCTATTACTGTGGTTGTTATAACATTTTGTTGTACTAAATTGGCAAAATGTTCTTCACGTGCCAAACAGGAAAAATTTGAATTTGGAAAATCTTTATGCATTTCCATTTTTTTATGTAATTGTGAGGTATCTTTTAAGAAATTCAATATACGACGTTCTTCTAAATCCGATGAAATGGCTTCACCGTTATTACGATGGTATTCATTCATGGATTGACCATTTTTATCGATACTTTGTTGTAGATAATGTTGATTATTAATTTTATCTGATGATGATAATGGTATATTGTTTAAAATATTACTTGTTGGTGCTGTTGGTGTTGGTGTTGCATTGCCACCATCAACATTATTATATTTATATTTAATTTTATAACGATCGGATTTTCTTAATGGTGTTGCATATAATAATTCTTTTGAAAGATTATTCTTTTTATTTGTGACACCGCTACCATCACCACCATTTATTCCATCCGTATTCGGTTGTTGTAATTGTAATAATTCATCATCATTTCTATCATCTATATTATTAACAATATCATCAGCAATAATATGGGATTTATTAACAATAACGAAATTATTTGATTTTTGACTATGATGATGATGGTGGTGTTGTTGTTGTTGTTGTGGTGGTTGTTGATGATGATGATGATGGTGATGATGATGATGCTTACGATGATGGGGTTGTGGTAAATTTTCATACATTTCATTATGTACACTATTATTAATTGGAATTCCTCCACTATTACCATTTCCACCATGACCACCACCACCACCACCACCACTTACACCACTTCCACCAAAACTACTTAATCCATGATGATTTTGTTGTGACATTTTTTCTATAGAATTTTATTATAAAATATAATTTTATAAATGTGATTTTATAAGATAATTAACTCTACTAATTAATGATGTATATTTTTATTGAATTGTTTTTTTATTTTAATTATTTGTTTTTATTGCATATACGGACGTATTGTTTGTTGCATTTCATCTATATATGGAAATAAGGAATGCTTTAGTAAAATAATAAGAAATTTTTTATATTGTAATCAGAAAATATCACAAATACTTGAATTATAAATTATATATTAAATTCATTCATCAACAATCAATCGATTCAAAACATTTGCTACTGTATCAATTCACATTTATTAATACAAATAAAGAAGATAAATTTTTGTAAATTACAAAATAGAAATTAAACATACACAAAGCATCCATTTGTTAAATAATTATAATAATACCATTTTTGATAACATATAGTTCAAGATTATTATTAATAATATTTTTATCAACTTCAATTTGTATTTATTATTGTTATTATAGGAAATATTGACTTTATGTTATGTTATGATAAGTAATAATTAATTTATTTAGAGTGGCGCTCAGCGCCTTTGTGTGTAATATGAAATATGAAAAAAAAAGAAGAAAAATCATTATATTCGAACTCGTACTCGTAGGAGTTTTGTTTAGATAATATAAAAACAATTACGTTTTTTTTTTTATATACATTCCGATATATTATATATATATATATAGACAATTTTATATATTATTGTCACCGGATATCAAAATATCATGAGAAATGTACAATGAATAATATTCATATATTATGAATGTAATTCTATATATACACTTGTATAGATTTATTTCTTTTGTTTTCGCTTTTTAATTTAAATATAAAAAACACTGTACAATAATAATAATAATAATAATAATACTAAATATATGACAATTACATCATTTATATATAAAATATATTACATTTTATAATGAATATTTGTCCTTAAAAATATTGTTGATTACCTTTTTCGATATATTCGTCTACAATGAATTGTAAAATATATTGTTAAAATAACAAAATAAAAAGTAGTAATATCTACTTCCTTTCTTACAGAGAGTAGGTTGCCGGTTGGTTATTATTCAGCCCAAATGACACAAAAAAATTCTTTATTTTAAATAATGCTTTTTGTGTAATTATTCAGAAAAAGAAAAGAATTTTCTTTTTATTGTTTAGAATACAAACACTTTAATTGTACGTGATAATAAACTGCATTTTTATTATGCATATATATAAAACATATTATTATTTATAATTATGAATGATGAAATAAATGTCGTTCATAACTTGTGTGTGTGTGTGGTTTTTTTATCATTAATTGTTAAAGCTAAAATAAAATGATAAATTATTAAATGTTTATTAAAATATTTATGTTTTGAAAATATATGATAGTGTTATAATTTCAAGAAGTCTTTAAGTATCACATTTTTTCAAAGTTTCATATTATCATTTTTGTAATATGAATTACTATAATAGGATATTGTCACAGTCAGGAATGGGGTCTGTCGAAGGTGATATCACTTGTAAAAGAATACTATATAAAGTCAGATGAATGTTAATTTCGATGCTAAATCAATAATCTCATCGTATACATATCGATAGTGATTGAACACAATAATGTTATGAATGAAATTTTTTATTATTTATTTTTTAAAACAATACGATATTTTAATTAAATTTATGATATATACGGAGTTCGCTGGCACTGTGTATTCATATATATATTATCATATTCATATTCGTAATTTTATATTTTTATTTTTAATTAAAAAAAAAAAAATTATACTACATTTATTGTAATAAATAAAAATTTTACTGGTATATAATTTTTCTGTTATTTTTAAATCATATTCTCTGGTTTATTGCATATATATTTTATAATTAGACTTTATGTTTTTTTTTATTAAATAAACAAATTTTCATTTGAAAAATTTAATAATTAACAAGAAAAATATATTAGTAAAACAAAAAATGTATCATTTGTTTCTGACGCGCGATTATTTTTTAATTAAATATAATATCAACAAAATACAAATAGAAAAACAGAAACAACACATATTATATTATGTGATATCATATATAAAATTTCTTGAAATGCTTTTTTTTTTCTTTTTTTTTTTGGTGTTTAAATATTAATGAGTATACCAAAAATAGAAATCCAAATTAGTCTAAATAATTTCAAATGGTTTTTTCTTTCTGTAATGTAATATATTTTTTTCTTTTTTGCAAAAATTCAGTTCAGCAATTTGCATATAATATAATATATATGATAATAAGTAGTAAATAATGTATGAACTCGCACGCATAGACAATTATTATATATTTATATGACAAAGTGGGGTAATTCTTTGAAAATATATAATGTACTTAATATATGTGCTTTTTTGTTTTGTATTTTTTTTGGTTTGTTTAAAATTTGTATTTGTACTTGTTCTTTGGTAAGAGGTTTTTCAGTTCAGTTGTGATGATGATGATTTTTTAGTAAGAAAATGCATGATTCAAAATATTATATACCATGATGTTGATGACAACATATTTCATCAATTAAAAAAAGTAAAATAGCAAAAAAAAAAAAAAAAACTTAAAAAATGAATACAACGACCGCTGCATATAATTATATTATTAAATATATAATATTAATCACTTACCGCATCAACAACAACAATATATATATTTTTTTTAATTAATTTTGACATATATTTGATAATAAATACAGCAAATATCCTAATATAATACTTTGTTTTTTTAATGCCATTCATTAAAATAGAATTATACAATATTCATATATATTATTATATCTTATTATCATCTCTTTAAAAATTTATGATCATTTCTTTCATCATTTTCATTTCTTGATTTATGATAATATAAAACTTATATATATATATATATTCGAAACACAAATAGAAGAATATGTAAGTTATTTAAATTTTTTAAATCAATAACACTTTAAATATTATATTTTTATTCCGTCGTGTATAACTCTACAACAGAGTGTAAAAGAAAAAAAAATCACATGGAATTATTATTTTGTCTGAATATGAATTGAATACACAAAAAAAAACCGATATCGTTCGTTACCCCATCCATAATATTTCTATTTTGTCTCATTGCCTATTATTTTATGTATATATACATACTTATCATGCGGTTCAATATAAAAAATATGGAGCTCTATTAAAAAAAACACACAAAAAAGAATATAGTTAGAAAAAAAAACGAACGAAAGAAAGAAGTGCCCTCATTCATTCTATTCATCACCAATTCATAACGACCACGCACTGAAGCCGTAGTCATCATCGTTTTATAGAACCTTTCCATTCCATATAAGAACTAAAATCATTTTATACCTAAACCAAAAACAAAAATACACAAGTTTTTTTTTTTTTATTATTATTATTATTTGTTATTGTTATTATTACAATCATCACATCATTCACATCATCGATGGTATATCGATAAAATAACAACAACAACAACAACCAATTTATATTCTTATGGAAATACACTTTTCTGTGAATTATAAAAATACAAAACACACACACGCACGCCAACACATGCCAAAAAAACACCCATGCACATGTGGGGACGACTCTAAACAAAAAATTTGATGATTGAATAAGAACAAGAACAAAAAAATTATTAAAAGATGAATTTTTATTGCAAAAAAGTCCATTCAAACATTAAATTGAAATCCACATGCACACACACCAATGTACGTATATACACCACCCAAGCCAAAGAACTATACTAATAACAACAACAATAATAAAAACAACAACACACCGAAAACCAAAAGAACAAAAAAAAACACAAATTAAAAAAAAAAAAAATTGAAAAAAAAACACAAGTTAAAATTACACTTGATTTCAAAATGAAATTATTACCTTATAATGATTAATTTATTAAATATTTATTTATTTAACATAAAAATAATAAATTTTATTAATCATTTTCATTTTATCGAATTTAATTTATAATTTTCTTTATTTTATAAAACAATAAAATCAATTATTTTATTTCGTTTTATTTTTTTTTAATGAAAAAGAATACAAACAAGACACAAACTAAACGCCATTTTTAAAGGAACTGACTGAAGATGAACAAACGAAGTGAAGAAAATGTTGTGTATTTTTTTTTTTTTGATTAAAGAAAAGGGAAAATTCACAATCACATTTTTATTTGTAGATTGAAAATCGTGTGAAAATTAAAGTTTTGACATTTGTGATAAATATCCAGTGGCATCTATTGTATTATTGCATTTTGTTGAGGGTGAGTTTATATGGTTAAAATATTTGATAACGGATGAAAAGGTGAAAATTATATTTAAATGCAATCGGAAATTTTATCATAATATAATGTAATATTAGAATTCAAAACTTTAAATTGTATAATAACTCGATTTTATTTTGTAGGATAGGCACAGTTATATGTATATATGTTTCCTAATATGTGATATTTTTCAATTATAGGTAAACTTTCAATGGACAGTCTAGATAATAATAGAAAAAGGAGATATTGAATCAAAAATACAATACATATTATATTTATATGTTAAATTATTATATTGTTATTTATATTATATTTGGATCCTTTCATTTGCATTCAACAATACAATAGAATAAATAATTATTATCAATTTGTTTATATTATGATAGTAAATTTGTGTAATGCTTGCTATATAAACATTTAATGTACAAGTATCTATATATACCTGACATATAATAACAATAAGAGAACTCATATATTTTGTAAGTCTTGTTAATATGCTCATCTGCATATGCATATACAATTGTACAAATTTGACCTTTTATATATAATTGTATGTATAGTAAGTATAGTATAATGTAATTGTTATTTTATTATATTGTCTGTCTGGTAATGAATTAATGAATTTCAATTCTTAAAAAAAAATCTAAAATGATGTATGTACCTTTGTGAACACAATTAACGAATCTGATTAATTATCTATAGTGTCTATGGCAAATAAACAAATAAGATGATTCCATTGAGAAAGGGCAGCTATATCGTATATAAAAGCTACTGCCGGACTTCCTACACATCACTTTCATATATATGTTTCAATAAATTATTATGTATATACATTCACCTAATATATTTTCCATTGAACCATATTAAATAAAACTATAAATATAATACAATATGTAAGACGATTTGGGGATTTCAATAAACGATTATATGAATACAAGATTTCATAACAATTGTATTATTTATACCCCTATCAAATGATAATATCCAATTTGAATAGTCATAGCTTTTAAAAGCCTAATCTTTCCCATATAGTAGTAAATGTATACAAAATTCTTCAATGACAATCGATTACTATACTCTAAATAAATCTTATACAATTTATTGTTATTTGTCTGTACTTATTGTGTCCAGCTAACCATTACATTATGAATAGATAAATATTTCTTTTTTTTAATAATTTATTTTGGATTAATTTCTTTTATTAATATAAAAAAGAAAAACCTCTAATAATGATTAAATAAAAATCATATCATCTCCATTATCGTTGTAATGTTATTTCTATTATTTACATTATACCTGATTATACACAAAAAGTATATATATATATAGTAAAGTAAAATTAACTCTTGATATACATTTAGTTATCACACTGGTATATTATCGCAGATATTATATATACATAATATAAGTAGTATTATTATATACACATGTATATAGTTTTCGAAAATGTTTTTAACCAATCTTATGTGAAAAAGTTTTTCTTTGTAGTATATATAATAATATATAGCTTTTATATAAATAAGAATAAGAAGTCTTATTATATACACCTCAGAGTTGTTTTGTATCGCATATGTATATATATATAGATAGATATATATATATATATGTATAATATCCTCTGTATTATATATGTATATTTTCGTGTTTTTTTTTTCTTTCGTTTTTTATTTATATGCATTATATTATTATAAACATCATTTTCTATACAATACATGATGGGTATTTATTTAGAGATAGAGATACATTTTATATATATATGAAATAGTGTATTAGTTGTATCATTGTATATATATATGTATTTTATATAAAATAGATGAACATTTATTTATTTTATATATATATATATATATATATATCGTAACAGTTTTCAAAAGTAAATGCATTAACATTAACATTATACTATTGAGGATATAGTTCAAAGAGAATTATTATTATTATAAATATATTATGTATATATCTATATATATGTATATATACACACCTAAGAGACCACATTTCATGTGTTTCCCCAGCACAAAGGAACAATATGTAATCCTCCTCAACGTATATATATACATGATGCGATAACATGTATATATATACAGGAATATTTGTGTGTTGTAACAAATGTATACTTTAGTCTTATAAATATGATCATATATACTTATACTGTATATATATACAACCATCATTACGGTATTGCATTATACTCTTTCAAATTTGGTGTTGTTCTTTTGAACCCATTTATATTATATACAATATTCATTTAGAAGGATACATCCATACTATATATAGATAGCAATAACAACGCAAGAATATATAAAAAATATAAGAAGAATATATAATATAAGAATAATACAAAGATGCTCTCAAAGCAATATATATGTATAATAAAATATCAGAATTTATGTGAATATAAGGAAAATACATATTTTTTTAGAATAATTTTTTTTGGCATGATGTGATATGGTCACGTAACAAAAAAAAATCCTATATAAAATTCTGTTCTATATATCCATATATATATATAGCTTGAATGTGCTCTAATACACATTTTATTCAATTCAATCTATATATATTATATATATACATATCATAATGGTAATGATATACTAAAAAAACGTATATATTTAGTTACAGTAATCTATATATCTATATTTTTATAGGAAATGTATAAGAATAAAAAAAACAATAAACACACTAAAGAAAAACGAATTGATTTTTGATTTATTAAAAGACATAAAATATAAATAAAATTGATTGTAATGCATATATATGTGCGTAATGTATATTGAATAGAGTGAGTATTATTTGGATTTGACCCCATTTATATATAAATATTATTTAATGGTTTATATGTTTATATGTTATTTGCTATTCATATATATATATATAATGTTTATATTTAGAATCTAATTTATGCGGTTATATATGCAATAATAATTAATACAATAATATTTTAGTTTATGAATAATATTTGTGAAGCATCAATATAAGTACACATTTTTCAAGAACATTTACAATAATAAATTCATTAATTCATTACAGAAAAAACACAAAAAAAATGATCGCACGATTTATCTAAAAATTTATTCAAAAAAAAAATGTTATGGTACCTCTTAAAACACCCTGTATATATATGTATGGAAATGTAAATATATACTTTTAATTATTCAAAATTCATGTAAATGTTATACATATATATATATATAGTATATACGCATTATACATGGTTTGGTTGGTTTGATTTTTCATTATATCTTCAATGTTTAACTGCACCACGAACTTCCAAAAAAATGCCCATTCATTCATAGTGACCCGCAGATCATATCATATATACAGACGTTCGAATTAAAATCAATTGTTATTTGTTTACGATTATTGTGTACACCTCAACTCTCTTTTTGTGCGAACATTTAAAGGAAAACATTATCCTGTTTTGCATTTTAAAACAAAACCGGACGAAATTACAATAAGTATAATTGTATATTTGAATAAATATTTATAAATAACATGATTAATAAAATAATAGAAAAATTGAATTGGTAAAAAAAAAAACCTCCCTCATATCCAAATATTATTTCAAATATGATATTTTTTTTTCTTTTCAATTCTATTTATATATATGCATAAACGTATAAATGTATGTATACATAGTATATAGTTTTTGCGTGCATTCAAAATAAACTTTCATTCAATACAATGCATATTCATTTTAAATTGTTGTATTATTGTATATATACTATATATTATATATATGTTGTGCATGTTATTATACACAAAATTTTAGAGTTTTGTATATTCATTTATATATTCAAGTCACATACGTGTAATTTATAGCTATGACGGATAAACCACAATGTCCGCATATGCTGTAACATTTATACACATATAAATATAGTCTTTATATACTATATATATATATATAGATACCATGTATCTTTATATATGCGGTGATTATATGCATAATGCATCTATATGTATATAAATAAAATGGGCACTATATATGGATAAATGCAATCACATATTACAAATATCAAGTATATTTATATATAAATATCTGTAAACTAAACGCATATATATATATATCTAACATTATCATTGTATGAAATATATATACAACATATATATACAATAGAAAAAGATACCAAATATATATATATATATACTTTTTATTGTTTGAAAATTGTATACTTTTCCATTATTTTATGCAATTTAGTATTCAAATATGTATATAATCTTATATATACGTAGGTAAACAATATATGTATAATTAACATATTTGAACTAAAATGTACTTCTCTACACATATCAATTATTATAATTTCGGGTTATCATTTATTCAGGAAGGGTTATTAAGTTATTATACAATTGTAGATTATTATACTTATATACATATACATTCATTCAACGCATATATCTCGTTAGATTTTCTTTATATTCGCCATCATAAATTTTAGTTATACATACAATTACAATATAATATACCTTTATATTTATAATCAAATTTATTAATATAGAATACGATAACATTTTAACTTTTCAATTTTACTACATACATACTCGTTTTTATTTTTAATTTTATCATGTATATATTATGTTTTTTGTATGCTCAGTTTGAATTTTGTATATATATGTATATCAAAATCCATAAAGCAGAAGATTTACATGTAAAATAATACTAATTTGAAATATGATCATTTCCAACTAATATATTTTTGTATAATCTGTTTTGTTTACAATATCTTTTTTTTTTATTATTGTTGAAATGAAAAAATTAAACATTATTTCTTCTATAAACGATCAATATTTAAAAGAAAGTATATTAGCCGAACAAATAAAAGACAAAAAAACTTTTCTTATCCTTAGATTGCTAAGTTCGTGTTTGTTCTATAACATAAATTAATATAGATAGATATAGCACCGATGAAATATACAGGTTTGTTATTAAGTATATATTATATATATTTATAATATATTTCTCATAAAGGATCATAAACACTTTCATAAAAATAAACTGATATAGCAATAATATACAAAATATTTACTATATAAAAAGCTATAATAATAATAAGAATAACAATAATATAAAGTATATGTTATTTTATCTAAAAAGCTTATAAATTTGTATTATATTTTATTATTATATTCTTTATGATTATAGACAAGCTCTTCTTCTATATTTATATATATATATATATATATATATGTCTTTATAAATATCCTTTCTTTTATATATATATCATATTAAAACACTCTATTATTATATATACAAATATACACTCTTATATAGCTTTTGTACGTACCAAAGATTATATCAAATTTATTATTGCGTTATTATATATATATGGAACAATAATAACACCAAGGACGGATGCTATAAAGATTACGCACACAATTTTATGAAGCCTTTGACCTTCGAACTTTTTAAATGATATTAAATGTTTTTCTTATATATTTTTAAGTTGTTTGATACAAATATATCTTTGTAAGAGCAAAAAATAAAAAAAAAGAGTTATGTTTAACTTTTTTTTGTTTTATATATATTGTATACAAAATAAAGATTTTGTTTTATTTATTTTATAAAATCTTATTATTATTTTATATATATATATATAAATATACTTATGTTTAGAAGGAAAAAGTGTAATCTTTAATATATTTTTATATATATATTTATATCATGCGGTAAATAAAAGTTTAACACTTTTTTTTTGTTGAATATTTTATTGTTGTTGATATTTTACAGATTAAAAATTTTTTATTATAATATATATGTAGTTGGTCAATCTCTCAATATATGTGATGTCCTTTATACTAATGAACATCTAGCTAACAAGACAACCTAATTTGTTTTGGTTTTTTTTTATTTTTGTATATTTGTTCAAATAAAAAATAAAGGATATATGCACGATGTTTATGATGATATTTAAAATGAATATTTTAATGCATAGAAAGTTTATGTTTGTGTTTTTCAATCATATAAAAATAAATATACATTTTTGAACTATACAATATAAATTAAAATGTTTTAATAATCAAAAAAAAAAAAAGAAGAAGATTTTGAGATATAGAGATTTTTTTAACATCACAATCAAAATATTATTAAAAAACTATTGTTAATCTATATGGACAATAAAACATTTTTATATAGTTGCCTTTCATGCGAATAGATTCCATGCATATATATATATATATATATATAGTTTGAATGTATATTATTATAACATACTATACAACAATATGAAATTTTTTTTATTAATTTTTTTTAATTTTACAATTTCTAAAATGGATATATGAAATCAATATAAAGTATATAAAGTATTTAAATCCCATATAAGTGAGTTATATTTAAAAATGATGTATATATTGACTTTTTAAAGTATGTTTACGAAATATTTTATAACTATAAAATATTAATATTTTTTTGAATAGACTATTGAAAATCATCAATATATAATTAAAAATGTTTTTCGTTATTTATTATTTTTATATGTGTTTTGTTATAAAGCATATATGTGTTTATTTTTGCGAATAATAATAATTTTTATTTTCATCAAATATTATTAGTGTTTTCGAACAAATATCTGTATATATATATTTAAGGATGTAGATATTGTGAATGATCGCATAATTTATATTGTATAATGCCATATAATCAATTGCAATATATTCGATATACAATTCAAATCCATATATGCAAAAGATTCATAATTTAAATAATTTAACATAAAATTTTCTTTACATTAAATCTCATTTATAAATATTATTAATATTATATAGATATAGAAAGTATATATATGATTAATTCGTTCATTCAGGTCAGTTGAACATTTTTGAAAATGTATATAGATATTTCCACTCCTATATATACATATAACTAAAATTCCATTATGAAAAATCATTCAATAAAAAAAATTTTATTATTAAGAATTTGGACAATTTTGATGCATTCAATATTTTAAAGTTCTTTCTATATAGAATGTAAAATTAGGAATTTGTATATATGTAAATAGAATAGAAAATAAAAATATTTGAATATTGTTTATATATTAAAAATAAAATAAAAATAATTATGCTAATTTTTACTAATTAAAAGATGAAGTATATATAAGAATATTTTTAAATATATACTGAAGTATTTTAATATATTTATATATAATATGTATAATGAATTACATTTGTAAATACTTATAAAAACTATATATATAAAACCATCTTAATTAAAAAGTTAGGTAAAACTTTCGCATATTAAAGTGTTCTTTATATATATAACATATATATAATATATATATATTCTTCTTCATATACCTTATATATATATATTATTCTTTATGTATATATCTATATTTTATCATCTGTTATATTTAATGCACTTGTTATATAATACACATTTGTTGTTATCTATATTTATATATGTAAATATGCATATATAATAACCAAACTTATTGGAATATTCATTACATTAAGTTTCATGTTTATATTTATATATATATATATATATATATACAGAATATTTTGGTATATATATTGCGAATGAACGAATGACAACTTCATATATATACTGATTGTTTATTCTATATATAACTTATAGCAAAGGATTGAAGTTAAAATTATATTCTACATATTAAAATATGTAGATATATGTATGGTTATATAAAATAAAAATGATATATATTTATGTTATTGAAAAACTCGTATATACGATAATAGAAATAAGTATATCAAAGTACCGCAAAATATATACTATATATATATAGAACATTAATCAATAAATAAAAATATATACTTATTTATTTAAATAAAAATATAGAAAGAATTTTTTTATTTTTAAAATTATAAATGTTATCAAATTGTTGATATTATACTATATACATTTTTCGTATTTCAGATTTCATTAGTATAAATACACTTATACCAAATACCAATACCATATATTTATAAATAAGTAATCATATATACAGAGCGCCTTTACACTGCATTTTATATTACACATAGATGCATTAATTTCAATAAAATGTATTTGATTTAATTTTTAGCACTAGTAAATAATAATTTGTCTATATTTACTCTTTATGTAGAATTTTTTTTTATTGGTTATCCCGACGCATAAGTATATACGTATGTTTTCTGAATGCGCTCGTAACTTTTCTATATCTTTTCTATTTAATCTGCTATCAGGTCGCGTATATATAAAAAATATTATAACCCAATTAAAATCGACGATTGGTTTTAACGTCTGACAACGCAACCTTTTGTTATTGATTTCGTATATAATTTGTTAATTTTTCATAGTATCATTAGAGTATTTGTGTCGGAATTTACCCATTAACTAAATACCACAGATTTAAATCAGATCACATACATTTGTGAAGTGTAAGTAATCAAATTATTTCATTATATTTATAATAAATATTACATATCCCATCTACATTTGAATTAACTCGTTCATATATATCCAGCTTTATATATATGCGAACAACTAAAAATATAATTTCTTTATTTTTATATGAAATATCAATTTTAATATGATAATATTTGCTGTGGAATACAAAAATTAATGTAAAATTGAAATATTAAATGTATATACATCTATATAGAACTAAACATGTATATATATATATACTATATAACATGTTCATTTATATTTATATATAAGATATAATCGTATTTTGTAGATATGTACAAATAGATATATGTGTATATATTTATTTAAAAATCGCAAACTTTTATTATAGAATCAAAAGGTTATAATAAATATAGGCTTTTAAATAACACGAACATGTCTCTGTGTATTATGTTTTTTTAAACAGTATAATGTAAAATATTACTATATATATAAACCCCCTATAACCCTATATAACGCATATATAAATATTCCGATATTCCTCTATATATAGTCAATATGTATAAAATTATATACATATTGAATATTTACTTATCTTTTATTATATATTCTTTTATTTATACAACGCAGTGTTTAATGTGTATATATAGGTAAAATTATGTATATAGGTATATTATTATTATTATTTGTTTGTAATCATTTACCTAAAACGCATATATGTATATGTTTTGTTTCGTGATTTTCATATATATAAGTTGCGTGTTTCCGTAGAATTATTATACATGGTGTTGGGGCTAATGAAAGACTTGAAAGCAATGAACTATATATATATAGGTTTTTAGACTGTAATTACATATATGTAGTTATTTTATTTTATGATGTTTCTTCTTTTTAAATAGCCATATAACTTCACAATCACTAATTCTTTTCTAATATTGCACGCAAAAATATCCGTCATAAATTTGTATATATAATAAATTTTTTATTATCTTTATTTCTTATATATATACAATACATATAATCGTATATATAAATTTATAGTATATATTCATGAGAATTTTCATATTCATATATATAAATAAGTAACATCTGTATAGTGTATATATATACTGCGCGATGTGTATATATTAAGAAAAAAATAAAATGAATTTATTTATATATAGAATAATCATTTATATATAGAATAATCATAATATATACAGAATAATAAACTACATATTTGTATACAATACCCACAAATAAATACAAATTTATTATGGAATACATTTGGTATGAATACATTTTTATGTTATAAATAAATAGTTTTATTCATATAAGTACTTATATATATATATATATATCATGTAATCAATTTTAAAAGAAACATAATTTTTTTTTATTGTATATAGTTATACAGAGTTTTTTGTTTTTATTTTTAAATTATATCATTAAAATTTTTATATTACCTTTATATTATGAATAATAACTCTATATATGCAAAATATATAAAATAGTAAAATTTTTATTGTATATTAAATTTAAATAAAAAAAAAGACATTAAAAATAAAACGATATACATATCATATATATATATTTTTTTTATAGATATAAAACCTTAACGTAGGTATATAATAAAAGTAATTTTTTATTATTAAAAAATTTATATATGTGAATATATTTTTATTGTATTCGAATATATTTAAATAATTGATGTAAATAAATATGTATATGGACATCACTATATATAAGTGCCCGGCTAACACTTAAAATATACAATTATATATAAAGTATAATATATCCTTTAAATTGCGATGACTTGAAACTTTGTTGATGAAG
Source organism: Dilophus febrilis (assembly GCA_958336335.1). Classification (NCBI taxonomy): domain Eukaryota; kingdom Metazoa; phylum Arthropoda; class Insecta; order Diptera; family Bibionidae; genus Dilophus; species Dilophus febrilis. Next base: position 43,919,194 of record OY284468.1, read on the forward strand.
CGATTCCCTATTCCCGATTCCCTAAATTTCTATAATTTCCTATAAATGTATAAAAACATCGAACAATAATAAAAATATTGTAAAATCAATTGAAATTATTTCTTTATTAGCTGCAGTCAAGTGTCCTGTAGAGTAAAAGTGAAATTTAAACTTGGAATTTTAAAAATTCATAATCGTATACTTAAAACCCTTAATCTGATAATTATATAGAGTTCCCTATATATATATTTTGGATCATGCTATATCTATATGTACTTTCTGTGAGAGTAATAACATATTTCTATAATAGTCTGCAGGTATGAACTCGAGTTTATTATTCTGCAATTACACAAATATTTAAAAATGCTATATAATACAAATTTTAAATCCACCTAAACCGTACAATACAATATTTAATAATATTTTTACAAAAAAAAATAAATAAAATATGCATGGAATCAAATCTTATAAACGTTATAAACAAATTGTGATTGCATGATTAATTGTTACGTATGTAATATTCTAAATATAATATTCTATACATTTAGTTTCCTATATTTATACATTGTTTATTCACGTACCATATATATATATATATATATAATAAATATCTATATACAATCTATAGAAGTAGGAAATATATAATACAATTTTTTTTTATACGTACTCATTGACTCGTTATTATTTATATATAATATATTTATACCCTGCTGTACGTATAAGTTGAGTATATAATAATAATATATTGCGTGCATATTAAATAATATTTATATTTAACATATATTAACATGCAATATAATTAAATTTTCTTTTTTTTCCTTTTTTTAATTTTAATTATATATATACTATATATATATAAATATAAATATTCTTAAATTAAAACGGACTCTATGAATAATAATTTTCGAAATATAATATAAAAAAAAAAGATTCGTCATATATACAACAATTCATATATTTATATATACGTGTAATATATAATTAAAATTTTCAAATGGGATAGTTTTAAAAATATATTTAGCGTTTATATTGTTATATGTTATATACATCATATATAAGTAAAAGGTTAAAATTGATATAATAAAATTATTATAGAAAATGAAAATTCTAATCAATTTTACATATACAAACACTCGTATTTGTATATATATATTGTAATTTATATTTACACTTTCGTCTTTTGTTGTTGTTGTTGTCGACTTGCGGTCTTTTGTGAGAATTTTGTTAAGCGATTTGTTATCGAACATGTGTCTTAACTCTTAAATGTATATAATTATATAGTAGCGTTTATTTATATTTATTTTTTTTTTTGGAATATACATGTCTTTAAACTGTATATATATATATTGAAGTCATTTAATAGAAACTTAATTTAAAAAAACTACAGTACAAATTGTACATGTGTTTAAAGAAACCTCAATTTTTTTTTTTGTAGAAGGATACCTTGCATAACCATATTTTCAAGGAGTATTTTTGATGAAATTATTTGGATACAAATAATTGTCATAAAATTTCATGAAATCCATATTTGATTATTTCAACAAATCAGTTTCAACCAAATCCCAATTTAAATCAGGTTAGGATTTTTTATGCGATATGAATATTAGGCACGTTCTAAAAATGATAAGTCGGCATTTTTTTTTATTTGATCATCATATAAACTAAATGTAAAAATATTTATTTACGTTTTTAAAAATTTTAATGTTATACTAAAAATATATATTGAACAAATATTAATTTAAAATAATTCTTCGCTATTGATAAAAAGTACATAAAAACAAAAAAGGAGAAAGGATTTATAAAAAAAAAAAAATAAATAAAAATATATTGCATTAATATAATATTTTTGTGTTTGATTTAATAATATTTTTTAATTTAATATTATTTTGATGGTTTTATAATAATACACAAAACCATATATATATATATATTGGCAGAAAGCTATACAGATGCTTTTTTTTTACCTTTATCGTATGAAAATTTTTTCTGCATTGTAAACAAGTTATAAATCCCAATACGCATAAGGTAGAAAAAAAAAATTATATTATTATATGAATGTATATATATTTTTTGTATCATATGATATAATGTAATATAATATATTGTGATACCAAAATATATTTGATATTCAAGCAAATTTTCATCATCGTATATTTTCGTTTACGTTTTCATCACAAATCATATATACATTAAATAGATATATATATATATATATTTATATGTAATGCAAGATGGTTCGAATGGGGCTAACTAAATTCTGAATTGGTTGCTTTTTCTCCTTATTTGAGAAATAAATTTAAAGATTAGCTACTCATAAAATTTTGCAAAAGATCATATCATTCGAATCATACTTTGAACGATCTCAAACTACTAATATTATTTAATTTTTTACCAAAACAAATTATCCCCAAAACGATCCATCCAGGCCTGATGCATAAATAAACCGCGAACGAATGAACCTCACGGTATATAGGAAAAACTAAATGTATATATCATAAATTATATATACATAAACATTACTTGGTATTTTTCTCATACAATTTTCATATTGAAATGGGAATGTTATCTTTCACTTGGGAATAAGAAAAATGTGTGTATATATAGTTAGTTGTATAGGTAAAAGTGTTTATATATATATAAATATAGATACATATTGAATTGATGGGCTTATGTACCTTTGGATATATGCTGGGATATGTGTGTGCCTGTGTGTGTGTGTGTGTGTATCTATATACATATTTTGTATAAGATGTGATTCTGATTTTAACAATTTATATTTCTTTTATTATGTATATATTATTAGTATATTTATATAATATACATTTATATATGAATTTGTGTATATTACTTGATATGTATTATTATTGGTATTATATATCTGTATCTGTTTATATATATATATGAATTTACTAAAAGGTTTGTTGTTATCTAAATATAATATTCATGATTCAATCGAATACCTATATATATATATATTTTCATATATAAATATGTATTGACAAAGATTTATTTCTATTGAAGTATGTGAGTTTTACCTTTTTGATGAGATGACTATAAAATATTCCAATGAATTCTATTATTATATATATACAGGTATTTATATATATATTTTATACAAAAAAAAATTGATCACAAAATTGTTTTGTAATTGTTAACAATTATAATACATTGAATAAAATTGTTTAAAGTATTATTTATGTGCAGTAATTTGAATTCAACTATCGAATTTCATTTATTATGTCCTCTATATCTTTTGAAAATATAGGTGCTCAATTGGTTGATCAAAAAGAATTTACATCTTTAAAAGTCTATACAAAGAAAACAAATTTCTTTTTTAGCATATTCAAAGTCTTTGTTTTATCAAAGAATTTATTTTAAATTCTTTGATTTGAAGTAATCTTTATTTAAGCGCCGAAAACTTACTCCAATTATATAGCTGTGGTCTCAATAACTTCCAGAGATTACATTAACTTAAGAAGGCAAGAAGTTAGATTGATCAGCCAAATATGTATCACATTGATTTAGAAATGTCAATTACATATTTAAAACCCTTTAATATAATATGTACGAAATCCAATGAAGGATTTTTTAATATTATAACATTACTAATTTAAATGGTTGAATGAATATTCAAATGGAGTTTGAATAATATAATATTATATGTATGTACATAGCTTTCTAAATTTTGGTATTTTAAAAGTGGTCAAAATACATTTAAGAGATGTGATTTTCATTTAAATTTTATATTTTGTTAAGTATATCGCTTAGATAAATAAATAAATAGATAAACAAAGAAAAATATTTTACTATATATGAACACTATATTTTAAATATAAATATATATATATAGAATTTATTTTATACCACATATTATAGACATTATATTTCAAACCATTTATTTGAACATATTTTTCTATATATGTTTGTATATATGTGTTTATTTATATAACTCCTTTTCGAATATATATCATTCATTTTGTGTCATTGAATCGAGCATATATTATATATTTATATACGGTGTGTTGTTTTACTTAAATATATATATAATGAATGACAAAACAAAGATATTATATAAATAAATATAAATCATATATATTTATATATATTTTTAGGATTTTTTTAGGAACATCTACAATCATATACCTTTTATGTTTACCATATATATATATATGTAATGCATGTGGTTTAAATACATGTATATGCATAACAAAAACTATATATGTATAATAAAATATAAATTCATTTAGGTATATTAATGTACTACACATTAAAATAAAAATAAATGCATCAAAAATGCACTTTGTGTGAATATGAATTGCAATAATTTTTAAACCAATTGAAAACAATTAACCAAAACAATTTTCAAGTATAACATCACACTCTCTATATAGTAGATATGATGAGTGTGTATATAGTTTAATATATATATAAAAATTTTCATTAAATATTAGAAATATATATGATGCGAATGAATATATATAATCATATATATATAGGAAACGTGCTTACAAGTATTATTTTATATTCAACACTTCCATTTATTTGTGGTATAAAAATTTTTTTGAGAGACGACAAATGAAGACCTACACACGTTTTATTACCTATGAAAAAGTTTCGTGTTTTATTTTTTTTTATTTGGTTTTTTTAATACAAAACAAAACTATATATAATAAATTTTCAACTTTTTACATTTATTATATGGACGTGTTTATTATATAATTTTTAGTATATATTTTATATCTATATAAAATGTAATGTTGTGTTTTTTTTTATATTTTTTGATCATACATATATTTAAATTCATTGTTTCGTATTTTTTTCCCCCCACTATACAAACTGATTCACACAATTTCAATCCTCCCTGTTTAAAACGATCTTATACTAAATTTATATGATCATATTTACTTATGTGTTTTTAAAAATTAAAAAAATGTTATTTGTAAAACGAGGTCCTTTTCTGTTATTACATATACTGGAAAATTCTTTTAGTATATGAACTGCTACTCCTACTGCAAAAAATATGTATAAATAAAAGTTTTGTTTTTATTATATTTACTTCTATTTTACTATTTTACACTATTTTATATATATATATATGTATATATATATATATATATATATAAATAAAACTAAATGCATAGAAATAAAAATATTATATCTGTATATTGACTGCATACCATGCACGAAAATACGAAGGCATAGATGGACGTTCAACGTTAAGCTGTAATCTGATTTTCCTGGCCTTTTTACTAGTTTTTAGTAACTTGTTGGTATTTATTACATTTGTTATAAGAAACAATTTTTAACAGATAGTTGATAGAAAAAATACTTATATTGGTGTATGTTTCGTTCTGATGGAACAATGCGATGTAAACATTTAGCATGTGTAACAAATTATCAGGTCATAGCTACACAAAACTCGTGTTAACATATTGTACATAAATTTTCAATTTTCTTATATGTGAAAAGAGTTAAATATGTTTCGTATAACAAATGTAATAAATAAATATGTTAATATTATGTACTACTTACAATTAGTGTTTTCAGTGTTCTTTAAATAATAGAAATCAATTCGTAATTTTAGAAACATTATTTATAAACCAATTCCATTTTTCGAGTTGTTTTAACGAATTCGTCTATGACCGCTTTGTGGAATTGTGGCTTAGATTTTAAATATTTCAATATTCAAAATGAAAATTGAAGTAATAAGGTAATAACTTAAAAGATAAAAAAAGCTAATAAAATATGATTTTAGTATAGGACGAGCGACGATAATTAATTATGAAACTAAAAAATAAAATACGTCTAACAATAAATGAATAAATGTAAATAGAATTTTTTATTCAACACTATATTTTTAATTTTGCATAAAAAAATCACATCATCTGTTTTAATGAATAGAATAGAAAGAATGAATTTGGAGGAGAAATGAAATAAATAATAATGTTGTTCAAATAAAATTTGAACAATACCGGCCCATATATCGCGCTTATATACCTCCATATATTTGCATTTTCTGTGCTATATATGAAAGTATATAATCAGCGACACTACGATGATTGTTCAAACAATTCATTGAACACAAATTATAGTACATAGTAGATTAGTAGACGAAAGACGACACAGTGAAAGGGGAATTGTTGACGATTTTTTTTTATGCTGAATGCGAGTGTAGTACATAATGAAACCAAATATAAATATAAACAGTCAGGCAGTCAAGCACGCATATAGAAGTGTTGTTCAAGCAAATTTATGAACATCGGCACAGTATATATAAATATATATGATTTGGTATTTTAAATGTATTTAGCCCGCTTCTATTTTTAATTCTAATGGTTTAAAGGAGAATTTTTACATATTATATTGTTCATTGTGTTTCTTGAACATCAGAGTATTCAATTGTATATTCTCAAATATTTGCTATATATCTATACAGTATGCCGAGAAAATGCATGTTCACTTTTAATATTTTTATTGAATGGATGAATTAATGATTTAATTAAAATGTTAGGATATTATTAGGATGTTTTGGACGTTATTCTTGAGATTTCTAGGGCGTTCTAGAACACTTTGAACAATACTAGGATTCGTCCTTGCTGCATACATATACTGCACATTCAGTAGGTTTTCTATATTATATTATTTAATATATATCTATATATATAAAATAAAAATACCTATATTTTTTTAAATTTTGTTATATATTTTGGATACATATATAGTGTATACAAGAATCACAAATATTCATTTTATATTACACTGCACAATGGTCCTCAACAAATACGGTATCAAGAGATATTATATGTCGTCCATAGTATAAATATAAAATCAAATCAATAGGATTTAGTTTTTTCTTGTGTTTATTTTAAGGTATATATGATCATGATGTTCATTATGTAATATATAATTAATAATCGAAAAAAAAAATTTATTTTGTAAGATTTAAGAAAGAGCGCAGATATAAATCATAATAATAATATATATATATGGTATATTGTTCCTTAGAGAATGGAAAATCATTTTAAAACGATATGTTTATCGATTTTATACATTTTATATTCAATACAAATTCATTTTTTCAAGATATTTATAAATTTTAAATGTATTTTTAATGTAAAAGAGATATTAATGAGTTTAAAATTTTATTTTTGAATAAAAAGTTTTCTTCAATCATATGTATAAAGGATATTTGGATAATTGGATTTAATAATTTTCAAAAAAATTAATATTATTTTTTATATACTGTAAAAACATAAACGAAGATCAATATACAAAAACCAAATTACAATTTATAAAATATTTTGAAGGGTTTTATCAACCCGATACTGTACGGACGGATTGTGTGATTGATATATATATATATATAGAAATCATATTTTTTTACTATATATTATTATAACAAATAATCAAGTATTTATCATTTCAAGAATTTATATAATATATATGGTTATCGCGCGATGTCCTGATTATTATATTTTTACGAAACCCTTATATTTCAATAAATAGAAAAATAGCACATTAACATTTTATAACTTTCTATATTAATTTGATTTTAAAATTGACAAAAAAAAAACCAAACCAAAATCGCACTTATGAATAATTTACATTTAAATATGTATATTACATAAACATCCATTTTCATTTGGATTTGGATAAAATTCAATTTACTCTGCAATGTGTTTATTTAATATATATATATAAACGTAAATTTAAAACTGTCAATATTTCACATATATATAAATAAATAAATACAGGAAAATGCTTTATCAATTTTATATATATATATAATATTATAAATTTCACATATTTATATCATATATCAAAAATCCATGCATGCATTGTATTATTTTGTATATATATATATCTACCTATATATATGTGTTCAAAATACGATACATGTGTGTACTCTAGGTTGGAAAATCAAATAATTTTAAATCCCAAGAGTATCTGTAACATATTTTTATTGTTTTTTTTTTATTTTATTTTATTTTTGGTGCAAATAAAATATTTTATAAAATATATATAAAATAGGAAAATGGAAAATATACACACAGCCAAAAAGATTGTTATATAATTTATATATTAGATGTATATAAATTTATATACATCTATATATATATATAACAATGAAATAATCAATAACGATGAGTATATCGTTTTCAATTACCATTATGGTGTACAATAATTCTCACGAGGGTTATATATACTTACATACAAATATATACATTTATTACATAATATTGTATATATATAACAACATATATATGTGATTTTACTATTTATACTTGTATTTTTAATGTATATAATATTGATAATATACACATTCTAAATCGAATGTTATTCAATTATGTCTTATGTTAGTTTTATATTGTATAAATATAATATATATTATACAATCTATTTGATACATACATACACGGAATATATATAAATATATCTAAATACGAGATTATAATTTAATATTACATCTCCTCCTATTATGTTTTATTATAATGTTCTTTATTGTTACAAAATGTATTTATTTTTATATGTAATATGTTTAACTATCATGTAAAAATTTATCTTTCAATGGTATACATATACATATATATATATATATAGGAAGTGTATATTATTATAATATTCTGATTGAATTAATGAAAATTAATTTTTTTTTTCCACATAATTATTCGTAAATATATATGTATACTATACTTATATATAATTGGAAAACTTATCCAATAACAGTTTGTATATATATAAATGATTAAATTCGTTTAATAATTAATTACTAATTATGTTGATGGGATATATTTGAAAAAGTTTATTATATTATCTCTATATATGGTTGTTATTTATCTTGATATTATATAAATAATGAACATGATATATTATATATATATTCCAATATTCTTAACGTACTTTACACTGAATGAGTAACTGGTAAATATATCAAAAAATAATATCAATTTTTATGAATATCTTTTGATTCGTATATACATGTGTTTGAATTATTTCCTTTAATATAATGTGAAACTCATATATATATATGAAATGTGATTAATTTATGAAATGCGACTATTTTCCATATATATTTAATTCAAATTACATATCGCGAATATTAAAATGATTTTGTAAACCCATTCAACGAAATCGTTATATAATTTATATAAGTCATTATATATTTGCCCGTTCAACAGAAATAATTTATTCTGATAATAAGTACATACGTTAGCAAGATTTCAGATAATACATAATTATATATATATATATTTTAGAATCATGCATTATATAGGTTATTATAATGGAAATGATAATCATGTATAATTCGCTTTATAGTTGCGTATACGCATATGTATTTATTGACATTATTTATATATATAATAACATGGTTATTATTATAAAATAAAATAAGTACGGAATAATGTTTGTATATTCCACAAAAACAAACATATTATGCTAAAACCTATATATATATACATATATATGTAATTGAGATTGCCGCGGGTATATTTATATTTACAAATTACAAATATTATTTTTTAAAAGAAATTTGTCCCAGTTATATTGTGGACTTGATTAGAATTACAAAAGCTCCCATTTCTATTATCTTCAAATCTTTCTATTGCGGTTTGTTCTTATAATTGAAAGAGGTTTTATAACCATATATAACTATTATTTGATTAATGTAAAAATAATTATTTGAAAAAAAATTATACCGAAACCGTGGGCCAGATATAAATATATTAAGGTTATATGTTAAGGTCAGATACCTTTATTAAAATATATTTGTATATATATATTCAACGAAACAAAAAAATAACGTTCATTTAATTGTATTATACAATATATATATAAGTAAACAATTTATTATTCTTTACTCACATTGCATTGTATTCATATTTAATAAGATATTTCTTATTATATCTATGAATGATTGAAATTATTTATCATTGTGTAATTATAAGTTCTCCTCTTCTATATATATCTATATACATTCATTTCAAATTAATTCTTTAATTTATATTTTGAGGATATAAAAAGCAAAACAAAGCTTACAAAAATTATTTTTTGTTTTTCCATTTTTTTTGTTTACACAAGATGTGTCAGAATATATGGGTAATGATTTAACAGTAGCAAATATGACAGAAAAATGAAAACTCTTTGTACATATAAATTGGAATAAAATGATTTCGTAAAATTTCTTAAGATTTGAAATGAATGTGAGATTGTTTCGTCTTTGAATATTTAAATAGCTTATATACATTGAAATACAATTTTTGGTTATTAATAAAACGATTGAAATTCAAATATATACTATGAAAAAATATATATTTATGAAAATTGAATATTTTTTAAAAAAATTATTTTTAATATTTAATCATTGATTTTACTTAAAATGTAATCTTTATATATATAATTATATACATCTAAAGTGGACAAAGTAATACAATTGTGATACTTTTCTGATGCTGTCTTATAATTATAATAAATAATCATTATATTATATAATATTAAATTCCTATAATTTGTTTTATTTTATCAGTGAGGTTAATTTTATATTAGAAAGAAAAAAAAAACTTTAAGGAAAGTTTCGACATTTGGAAAACAAAGAAAAAAAATTTATGTTCACCATATAGGATAATATAATATATATATATATATATATATATAAACCAGGTTGCGGATGAATCTTTTATATATACTTCCGTATATATGTAATATATGTACGTATACACCTTCCTTTTTAATAGATATAAACTCTAATTCTATAATATATATATAGATATATATATATAAATATACATAAATATTAGTAAAAGTTTATTAAATATTAATGCTTATGTTTTAACGTTACATAACTTGTATAATTATAAATGTATGTATATATCTAAGCTCCACTTTATGTATATATATAAAATATACATAAATAAATACGATATATATATATATATAAATACAGTCGTAAATCCAGAATTTGGATTCTCTGATCTGATATATACATGTATCTATATATATATATATATATATATATATTCCAATTAATTATCCTGGGGATTTTCTTTGTTTTATTTATTTATTTATATTATTATTATTATTATTATTGTAATTGTAATGATTGTTATTGTATTTATATATCTCTCTATCATACGCGTAGCTTGGTTTTGTTCACTCTGTTCAGTGAACCACCTGATAAAAATATTGATAAATAATTAAGAAAATACAGATTTTAATATTTTTCTTAATTTTTTTGATGAATAAAATAATATTAAGTGTCCCAAAAAATTTGCAGCGCTGATTATTTTTATCAGTAAAAAATATAAGAGATAATATTCTTTAGGTTCATTTTAAATAATGAACACAATGGTATATATATAAAGAAACGTCGCATAAAAGAAAAACAAAAACGAAAAAATACATACACCTTTAATCTATATATACTCTTTCTTTCGTGCATTTTTTTAATCGCACTCCCATAGTGTTCACAATTTTAAATGAACCAAAAAATATTGTTGTTATACATAGTTGTTTAATTGTATATGGCAAATACATTTATATTTTCCGAAAATGCGAGGTATACGAATATACAAATAATACAAATACTATTTTAATTTTCGTTCACTATAAATTGTGAACAATAATACAAATGCTTGTTTCTTTTTTCTTATATATGCTGTATGGTTGTTTGTATGCTGTATTTTTTATCATTCAAATCTCGCATACTCATATACTGCCTGCTGCGGTGTATATAATCATAGAAAATATATAAATATTTTTTTTTTTTTTTTTTATTTTTCTCATTTCTATATATGGCATATTGGCATATATATGAATAAAAAATAGATATTATTTACTATATAATGTTCACTTATAGAAATGAACCTTTCATATAAAATTATATGCGATCTTTTTTCATTCTTTCGTAAATGCTTGTTATGCGTACTTCATTATTTTTCCAAACATTTCATTTTTCTAATTAAAATTTCTAGTTTTTTTTTTTTTTTTTTTTGTTCTTTACCAGTTTTTAAAGTGAACAAGTACCCTTGGAGGTCCAGATCCGCCGCTGCTCTCTATATATATATATATATATATGATCTGATATAAATTCTATATATATATAAGGATATATTCTATATAGAAGATAAGACATGTATATATCTGTATATTTATATCATTTAAATTTGGGAAGATACTCTCGAAAATCTTTTGTGTTTGAATATATTTATTTTTGGTATGAATATACATGAATATATTTGTATTAAATTATTTTTGTAAGAAAATAGAGAAAAATAATTTTGTTTTTTTCCTTTTTTGTTTTTCTGAATTTCATAAATAAAACATTTATATAAAATTCTATATATATATAAATAATATTTTTAATTTATTTAATTTTATTTCAAATAAATATTTTATGATTGTATAATATATATATATATGTTATACGTATTCATATACAATATAATAAATATTTTAATGTTTTTGAATAATTAAGAGATCATTAAAATTAATTTTACAGAAAATAAAATAATTTATACACAAAATGTTATATAACAAAAATAAAAAAAAAATAAAAAAAAATAAAATTTAATATATCCATTTATTTTATTTTATACCTTGAAAAATGGTAAAAAGGAATAATAGCAGGAAAATGTATCATTTACGAATTTTTTTTTTATGGTATTTTCTTCCTTTTTATTTTTTTTTTGTTTGAGAAAATATATAATATTTATTTTATGTGAAACACAGAATAAATTCTAAAATGATTAATATTAATGTGGTGTATATATAGAATAAATATTTATATATATATATGAATAAAGAGTGTACCTACAATGCGGGAAGGCATTAATAAGTAATTTTTATAAATGTATATAAAAAAAATGTGTTAGTATTTAGGTATATGGATATTGGATGATAATATATATATATGTACATTTTAATGTTTGTTTTATGAATGTATAGCATATATATATATATAGGAACAGGAAGCAAACATAAACGTGAGTTTTTGTATATTTAATAGAATTGTTCCCTATAGGTTGAAATGCGAGTAAATAAAAATGACAAATAAAAGCAAAATTATGATAACAATGAATAAGGATTTATTATTTCATGTCACGAAACAATACATGAAAATATATATATAGTGGATGACGAACAGCAAATATTTACATGTTGTGTGAAGTGTCTGTCATTAACATATTATATCTCTGCATATATATATATATATACGATTATCTGGCTATATATTCCTTTATAAACATATATATACCGGAGGAGCAGTAAACAAAAAATATTCTGACACATTTTTTTTACTATACATGAATAAAATACGACAATATATGAAAATATGTATTTTACATGCATAGATACACTCTCTCTAAATATGTATATATAGATTAAATAGAAATGTATATGTAATAAAATACCAAGTATAATAAAATAATAATATACCATATAATAAGAATAATAAAATAGTATAATATTCCTAATGATTCAATATCATAATAATAATATTAAAAGGTACATTTTCGCGCATTATGTACGAATTTGTTACAATAAATTTTATATAAGAATAAAAATTGTATATTAAAAAATTATGTAATTGTTATACTGTCTTATGTATACATTAAGTATAGATAATGGTTATGAAACTGATTTACTTATATTTTAAAAAATATTCTGATTTGCTTAAAGTTGTGATTCGGTACGGCGGTATACCAATAATTGATCCCGTATATAGATTAAAAAGCAATATAATTTGAAGATTATAAAGAGTCATATAGAAATTAAAATAGGTCCAATTAATCAACTAAATAATTATTACAATTTTCATGAAAAACACAAAAAAAATTAAATGTTCTAAAATGATATTAGATATTCGCATTACAGACATTAAAGAATTCGCTTTAATATATAGACAAAATTTTCAACATAAGTCCTTTAAATAGCAGAAAATCCCAATATAAATGCGTATTTTTAATAAAATATATAATCAACGCTTTTAATAAAAAGTAAAAAACATATTCGTATAAATAAATAAAATAATAATTAAAATTTATAAAAGATAAATATAATTATCAGTATAAAACTATATTATAGGCAGTGCGTTTATATATGTTCTTTATATAGAATTTCATTTACGAAAATGATTTTAAATCATCAAAAACAAAAAAAAACTCCAACCAACCAACCAACCAAAAATATTTTATCTTAAATTAGTTTTCAGAACAATATTTTAATTAGATATACCCTCATATTTATTATATTCGCATATAAGGAAGAATTTTACTATGGCATAAATATGATTTATAAAAGTGGTTTTAGTGTTTCACCCAACATATATATATATATATTATATTTCTTCTATTTTTTTCGTTTTATTAAAGTTGAAGACGCGATATTTAATTAAATTATATATGTATATTTAAATAAAACATTATCATATTTAAAGATTCTTTTATATTTTGTAATATAATAAATATAGTGCGTTCGCATTAACTTTTCGGATGATATATTGTATATCGTGCGACATACATATTTTATTAAATATGTTTTACATGAGCATTATATAGAAAATTAAAAAAAAAACTATTTCCTTTAAATTCTTTCTTCATAACTATATTTACTAAAAAAAACAATCTATATTTATGAGATATTCAAATATCTCATATACATATATATTAATATCAATATATAGTAACTATCATAGAATTATTCAAATTATTAATTACATTCTTCTAAACGGTATATATATATATATCTGTATATGACAAAAACTTTTTTTTATTGGGTTTGGCAAAATATTAGAATGATTTTTTACTGCCCTTTTTTATTTCATATTAATCAAATATAAAAATGGTTAAATATATGTATAAATAAACAGAATGATATTTATCACCGCATTTCCAAAATATGAATTACAAATTTATGTTTATATTATAAATAGTATAGATACGTGGTAATATTTTACTTAAAATGTATATCATATATATATATATAATATACCACTCCCATATAATGTTTGTGTTGTGTTATTATCAAGATTTATATTTCCTTTTAATTCTTATATATTTTATCTGTAAATAATAGAATAAATAAAAATAACAACAAAAATTATATATATATATATATAATATATATATATATATAAAAAAATTGTTCTTCATCAATATTATAAAAATAAAATAAACAAAAGTGCGTGTTAAAGTAGTATTTATATAATTTCTTCTATCCTATATATATAAATATATTCATTTTAATAAATAAAATATCATTTTGACATGTGACAATTTTTTTTACTATTGTGACCCTGTAATATTATATTACATATAATACGCATACGATTATATATTTAAGATAACGACATTTTGCTTATCTTTTTAAAGTGTATTTTTATTTCCTTATAACGATAAAGTCTTTTATGTGTGTATTTAAATATTAGGGAGTTTTCCATAAATGCACCAATGTGGGCAAAACTCCCCAGTAAGTAATGTTTGAATTTCCATTTATTATCTATATTGTTATAAATATTTTATTATACTTTATATACATACATACATACAATTCATGAATTGTGTAATTAAAAAACTATATACAAACAGTTCCTTTTTATTTATCATTTTTTACAACTAGTATTGATGAATTATTTAAGAATTATTTTGTTAATCTATATATAGTTGAAAATTTTAAGTTATATAATGTTAAATTTTTACTTTATCGGATCAACTTCTGTACTGTAAAAATTTCCATTGCCATATGGTAAATATAGTCCATTACCATTTGACTTTAACAACATTTATTTTGAAATTATAAACGTGATTTAAAATCAATTTATTTAATACATGAATATATACTATGGGAAAAATTACCTTTAATCATTCATATAATTATATTTTATCAAACCAATGAGTTATTAAACTTTAATAAACCGATATTATTATTTGTACAATAAATGAAAGAATTACGACAATAATCTTATGGTTAATATTATTATAAACCAAATTATTATCAATATATAATAATATTATTTGTATATTATTATATGGTTGAATAATATATTGATAATACTTTGGTTGTTTATTCTTTTATTATATATACTATATTTAGAGACGATAATTTTCTGGCTAATTAAATATAACCATATTGTACCTAAGCGATGATTTGTAATATTAGTTGAGGTATATATATCAAGTGGGACAGATATAATCTTTATAAAGTATATTATGTATTTTATTGAATGTCAATGATGTAAATATAAGGGTATCTACCACATATATGTATATATAATGACCATGAATCATATTTTCATGAAGAGTCTATATACTATATTCCTAATATTCCATGACATTGTTCACATTCACATGATAATAAATTAAATTTTCATAATATAGAGATACACACACACCCAAATTACGTACATATATATGAACTCCGATGATAAACTATAAAATATTCAGTTTATGGATATGCAAGTATATTATATTTACAATTTTACATATAATTTATGATAGAATATTGAGATTAACATATATATATATATATAAACGATGTGAATATATATACTTATATAATATATACGTTTTATATTTATCAGTACATAGAATATTTTGTAAATGTAAAGTTTTCAGACATATTAGGGATGTAATTTGGGTCATTAAATATTGATACACATTCGTGTATATATACACAAAATGTCGTTTATATATAGACAAGCATATATATATATTCATTAACGGCATATATGATGTATAATATAATAAATAAATATCATAAATAATATTCAATCTATATATAATATACTTCTATAATACTTATTCTATTTAGTATCTCTATATATTTATATATAGGTATTGAATGAATATATTCATTAAATGTATGTAGATATATATAGATTTTTGAAAATAATATTTTAATCATTAGCAATAATAAGATATATTTTACAAATAGTAATAAATTTTCAAAAAGAAAATTTTTTACACAGGAATAAATAATAGATATTCTGGAAATTCACTATAATCATTTAATTATTTTTTGAGTATTTATATACATAGAAATTAAGTTAAATATTTATAACTTATGTAAAAAATTTATGAAATACAACAAATATTCCGAATATATACATTTGAAAATGTATATATAAATCTGTTTGTCAACACATTGCAAAAAAAAAGAAAAAAAATTAAATATACTTATCATTGATAAATCGAATAATATCGCAATGCATATATTGATTTCGCGTTCCAATTACGTCAATTATTTGAATGACGAATTATATAGTATATATTATATATAATACTTATGTGTGCATATAGGTATAAAATATTAATGGCATAGCATAGTTTATTATATATATATAACGAATATTTTTTAAATTGAAATTGAAATACATTAACGATTGACGGTTTGTAAAATACACATATATAGTATAACATTATCATATTTATAAAATCATGTTTCTTCTCTAAATATATATATAAATGCATCATGTTATATATTGAATATCAATAACAATTATACGAACAAATATATATAGAAATACTTGAGAAATAAATCGACAATTGAACCCATTGAATTAATACAAAATCAATATTTTCATATTATACACACACATATATAAATATAGGTATGGGGTAAAATATACCTTCCCATTATTTATTTACTGTAAATCTAATAGATATATATTGATATTTAAAAAGTAGTAAATGCATTACAAAATACTTGTATATTACAATGTAAAATAAAATTTGTTGGATATGTTTTACAAGAAAAAAAATTGTAAATAAAATAAGATTGAAACGTATATAGGTATATATAAATAATTTATGAAACACAAAAGTCTATAATCAATCTTATAGTTTTTTTTTCGAAACGATATATTCGATAAATATTTATTCTCTGGTGTATTTGAAATATATTTTTTATTTGGAATATCATACATATAACATATTTAGGTGGAAGAATATATACTATATTTGATGGGATAAATAAATTTTCAGGTATATAAACAAGTGGAGGGTGGAAAAGTGTATATATGGTAAATTTTTTAATCCACATATTTATTTTGTTAAACTACAAAATAATTTTCTATATATATATGGTTTTCATCGTATCTGTGTATAAAGGAAAAGTTATCTATACTACCACAGTTGTACTCTATATATGTAACATATTAATTTGTAATATAATACTTAAAACTTTTTACTTGAACTTTATATCGAATGCAAATATAGAGATGATTTTAATAATGTAAGAAATAATTATTTCTATATACCACAAATAACACATTATCATTATTACATATGGGTTTTCCATATATGTTTTTAGACAAAGTTGCAAATAATTTTCAAAAAAATAAATAAAATTGTTATATAATTGCAAAAAAAAAATTATAAGGTATGTTTGTATATATATAAATTCAATTGTTACCAAATTTACAAACGTCGAGTATATTTCTTTGGTATATATAAATTCATTGCATATAATATATGAACTGAACCTTTATGTATATATGTATATGTAAAAAGAAACACTTATCATATTGAAAACTTTTTAAAATTCAAACTATATCAGACTGTATATACACACAAATACATATATTATACATGTAAATTTATATAAAATGAACGTGTAAATTGTCTTTTGCCTAGATGTGACAAAGTGCTGAAATGCATTTTAACAAATGCATATATATTTTTGAAATATATGCAGACGATATATGCATATATATTATATTAAAAATATGTATCGATATATAGATATACACAAAACCAATCAATATATATATGTTATTTCGCAAATATTATATCTATATCTAGATGTATGTATGTATATACAATATATATATTCAATTACTTCTAGAGAACAAAAAAGTTATTTATACATTATTCGATGTATATATGCTTATAAAATATATATATACAGAAACAAATAGAAAATAAATCATATAACATATGCAGTCAATAATACAAATAATAAATGATGAACTTGCCAAATTTTTTTCAATACTGATAAACTAAAGCGATATATATGTGGGATATGTTAAATATAAATATACAGATATATATAGATTTAACGGATTTGATTTGATTCATTTTACTATATATGATTACGATGAGACAATGCTGTTTAAAACATTAAGGCTATGTAATATTATTAACCCAAAATAATAAATATTTTTATAAGTTCTTCAAGTAATTGATACACAAATCTTTTAGTTAGATAATAAAAAAAGTGTGCGTATATGTATATAAAATAGAATTTTATTCCACAGATTTAGTAATACATGAACTGGTGACTTAAAATCGATATACGTACTATTGGTACTATATAAATAAAAATATATCAAAATCCATTTTTTATTGACTATCGACTATATATATATGCGGTATCTCTATAAATTGTATTCCTATTAAATTATAACAAAACGTTTATGTATACATGAATATACTTTTTTTCCTTTATGTATCCCAAAATATATATGTATATAAATCAGATTTGCAAAATAAATTTCTCTAAATATGCAGTATATAAAGAACATATACATATACCTATATATATTCTATATACCTATATAGAATTGCTTCAGGATAATTTATATGTGTCTTCTAAAATATGACATTTATATGCGTATATATAGATAGATATATATATATACGAAAAATATATATATAGAATGTATATATTATGATGGCTATATATAGAGGTATATACCGGGACTATAAATCAAATGAAAATTTAGTCTATTTTTTTCAGAAAATTTCTTACAAATTACTTATGAGTATATTCGAATTTATATACTCTATATAAATACCATCATAATACATTTCATATTGTTGACCTATAATAATAAATATATGAAGGGAAATAATTCATAAATGAATATTTTATATATATATATATATAAAATGCTATATTTGAACGCAATTTTTCCAATAAAATTGGGAACATTTAATTTTGTCTTTATTTTTGATTTAAATTATATCCAGAGAAAAACTGTAATATGGTGATGACTATTGTATATAGATTTTTATAACAAATTATTTACATTTTATATTATATACGCACGTATAATAATTCAAATTTATAATTTTATATATAAAGATTTAAGAAAGCATAATAGAACTGTGTATATAACTATCTCTATAAATGTTTTGAAGATATTGTGATATTAGAATATAACTTTCATAAAAATCATATTTTGTCAAGGAGAGAAATTACGTTGAAAAAAGAATTTCTGATCAAATTTAGGAATGTTAAATCTATAATAAAAATCTTTAATTCAAATTAAAATAGTTAATTTAAAAATAGAAAATTTTCCGGAAAAATTGGTAACGTCCTTCGAAATAATCACTATATAAATATTAGGGATGTATAGGAATCCTTTTTAATTCAAATATTTAATCCAATTAAATTATTTGTATAATCGCATATATGATATATGAATGTATATATGTAAGAAGATTTATTCACCTTTAAAAGATTTCATAACCAAAAATATTTAGTATATTCACCCTCGCAAAAAAGCAATGTAAATATATTTATATATATATATATAATTGGATTATATGACAAAAGCACAAAAGGTTATATAAGTTTATTGATAAATTATTCTATAATCAATAATTTATTGGCTGATATATTTATAATATATAGTTTAGAATTATTATTATTATTATTATATATATATACAATATAAATTTAAACAAATAACAGCTTAATGAACTTAAAATTGAGGTATATGAATAAATTTATGTGGTATAAGAATATTATATATATATATATATTAATATATACATATAAAAATTATCTATAGGATATTGAGGTTTTTAACATCACATTTCAAGTATAAAATAGCTTATATTGTCTTGATGTTCTTATACGTACCTATATTGTTATACATATAATTTAATAAATACTTTTAGATCTTTAATTAAATATGTATATATTTAGTTCATTTGTACTAAAATTGGCAAGTGTATAAATGTTTTGTGTATAACTTATTTAAATGTTTATGAAAATTTTTACATAAAACATATACGTTTTACAATGCAATTAGTCAAAATAATTGTTAAAATATATATATATATATTATATATATATATATATAGTTTATAAAACATTGAGCGTATAACAAAAAATATATATAATGTTGCATTTTACATTTCATTATATGTACAACAGCGAGTTTTATATTATCAGAATATAAAATACTCTTAATACATCTGCAAATAACATACAACATATATAGTCGTATATACAAAATACATATATCATTAATATATATGCAATTGCACGCAATAATTAGAAATATCAAATGCATGACTGTGATTAAGTTATATATTCCAAATATGACATGGAAAATATTAAATGTTATATATATATATATTCATATACATTATAAGGATCAGGCTTGTACATATACAATACCTGTATATTGTAATTTACCTTTGTTTATATACATAGATATACAAATGAAACAAATAATTCTTGTAACATGCAACAATCCCATTGCTAATTTAATGTGCTTTCATAATAAATATTATAATATAACGAATGGATTATGTATACAAAATATACTGTATAGTATATGATAATACACATAAACTACATAGATAAATATATAGAAAAATATGTAAAGAAAATAATACATATATTTTTGAATTAAAAATTATTATACGAAAAGAATTATTTTAATGTGGTGCGCGGCGCGGTAATAATAAAATTATATAATGACTTAACAAATATAAAAATATATATTCATTATTATATGTAATATTTATTTAGACCCTCTTTTTTTTTTATTATTGAATAAATATGAATTATTTTTTTGTTTAAAAAACAAAACAAATACAATGTGTATTTGGTATATGAGCTCATCCTCGCGGTATTTTGTAATTATTTTAAAATATGTAAAAATAATTTTGTTCAATAATTTAACGTCAAAATAGAAGTCACCGTATATATATATATATAAAAATTATTGAAAAATGTTAATTATAATGGATTTTATTAATCATCATTTATAAAAAAAAATAAAATAATTTTTTTGTTATAATTCAAAGATATAATATTGAATTGAATATATGTATATAATATAAATAAAGCATAAATAATTCTGCGTATTATATATTAAATAGTTTTTTTTTATATTTGGCATTCCCTTTTGTTGCACCATAACATAACATTAAAAAAAATTGCATTTATATACATATATTTTATTCATTCATATTACATTTATCTGAATATATTGTATATCATCGTATAAAATTATAGTATATAATAGTTATTACATCGAAATGCTTTTATTTTTAATTAAATTATGAAGTATATCTATATATATATTTGTGATTTAAGATATTTTATATGTATAGGTCTATACGTATACATATATGAAATATTAATGTAAAAGTACATTACTACATTCCAATGTGTATTTATATATATATGTATATTGAAGTATTAATCATTTACTGCATGCATTTACAATAATATATGATCTTTTATTGTTGAAGATTTATTTTACATATACTATATTATATATACGCATATATGTAATGTATATATCTAATGAATAATAGGTTAGAATATTTGTGGTTTTATGTATATAGTATTTTTGATAATATATATAATATTGCTATATATACAACAGTTAAGGAATTACTTAATTGTTCTATTCAAATTCAAAATTATATTTAAAATCAATTACTAAGTTGATGAAATATTATTTGTATATATATATATACATAATGATAATATAATTACATACAATTATGGTAAAACCATTTTTTTAATATATTATAAATCAAATTCCAAAATTGTTTATTGTATATATAAGTAGTTTTTGAATTATTATATATATGAACATGTATTTATTCCATTATTTGCGGTTTGCAACATATTATTCATTCATTGTTCATTTGATTATACTTGAAGATTTTCAATCAATGTATAATACCATACAAATAAATGAGCGATGCTAAATAATTAACTTGCAAAATATTTGTTGAAAAATACTATTGTTTAAGATTCTATATTCGTAATATATATACATAATTTCAATATATATATAAATAAAAATTAAAAAATTAACAAATTTTATTGAAATATGCTAGTTTTTTTCTGTCGTTCTAACTCTTATATGATTTATTAATATATAGATCAAAATACTTTTTTCTAATAACTTTTCTATATAAAGACAAATGTATTTTATTTCAAAAAGATATTGAATAAAGATATAATATTGCAAAATGAATATTTTCAAATGTTCTTTTATTTAATATATGTATATATACGTATAAGAAGTGCATTCATTTTATGAGCAACTATATGTACAAATATAATTTAATCATCATGACTAAAAATTATAATACTCATCTGATCCTCGAGATAAATATACATACCTATACTATTTTCTATATTATTGTATTCTCATCTTTTTACATTATAAAAATTATAAAACATGCAAACTATTTATTTATGATGGATGAACAAATATATGTAATTTATATAAAAGCGTTGTCACAATTTAATTCAATTACAAAAATATATACATATATATATATATATAGTTCATAAGAATAATATACATTTTGTGCATAGTTGCTTTTTTGTTATTATATATCTTTTCTATCATTATATAAATATAATTTCTTTCTTGTTATATATACGAGTACATATATATATATATTAAAAGGTATTCAATATATAAAATGACGAGTATATATGAATTTATATTATACATAATAATATATATACATATAATCATCCATATTCATATTTAAATAAGACAAAAAAAACGTTGAAGAAGAAGAAACATTTCCTTCCAGTTTTTCATTCAAACAATAAAAAAAATCATATTTTTTACAATAATTTTAAATTGCCATTGGCTTTCTTTCAGGGCTTCTTAAACTAACATAGATATATACATATATATTAATGTACATATATTTTATTTGTATATAAATATATATATAAATTTATATACATTCATTTGAAAAAAAAAAACTGATATTGTCTTGATACTGATGCTACTTATGTACATGTCATCATCTATATCTATATATAAAATATAACCTCTATATTCCAAATTTAGTGCATTTGCATATTTGCTTGCTAAGGAAAATTGTAAAAACGTGCTTTAAACTGCTTTAAACTTTATGCAATTGAAGCAAAACGCGATTTGAATTCATCTTATCTATATATTCAAAATTCTTTTTATATTTCTATATATATGTACCTATAATATACGCTATATATATGCACATATTCAAATATATATAATATAATACTTATATTCGAATCATGTTAAATTGAATGCGTAGAAAATTGAAATTTTAATAAACATTTTAAAACAAAGAATTGAACGATATATATATTGTGTATATAGAAATAAAATAAGTATCTTTTTTTTTTTTGAAAATAAAAACAGTAAGATTTTATTTCTTATACCTATACGGATCTTATATAGATATAGATAGATGGATGGATGGATCTATAATATACTTTTTTTTTATCTTGCGTAAGATTTTATATCATTGGTTACATTCATCCATATATATATTTATTTGTACGTTTATAATATTTATATTGAAAATTTGTTTTTCCATTTTCTTTTTCTCTTTATCAATTGAGTCAATTTCGGTGGGTGTGTGTGTATATTATTTATTTTTATATATTTTTTTATTTTTACAATTCTGAATATATAGCTATAATAATTTACATTTATTTGTTTTGATTGTATATTTAATGTATATATCATATATATTTAATTATTTATGTGCATATAATAATATATACTTTATACTATCTATCTATTTATATATATATAAATTTAAATTGACTTTTTTTTAATATTTCATGAATATATAAAAAAATATTATTTAAATTTTGTTGGTTTTGTATATCGTTAAATTTATATTCGTATATTATTTATTTGGAAAAAAAAATATATATTTATGTAGATTAGATATATATATATATACATAATTATATTAGCAATGGTATAAAATATTTATATTTTTTTTTTAAAATAAGATAAATAATTTCGTTACATATAGAATGTTATAATTGAATTATGGATATTTTCAATTATAATTTATTAAATATACTTATATTTATATATATATATTAATTTTAATATAATTCATGAATCAATAAAATTCTTATTATTTTTATACAATTATTTACATATATAAATAATTATGATAGAAAAATCATAAGGGTCGCAGAATACCATAAATAAACAATTTGGATTTTGGAAACTGCCCACAATTGTATTTAAAATGTATTAATAATTAGATACATATATTTATATGTTTGCATACTCTAAGTATATATATTATTAACAAACTGACTCATGATATTGCCAACTCCTTATATCATTATGGTATTTTACATTACGAATAACAAACTTTAAAATATTATTTTCTTTTTCTCAAAATTTTCAGGTATATGAAAAAAATTACAATTTAAATTCTTTCTGAATAAAGTTTCTTCTCTATAAAATTATGATTTAGAACTTCATCTCGGAAATCATTATTTTGCTATTTGAAATTATATTGACATTTTTATATTGTTTTAATGAAAATTTTTATTTTATAATTTAAAAATGTATTACTGAATACTTTAATTAATTTTCAAAATTATTTTATTTTCTTTATTTCTTAATAGGTAAGTTGATGATAAATCATTATTATTTAACAAAATGCAAAAAAAAACACAGATTCGATTTAAGGGATTTAATATAATGTAAGTTGAATTAAAACTAAATTCATCTAATTGATATAATATATATAATTTTAATTTAATTTAATTTTATTTTTTAATTTTAATTTTAATAATAAACAATTTTACGATTCAGAAATCGTCCATATATTAATAATGTATGTACGCAAAATACATAAAATTTATGAATATACATTTTTTTAAAATCATGTGAATTACTCTAAAACATAAAAAAAACAAATAATGGTATTAATTTTCTCAACAGAATGCTGTACAAACATAGACTTAAAAAAATCTTCGTTAATCACATATTCACAATTTTAGAAATTTCACCCCAAAACAAAAATTGTTTAAATGAAAAACATAATAAATAGCTATGCTAGATTTCATAAAATTCAATTTTGCTAAAAACAAATTTTAGACATTATAAATTGTATAAACAATTAATAAAATTAAGTGCTCAACGATATAAATGTAGAATATACAGTGTGTCAATCTGTTTTTTTTTTTTTTGGTAACTGCATATATACAGACGGTTGTACAGAGTGAGCCTGACACAAAATGGTATATTTTAATGATTATAAATCTTCGTATAAAGTTAAAGATCCATTCAACATTGTCCGGAAAAATTTTTGGTTTAAAATGGATCAAAGAATAACCCCCTTATGCTTTATAGTCTATTCAGCTGTCGCGAACACTCTGTATACCATTTGATAAATCTTTCACTATGAGATTGCACTTATATAAATTTCAATTCGCTAATGTGAATTATTCACCTTACATCATATATAATAGGGATATGCGTATCGTATATAAGGGATTGTTTGTGGTGTAATAATTCCAAAAAATATATACATATAGGGTTATTTACCAATTTATGTTATGGAATATTTTTAATGGTTATATACTATATATTAGATATATGTGTATGTATACATATATTTATGTAATCAGTCAAAATCTCATTTGCATGCATCATGTATTACTTTTAAGATTTATTTTACATATATATATGTATATGTAAATATAGGACCAAAAATCTATGCTACATTTTTATCTCTTCACCGTGTTGTTTTTTTTTTACGTTTTGGGTATTCATTCAGAATATATTTTTTATATTTTACATATATATTTATTTGAATTTGTATATAAATTACAATCAAAGTCAAAACGTGAAACAATATATAAATGAACATTTTTTTTTCTATATATTATATACAGATTTTGATACTGTATATAAAATAATATAGGTATTATACAAATGTATATGTATATATATAGAATGATCTTTAGTCAATATTCACAATCTTGACAATAAAAATATATTTATTTCGTATAATGTATATTGTATACAATGCACTCGATTGTCAAGGAATTTATGTGTCCATTTCAGTTAAAAAGGAATCTTTCTATAATATGCAATAGATCTATAAAGCTTGGCAAAAACTAAAGATTTATAGTATATATATTTTTTGTATCTCAATGCATATACACACAGCTAAATACACACTCACATATAATATTTTCATTTTATATATGATATAGTATTTCATATATTTATATGTATCCATACATACAGAAATATCAAATGAATTTTACCAATTATTATTTGTTTACTATAATTTTGTGTTTACTAGCAGAAAATCCCAAAACAAATTAAATCGGATTTAACCAAAATATATATAGATATAGATATAGATACAAATATATACATTTACAAACATAATACTTTAACAACAACAGAGAATATATATATATAAATACACAAACCAAAACAGGAAAATACCAAAAAATGAAAATAAAAAATCGTATATTAAATCTAAGGATTTTCCACTATACAAATATATATATATATATATATATATATATACAATATTACCTATATGTAGATATATATATTATCTTATTTGTGGCCTATACTGTTACAGAAACTATTATGCTATAAATTACCTAAGGATTTGTCATATATATATGTTATATGTATGTTTATGTGTTGGATGGCCCCAACTTTAACTTGTTTGAACAAATGGGTTTCTTTAAGCAATATTTATCCTACACGTATATATAATATATATAAAAATGTAAATATATATAGAAATATTCACATTTCCACATGCTTTCTGTATATGCTTATTCAGAAATTCTTTAAGAATAAAACTAAAAATGTAATATATTTCATTTTAAGGTTTTAAGTAACATTTAAAATAAATTACCTACCATGAACTTCAATCTTTTCTATATCCTATATAGCATATATAACATTATATAGATATGTATATAATCGTTTCTTGAATTCTTGAAGTTGTGGTATAAAAATAATATTAGGATTCTTATATATATATATACTATAGACATATATTGATCATATTTTATATATATATACATATATATATCTATATATTAATAAATTATAAGCTCTCGTTTATATGATGCTCATAAACTATATTATTCGATAAATTATACATTACACCTTACTTATATATACAATATTTATATGGTTTATACATATATAAAATTGAATTTTATTAACTGAAAAATTTTTTAATAAAATATTTTATCAATTCATATTACTGTAATCATATATAAATTCATAATATGGTTTTTACTTCAATCTATCAACATAATCTTTTTAAAATTATTTAACTAAATATTGATATAGTTTTATGTATACAACTTCCTCATATTTATATGATTGAGTTATACCACTTCTGAATATATTTATATATGAAAGTAAAATACATTTTTCTAAATTGCTTATTAATCTTATTCTTTGTTTTATGATTTATATGCGAACTGTATATAGTTTATTATCTTTTGTAAGTAAGTTTATTAATTATTCGTATATATAAAATATCAAAGTATTTGATTAATAAATATATTGAAAATGAAAATTCTTAATAATTTTCTTTAAAATCTAAATACTTTTGTGGCTTTCCCAAGTGGTTAAATAATTTTATTCTATGACTATATGGAAAGGTATATATACAATTAGCGATTGCTTTTAACAAGTATTGCAGTTTGCAGTCCACAAGTCCGTTTTATTTTAAATAAAAATATGTATATACAATACAAAATCTTACAATAAAAAAAATTTTTCTTTTTAATTTAATACAATCATTTGAATATCCAACTATATAACAAGTATATATCCTTTTGATTTGTTAGCAAACAAAGAAGAATTGCGTTTTATTTTTCTTGTTGTTTAAATTGAAATTCAAAAATAAAAAAATATATATATACATTTTTAAACAATTGTCTATAATATAAATATGCAATTATTTGTTTTACATTTTTTGTATATATACGCGATATGCGCTATATGCAATTTTAAACTAAATTATTTTGCATTTTATTTAATTTTTTTTGCACAATACAAATATAAGTGTATTTACTAGTATTTTGTATATGGATAATTGACTTCGCCATATATATATATGATAAAACAGTTTTCTTTATTCCATGAAAAGCATTTACATTTCATGAATAAATAACCATATGAAAGTGAAACAAGTAAAAAGCTATATTCTACTCTATATATATATATAAATAGTTTAAATATTTACAATATGAACAAGCAAAACACCAACCAAAAATTTACACACCACAAAATATTAGGTAATTTACAATCATGTATTTTATATAAAATATATTTTTCATATATATTTTGTAGGTATATAAAATAAAATACGTATACTATAGATATATAAAGATAAAGGAATGGGTATAAAAGATTATATATATTCACATATTGTACAATGATTATAAAATATCCTATCCTATATATATAAATATATATATATATATATATACGATATTTATATGTGTAATTCATATTCATATATATTCATATGTCTGTTGTATATATATAAATTTTCATATTTATTTATACATAAAGGGGTAAAAGTATATTAATATGGCACACATGTGTATATATATATAAAAAATAATATTATATACCTAAATATAAATTTCAATAAGGTATTTTTGAGATAGTCAACATACCGAATAGTGTATAGGTATAATAATAATAATAATATAAATAAATTTAATATACGTAAAGAACATTTATTATATTACCTATATACAATCGTGGTATAAGTTAGTTCAAAATAATTGTAGTATCTTCAGAAAAATTATTGTTGAACTGTATAGAGAGTCCGTCTATCTACAGATATTCAGATTCATCCACATGGGTATCCTGGAAAACAATTCAAGGGTTTTAATTCATATCGTTTAATTATAACAATCCGATTTTTAAAATAAAATGATATTAACCTTTTATCTTTATAGTTTAAGGGAGTATAATTTGTTCTTATATATACAATTACTTGTTATGTTTTACTATATCTTTATTCTTTATAGCATTGTATTGTATTAAAAATCAATTGCCATTAAAATTATCCACCCTGTACACAACTAATAAAATATAATAAAGGGTACATTTTCGGCATGACATTTAATAAAATTTTATGAAACTATTTTATTACCATAAGATTTAAATATGGATATCTATATACGGATATCTATCATTTTATTCAAATTAAAATATAATTTTATTTACCTATCTATATATATACAACAGAAAAAAACATTCTTCTATTAACATTATAATGATAAAAGTTTTAGGTTTTTCTTCTTTGGGATACCGTTGCTATTTTTTTTTGATCTTTTTAATTTTTATATAATCAATAGAAAATATTGTATATTGCTTTACACATTTACGATTTTTATATTAATACATTTAATAAGTGTTACTTTTGTTTCTTTAATTTTAAATATTCAAATTAGATTTCAGATATTATATCATAATATTTGTCTAAAATAAAAAAAATGTAATTTCCTTCTTTGAATGATTTATTATTTATTTTTCATATTAAAATTTTTCCAATTTTACTATTATATATTTATTTACGTTAACTCGGATGTTCTATCGGACATATTCAGGAGAAACTAATAAAACTATATGTATATAAATATTTATTCCAAAATAATCTTATATTGTTTATTATGCGGTACAAACATTTACATCTGAATTCCGTTTTGATGATTGTCAAACAATATTTAAAATCTAATTGTATATGAAAAATCTAAAATTTTTGAAAAACAAAACAATTTAAATAATATTTATCATGAGTTTTTTTATGTATAATACATTTATTATATATTTAATATCATTGAATATAAATAAATTATATATTTATGTGTATATATGTAAAGCGTATAGGAAATCAAGAAGGAAATTCAAGAATTAGTATATTATAATGTAGAAATTTATAAATATATATATTTAAATAAACATTTAAAACTTATTCATGATGTAATAAATAAATGTATTCATATAATGGAAAATACAAAATGTTTATTTCAACCAATTTCAACAAAAAAAAAATATATATATTATATATACTTATATTAGTATATATTTAAATGTGAGATTGTGACGTTTTTTTTTATATTTATATAAACAGATATATAGAGAATTTGAAATAAAAAAAGGAAAACGATGCTCGTACAATTCACACGGGAATATTTTCATGATATACGTATTCTGAGGATTTCTATATTTGTGTTGTTCATATTATATAAAATATTTGTGCTGTAAGATTTCATGCTACTAAATTTCATGTTAATATAAATGAATAAAAATTCATCAGATTTCAACAGATTGGAAAATTATAAAATACTACTATACAATTTAAAACAATTACATAGATCTATTCTACAAAATCTCATGGCTTTGTACCAAAACGATATTATATTTATATAAAAAATTTAAAAAAAATAAATCAACAGTAACTGAATATTGTATATATAGTTTCCATATATATATATATCGGATATTGATATATATGATATTATAGAGTTTTATTTTCTCCATAATATTGTTGGTGATATATCATGTATACATATAGGAAACCTAAATTTTATATCAATACTGTGAATGTTATACATATTGCATAAAATTTTTCTTCAAATTTCACATTGTTCAATTTATAACTAAGCATAGTAAAGCTTTTACTCAATTTAGCGTTTTCATCGTATATGTCAATCTTCTGTAACTATATTTCTAAATATATATATATATATATACTGACTGACTGGTATATATCCATATATTTACATTAACGTTTATATAATAAAGTGATATATGTAGTATACGACAAAAGTGAATAGGAAAAAATAAAATAATAAAAAAAAAATTTATAACACAAATAAATTATGCATGAATTGTCTTCATCGTGACATACATATTACTTAAATTTTAACTTTTAAACAAAAATCAGGAATTTCAATTTAAAAGGGAAAACTATATACATATACTGCATAAGTGCATATATTATTTTATTTATATATATATATGATGATATAAATGTGGTTATATTATAGAAATAATTTTATATATACAGTGGAAAATACATATATTTTATAATATTATTTAGATTTAATTCACAACAAATAAATATAATAAATTATTTTGAATTTGATTCAACAAATAACAAAATAAAAGATAAAATTGAAATTATATAAATTGTTTTTGTTTTATACACAATATTTTTAATAAATAAATAATAAATAATATACGCGGATATTATTTATGTATAGATAGATATATATATAGCCATTTATAATAGTGTATAATAATTGTTAAAAATACCCAATTCATGATTTATCTAGAGGAAACTTTTTCACTTTTCGATTTCCATGCTTTTTCGTATTTATATAAATTAAAATTGAATTTACCATTACATATATATATTAATACAATTAATGATTATCATCAAAATCCTCGGTTGAATCTGCGTAATCTTATATAA
Organism: Dilophus febrilis; assembly: GCA_958336335.1. Lineage (NCBI taxonomy): Eukaryota > Metazoa > Arthropoda > Insecta > Diptera > Bibionidae > Dilophus > Dilophus febrilis. Next base: position 43,951,692 of record OY284468.1, read on the forward strand.
CAATTTCAAATTCTGGATTATATCAAAAACTAAAAATTGGAACACTAATTTTAAAACATTATAAAATGGAAAAGTGACTATTTGAATAATTATAATAAATTTACAATTTGCTGAGAAATTATTATTGAAAATCTTATAAGTTTTAAGATCATTTTAAAATATACAATTTTATGTTTGCAAATTGTTTTGCGAAAAATTATATTCATATATTACATATATATTTATTATAACATAGATATACAATGTTTATAAATAATATATATATGACAGCTCTACATATTATATGAATATATATATATATTATACAATATATATATATTATTATATATATATATATCAACATGTATAATAAATATATATGTAATTTACCAGATAACGTGCATATAGATATATGAAACCGTATTTTTACACATGAGAATAACCAGAAAACATATATAAGAATAATATTCATGCGAATAAATAAATATATATATATATATATAAATTCGTACAGTGTAATTCCGATTTCTAAGTTCATTCATCACAGAATTTGGCTTGTAAACCACCCGATTGGATATTCTGAAAGGTCTATGCGCATAAAAATAAATAAATTATACTACAAACATTTTCCCGGAAAATGCCATTAAGCAAATTTTTAATTTTTTTAATTAAATCGATTGTTTTTCTTCTATTACAATTCATATTGTCCGTATCATAGGAATCAGTCAATATACATAACTATACATTCATAAAGATCATCTATCAATTGTTATGCAAGAACACTTTTACTGATGCGTTGACTAAAAATTCTGTGAAATACTCTGTATAATACTATATGCATATACACTTGGATATAAATATGTACACATAAATATTTGTACCTATCTATACAAAAAAACATAAATAAATATAGTTGGTAATTTTTTTTTTTTCCTTTATTTTTTTTTGTATTGTAAATGTGAATTAGAACTGATAAGGTAAACACCAAACAATAAATGTTACATCTAAATATATATATATATATATATATATATATATATTCTCAAATAATAATTGAGTTAAAAGAGAAACGTGTTACACGCAATTGGATTATCTTAGAAAGGTAAAATAAATATGTATCAGGAAAAAAATGGTTTATATAAATCGTATATATATCGTACATAGAATGTTGAAGAACAAAAAAAAACTTGGGATATATACAGTGATATCTTCTGTATATATATATATATATATACACTCTATTAACGTATTATACACACATTTATTTATATATATAGATATATATTATATATGTATCGTACAGTGATAAAATATTCGAACCATTAATTTTAATTAAAGCTTATAAGGTCCCTCAATCTTAATAACAAGCATATATATATATATTAAAGGAAAGATATGTATAGATGCGTTAAAATGTAATATAATAAAATCTATATGTATATATGCATTATTTGTTATATACATTGGTAAAATATAAGAAGATTTGTAATTATATCCCAAGTAACAAATAAGGGTTATTGTATGCTGTTATAGCCTTGCGACAGCAAGTGCAACAGCTCTTTAGCTGTGGCAGCTTCATTGACAGCAAAGATATCTTTGCTGTAAAAAGATAGATTCACTGATTCAGTTGCTTTGGAGCCTGATAAATTACTGGTTTGATATATTTTCAGCTGCTGTGACAGCAAAAACATTCTTTGCTGGTACGGTTCTGTAATAACCTTGTCACCTTGTTTTGTAGTTTATTTGTTTTTTATTTATGTTTATTTCTATTGACCTTGGCGTTTTTACCGAAAGGTTTTAACTTCGTTTGTAGGTACGATTTTCACTCACCTTATCTTGTACTGCTTAATAATGTGGATATTTTTATCATTAAATTGTTTTATGAATTTATATTATATATTAATTATTGGAAAATCTAAATTAAGATATTTTAGTTGACAACATTTTTGATCAAATCCAGGAATCGAACTCGGGACCTTCAATGTGGACGTTTGATACATTATCCACCACGTCCAACACGATCATTAAAATCAACAACTTAAAAACTAAACATACATTATAAATATAAAACCTTGCGGAAAAATCGCAGCTAAATTGCTGATACAGCTAAAAATAAATCGCAAAAGCCAAATCGTCAAAAATATGGTTTAATTTGTGCTTTCAAATGCTAGCTGATTTTAGGCTTTCTGTTTTATAGCCTTGGTTTTAGCTGTAACAACCTTTAAACAGTAAATTACGAGATACTTAATACCATATTACCATTTAGCTGTATACCGAAGCTGTTACAACATTATTACAGCAATTAGCAGCATAATTAGCGATTGAGCTGAACCAATTTGGAAGCAAAATATCCGCCAAATAGGTGCTGTTATACCGTTATAAGCTACGGCAGCGAAATGGTAATATCAATGTTATTTGGGATAGTTCGTTTTAGGTATTTTAATTGTATTATACGTTATTTGATTATATAAAATGTGTATCATATATTTAAATTTATTTATATCTGTACAGTACATATAAAGTTGAAGGTTTTGTATATAAAGCAGTAGTATCATTTTCTATTTTTACCAAATTATATATATATTTGGATGATGTACTTAATTACCATTTGTTAACTTGTAATAATAATCACATTTTTTAGTGTTGGTTGTTATATTTGATCTATTTTTTACAAATACATAAAAATGTTTCATTTTTTTTTTGCAATGATACACATCACAATTAAAACAATCATTTATTGAATTTTCATAACTATTGATTAACAATTGAAATGTCTTAAAATTATATAGATTAAATATATAAGATTCAATTTGTTTTTTGTATTAGTGTCATATTAACCGCACAGTCATTTTTTCAGTCAAATGTTTGTCAAATCAATTCTAATTCATATGTATCACTAGATTTTTTAATTTTCTCTGAAACAATTTTCAATTACAAGTGTATTATCAAATTATATATTAACAGTATTTCCGTGAATAAGAAATTCAACACTTTACATGCATCAGCTTATATTTAATTTTAAATAAAGTCTAAAAAGGTATATATATATATATATATATATATATACACTATAAAATGAATATTGTTGTATTGTATTATAAAATAAAAATCAAAATTTGATTTGATCAAATTGAAAGTTTTTCAGCAAGTAGACACGAAAATAATATATTAACCAAAGAAAATTTTTTTTCAAAGTATAAAATAAAAAAATAAATATATTTTTGAAACTTTTCCCTACTTATATATGCATTTTACATTTTCCATCTTCTATATGCAAACTATAAACAAATATGTAGATATGATTTGAATAAATATATTTCTATATATATATATATATATATATATATATACAAAATTCAACAACTTAATCTTATTCATAAATAAAATATATACTCAATTATTGGAACAAGCTATATATATTCATGAACAAATTTTGAATGATGACAAAACCTGAATAAATTATCGTTTTTCATTCAATATCATATAAATTTTTTTTAAAAATCAATTGAACAAATCAATTGGTGTTTGTATATATACTTTTGCTTTGCATATATTTTCTTAATAAGTTCATATATAGTATGTATAGTTATTATTTGGTTAGATATAGCATCATATATATTGAAATCTATATATACACTGTATTCCATTATAGACTTCCGTATTACATTGAATAGCCGCATATATAGTGAGTATGCCACGCGGATTAAATATATATGTATAGACATATAAATAAATACACAAAATATACATATATATATTATAAGAAAATAATTTTAATATATTCATGATTAATATACATAAAATGATTTTCTATATAAAGTTTTCCCATTGAATTATCGTAGACAGCATATTATATATATTTAGTTAATCCACATGATAAATACTTGTAAAATTGTATATATACCAGTTAAACATATTATTTTTATATGTGCGTATTTACACAGCCTGTAAAAATAAAAAATATATATATATTATATATATTTCTTTTCTATATATTTATAATTGAAAAGTTATATACAATTTTATACATATGATGCCTTATGGCTTGTGCTTGAATTTATCATATATATGTTTATACTTATTTGAATTAAAGTTACTATGTACGAGCATATATATAAGTTATATGTATATGTTAATATGACATATGAATACATTTGTTACATTTCATATCCGTTTTATTTTGTGTTATATTACTATACATATACTATGGTATAAGTTTTATACGACATAAAATAAATATACAATGTTTTGAATATAAAATAAATATGATTTGATTTGATGTTAATATATTAATATTTGTGGTATGTTTTATATACTCTCATATATATGTATATAATAACCTGTTTTGTTAAAGATTAACCAAATTATTTTTTGTATAATATAACAATCGTATTTTATTATTTTTATATATAGATTTTTTATTATATTAATGATAAAACGATTAAAATTAAATATAATTCATAAATAGTTCCGATTTTTTTTACTATTACTCCCTCGAAAGAGCTGATATCGTTATAAATACAACGTCATATGACACAGTTTCGATACAAATTTTTATTTATCGGATGGGATCCTGTTTTATGGATTTCCGCGACTTCGGCACCCCATTCACCTTATACCGGTTCAAAAATCCAATTGACATTATATCTACAATTGTTTGTAAAAATATTGTTAAATTATAATTAATAAAATATCATTAAAAATGGTATTTTTCTTTAGAAAATAAAAGTAACACGAAAAATTCAATGGAAAACCAATTTAAAATGTAAATTACATTTGGTATATTTTAATAATAATAATAATAGAATTTTATTTAATCTTTTTTTTTTTTTATCTCTACAAAAATATTTCATTTAATAATTTTCAATAAATGAATTTATAATTTATAGGATTTATTTATTATGTGATATTTGTATAGACATTTGGAAAATGTATAAATGATAGGTATATTATTTTTTATTTATTTTTCATTTGTATATTACTATATATTAAATTATTCACATATAAATATATAGGTATTTTTCAGAACAATTCGTATATTTTATTATATATAAATAAATTGTAATAAACATAAATTTAATCATAATATATATTTTATAAAAAAAAAACCATTTATAATATGTAAAAAATAAACAGATTTATTTTTTTTCCACATATGCACTTGTCATTTTGTAGTGTATTTGTTGATATATATGTCAACTGGCAGGTTTTTTTATTTCTACTGTTGTTGTTTGCATATAATTTATGTACATTTAGATATCCTATAATCAATAATAAATCATCAGTTCTTATAGTCGTTTTTGCTACTAGATACAGAAACCCATGTTTTCCAATATTTGTTTTCTATATTCGCTTATCAATATTTAAAAACATTTTTAATCTGATTCGCAGTCATTTTACTTTAACAAACACATATCTTTATATATGAGGATTTAATTGTATATATATAATACAATACAATTTATAATAAAATTTTTTATCGATTTTGCGACTCTTGGATCCTCAATCCAAAGCGAAAGAACTGTACATATAGATTGTAAAATTGTTTGTTTATCATTTTTATATTAAAATATAAATATGCTATTATTATATATGTAGTCACATATTGCTGCATCAAAATCATTTCAATCTTTATCTATACATATAGAGAAAATTTATAAATAACATACCCATTTCTGTATATATACATATATGTATTTATATATATAATTATATGTCTGACAACTTTATGATTAATAGTCAGACAATGGGCTTTTTGGCATTAATATGATGATGACGACTTTTATAGTAAAATGATAAATTGAAATCAAGGTATATAATAACAATAAAAGAAGATTGTTTATATATACATATATATTATTATATAAACACAATGATTATCATTTTAGTGATAGAAACATTTAAAAAAAAAAATCGTTTATGAATTATGATAAATAGTTTTTATTTATATATATTTTTGAAAATGTTTTATCATTTTATATGTTCGCAATATTATAGTATATATAGATATTGAAAGATAAAAATAGTCTATATATAGTTATATATATTCATATATATCAATTGAATCTTTAAAAATAATACAAACAAAATAAAATCGTCATAATAAAGTTGTCATTCATCACAAAAATATATGAATGATTTATTAATCATTATTTTATTGCACTTTTTTTTTTATTTATTGCTTTAATAATTTGATTATTATTTCATAGTCAATGTTTTATTTACAAGATTTTTGGAAATATATACTTTTATAGAAATTGTTGAATATTTTGATCGTTCTTCGATTAGATTGAGATGTAAATAATTGCTAAATCATTATATATTTATCGTAGATTGTATATACATAATTTATAAATTCATAAATTATACATTCTAATTAAATTGATAAATTTTTTATAAAATTCATGATAAAAATCATTCAATTCAATTCAAGAAACCTCGAGCAGATCATATTATTTGAAGCATTCTAAATTAAAAGCCTGTATATGTACAATTGTACATACATATACATATTAACTTGAAATTATTATTCAATTTATATATATTTAACCATAATTGATAAAGTTTTGTAACCATACATACAATATATACATATAATATTATAAAATAATTTTATAAATTGGATTTATGCATCCATATATACTTACATATAGTTATATAATATATAAATAAATATACAGCTATAGTGCCAGTCATAACGTAGGTTACAATGGCCCAAAACAACATAAAGATATTTTAGATATTTTTCACATAAAGTTATGATAAAGATTACTTTAAGTGTTAATAACATTTATAGATTTTGATGAGGATACCCGTCTACGTAATAGGAATAACCGAATAACAATAATATGTAATTTAATTGGTAAAATAAACCATAATCTACAGCAAATAGGTGGAATTATTATGAAAATTTAACAAGCGAGCAACAATATAAAATTTAAAACGGATACTCAGAATGGATCTAATTAATTCCGTACCTATTATACAACAGACCATACTGTAATGAATATATTTATATTATACTTTTAATGCATATATACGTATATTGTATATAGATATGAATGAATTAATTGCGTACATAAAATAAATAAATTTTCAATTTCTAGCCAGAAGCAGAATCATATATACATAGATACATACATATATTATAAAACTGTAAATAGCCATGTAAAAATTATATATACATTATATTTTACATACTTTGAATATTCTACATATAAATAATTTTTATGAATAAAGCATTGAATGAAAATATATAAAATCAAATGCGATGGCTATCACTTTAAATTCGCCTCAAATCAATCACATAGATATAATTTATGATGAAAATTCCTAGAAACTTATATATACAACAATCACAATAAATATGTATTACAGTACATATCTATATATAGTATATCGCAGAAATCAGACAATTCATAGACAGATTTCAATCAAAATTTCGTTGAATAAGCGACATAAAATACGCATAACAATATCAAAATTAACTAGCAAACAAAACGAACTATTATTAAAAAAAATAATATAAACATTAAAATTTTGCCAAGCTTTCAACATTTATCATTTGCATCTAAAAATTGTATCATAATTTTAATTATAATAACAAATACAAACTTATGGATTTTATTTTGTATAAACATAACAGAAATTTTATGAATTTGTAATTTACAAAAAAAATTAATATATTATAGTTTTTTTATAGACAATTTTAAAATGAAGTATATCAATAATATTCTTATAAAACATGTCTATCGAAAAATAAAATCTAAACTTATTTATATTTTATACATTGTTATCTCTATCTTTTTCATATATTTTGACTATATATTTATTATATATATGTTATATAGTATATAAAAAATAAATACACATTTTCAAAAATAAATATTAAAAAATTTGAAAAAGAATAACTGCCTCTCAACAAAAAAATTATTTTTAAAAATTATATCTATATATGAAAAATCTAAACTTTTGAAAAACTATTCCAAAAACTTATGAAATGTATTTTGAAATATATATATATTGTATATATTATCTAAGTTAGACAGAAAGATTATTATTTTGTGTCTGTATGAATTTATATATATATAAATAAATGTCTTTCTCACTATACATATATATAAATAGAGTTAGAAAGTATTAATAATATATATAAATTATATATGTATGTTATGTATATATATATATATGAACCATTTATATTCATATAAATATATATACCATGTACATTTATAAGTTTGATAAAATTTATTGCATTTATACATTATAAATTATATTAGTTGTTCTATATACATATAGGTATATATTTAAAATTTCTGTAAAATACAGGAACAGAACACATCTATATCCATACCACATTTTTTGTATATACCAAATTTTATATATACATAATTTTATATAACATCTGTATATATGTGTACGTATTTAAAAGGAAAACTTTTCAATATATTCTATATTTATTTAAATTATATATCTATATATAATATATAATAAAGTATATGTAAAATAAATATATTTCTATATGTAACCCCTAAAAATTTTTTTGGCCAATGGATCAAAAACCAATGGATGAATCTGGCTGAAAATTTGCAAACCTATAGATTAAGGGGCGCTGAATCCCAATCAATATCTTGGTTTCAGCCAGATTCATTCATTGGCCATAACTCAAAAACCAATAGATTAATCTGGTTGAAGGCACGGCAATTCGGATTCAACGCCCCTTAATCTATAAGTACGCAAATTTTCTGCCCGATTAATCAATTGGTTTTTGATCCATTGGCCATAACTCAAAAACCAATAGATTAATCTGGCTTTTTGACATATTTTTTACAGAAAAAAATTACTATTTTTGGATACGACTTAATTTAATATATATAAATATATGTATTCGTTTTTATTTATAAATACGTGTATATTATACATAAAAATATATCTAACATTTATATATATATATATATATATATATCATGTGTGTGCAATTAACATTTGTTTAGCTATATTTTTTTTATATATAACAGCTTTATATCAGCTATATCGCTCTATATGGATATATTATAATTTTTATACCAGAGTGTACGTACATGTATATTTACTGTCCCTTTATTTTGTGTTTTGTATATAATATACAGCATTTTCTATATATATATGATGGTTGTACTTATTATTTTTTTGTCATAACCCAAGGGTTTTAAAGTTTTTATATTTATGTGAATAATCTGGCATTCTTGAATATTAAAAAAAAAAAAAACTATGCGGTTCGTTGTTATATTTTTAAAATATATTGTAAATTCATTTCATTTATATTTGGGGTTATATATGTGAATTTTTACAGTGTGTCGTCTTTAAAATTATAACAATTAACTAGATTATTATAGTGAAAATTTTTATTTACCAACTATTCGCTATACTATACATATAAAATTACGAGTAAAACTTTTTCTATATCGACTGACAGTTCATAGTTGTTTACTCATCTACAACGATTACATAATTTATAACTAAAATATATCTCATAATGTTGCTCTATGGAATGTTTATGGATATTCACAAACGTTTTGTTTTTGAAATTTCAATTACATTTCATAACATTCGAATGAATCTTTTCTATAATCTATATATATATTTATACATGCAAAACTATCCGAGGATCTTTTTAAATCAATTACAGACTAAACTAGCCCATAATCCTTTAAAAACAAAAAAGAAAGCCTTTTGAATGCGTATAATAAATTGAATTTGATTGGAGTAACAAATGAGGAAAAACAAATAAGAAAATATATGATCATGTACGTATAAAGTTTACTCATTTGATTACTTATGTTATAATTTTGCTTTAATAAGTTGCTTTTATTCGTACGAAAACGATGGGATCAAAATGGGTAACAATGTTCCCGATACCAAGTAACCCAAAATAATCCAAGTATTCTAATCATATCCATCCATCTTCGCACCCTGTATATGCAACAAACACTCTATATATATAAAATGTAAATATTCAGAACTTTTTATAAAAATTAAAATCATATATATATTATATAACATCATATATATATTATATATATATATATTATATAGCAGTTATGTATTAATAGAATACACATACCCCATTTTATCGCAAGATTAAAGCATGTTATTCAATATATATAACATATATAAATATATATATATATATAGATATTATTTTACGTATAAAAAAATAAATGAGCTTTATAATAAATAATGAGTTCTCGTTATAAGATATGTATATATAAGTATATGGATTACCTATTTCATTAATTTTTTTTCAATATGTTGTTTTAAGAGCAACAAGTTGAAGAAATTAAAAAAAAAATGTATCTTAATAAATATTTTTAATCTTATTTATCATATATAGACAGATATAAAAGTTTGATGTCCGATATATATAAATTATACGCAACAAATATGCATAAATATTAATACGCTATATTGGGCAAATATGTGATTTTATATTTGCAATAATTTTTAATTGAAATAAAATGCCATGTGTATTTGATAACAAAAGTCATGGCATGGGAAAAAATTCCATGACGACAACCGTGATTTTGTTCATATTAATATAACATATAATCCATATAATTATATATGTCAGATGCTTTAATTAGTTAATCTTACTTGTATGTCTTATTTGTATTAACCATATTGAAAAGGTTTTAAAATTGATATTATTGTGTTTTATAAAATGATGAAATGATTTATTCATTAAAAATGTTTTGTAGTAATATCGTAAATGGTATTCAATTAAAAAAAATTGAAATGAAATATACCAATAATTTCGAACACTGAAATACTGCGTTCATGATGCGATAAATTAAAAATATTCTAATGTTGAACGCCGTTTATTTAAAAAAAAAAATTTTTAAGTTTATTTAAAAAAAAATTAAATATTTTACTAATTTATACTTCTAATTTTCTTTATGTAAGTTGAATTAAAAACTTTGTACTTATTTAATACATACAATTTTTTCCAATGTAATGCTTTAAAAAAATAAATAATATATTTATGAAACATTTCCGAAAAAAAAACCTTAAAACTATTGAAAAAATATAATCATATATATAGTTCATCATTTATATAAAATTAAAATAAAGAAAAACTTTTCGTTTTATTAATATTACCACCGCACGATTATAAATATTTTTATAATAATATTGTATAGTAAAAAAAGTTATCATAAATTTAATTATTTAAATAAATTTTATTTAAGATTCGCGTGTAAATGATAACCAAAATCTGTGTATTATTCTGTTTTATGTGTTGTAATAATAATAATAATAATAATAATTTCGACCTTTAAAAACTTTTGTTTTACAATAAACCAATATGCGAAGGGATTTTTTTAGCCGATGGCAATTTTTTGATGAATTAAATGATGTAAATGTTATGTATATTTAAAAATATAAACAGTAAAATATAAATTAGAAAAACAGAAAAACTTTTTCTTTATTTTTTATATAATATATATACATATACCATATTTTCCCGAAAATTGGCTATACAAAATAAAATACATTTATAAGAGGACGACAACAAAAGAAAAATAATATGCCCTCAATGTTTTTTTTTTCTGTTTTAATTTGATAAGTTTCGTTATATACATATATAAATATAAATGTTTACACAAATTATGCGTTGATTAACAAGCTAATAAACAAAAAATATTAATAATATAAGAATTTTTATATTTTAGTGAAAGTATAATATGTACATAAAAATTTTTTTTGACAAATTTAAACATTATTAAATATGAATAAAAAGTATATATAAAATAACAATAATAATTATTATCCTATATAATAATCATTATATTGAGAGTTTTGTGAAAATAATTTTATTATATAAATATATAAATGTATAAAGTATGAAAAATATTGTTGTATATCCCTAGAGAAATGTTTGTAATATATATATGTACCAAAATAAATAAATATATATAGAACACAATATTCACGGGTAGGTGTATGTATAAATATATATATCCATGTATAATAATACGCATATCGAAACTTAAATTTATTGGAAAAGTTTTATCAGCGCAGGGATATTGTTTTAATTTATTGCAATTGGGTTTTGTTGATAATTATTAGTAAAATATCTATATATTATATATATATTTCGTTTATAACCACACCATTTATATTGTATAAAGTTATATATATAAAACAATACACAATGCGAGATTCATATTCGTACATTTCATTCATATATCTATATATATATATATATATATATAGATATATATATATAACAAATCTGATAACATAAAAATTGAACATTTAACATATTAGATATCACCAACTAACACCACCACCACCACTTCCAACCACATATGGATTTTAATGATAAAGGATGTTTTTTTGTTTTGTTTGATTTATATATCTACTTTATATATATATATATATATTGTATATGATATTATATACAGAATATTTGAATTTAATATTTTGTTGATAACATTTTTTTATCCAATTTTATTTTTGAATTCAAATGTGAGATTAAAATGAAAAAAAAATGTATACATATATATATATATTAACAAATCATATCGAATTGTTGAAAATATCGGCATTTTGCTTTTGAAAAATATATATAAAACCTTTGATAATTGGTAGAATAATATCCCAAAATAGTTAACATAACTAAAAATTCTTCACGTTAGTTTATCACTTTTCTCTAGACGATTTAAACCGTATACAGAAACAAAAAAAACAGTCAAATATATTCATATAAATATTTATCTAATGTATATTTTGATTCAATTTTTTATTTTATTATTTATTCGTGTATACATCTTTTTATATATCGTTTATATAAATATGTGAAAGAAAAAATCTAAAAGATGAATTACAGTCAAAACTTTGGGTAAATTTATTGTCATACAATTGAATATTTATATATGGAATATATATTTAGAGATAATTGTATATGAATAACATATGTATAGAGTTATATATGACCATTTATATATAGTATATGAGAATGGACGGTGTATACAACCAACATTTCCAAATTGTCATTTCAATTTAAAAACTGATATATTTTACTATATGTGAATAAGTTATTTGCTTTGCTTTTTTTTTATTTAACTGTTTATAACGTTATACATATTTACAAAAATATGGTATAAAAAATATCTGTTATATATTCTCACACGTAAAACATAACAAACAATTTTTCCAAAACATATCCCTTAGAGAATAAAATTTCACTTTAGTCCATGAATAATTTGAAAGAAAAGACCATATATGTATATATAGAAATGTCTTATATATTTGGATAAACCCAAGAAGTAAGGTTTTCATACTTTTTGCCATATACTTATATTCATATATATGTATCCTTCGTATATATTTATTTACTAATATACAATATATGAATTTTTTATAATGCTTGTTCAGTGCTTGACCAGTTTACGAAAATACATATATAACATATATATAGATATTTATTATTTTTATTTTTTTTTCATTTTGGTATATTCAGCAGAAGCAGACAGATATATTCACACTCACATACATCCATATATATAAATATATATATTTATATATATATACAGGGTGTCCCAGCTAACGCTATCCAGTCCATATCTTCGAAACCAGTGGTGTTATCATTAATATGATGTTAGTGGACCCCCACTGGATTCCATTTGGCTACATTTTCATAGAGATTTAGTGAGTTTTCGCCCATTTTCCATTAGATGGACAATCCCCATTTGTGGAAATATTCCCCATGGGATCCCCACATATTATTACATTTTTTTTAACTACTCGTCACGCTCTTCAAAATAAGCGACAAAAAAATATAGGTTTACATTTGATTTTCCAAAGTTGATATCCATTAAGCACATACGGGTTAACTTGGGGAGGAAGGGGTTAACATAAAAATGTAGCCAAATGGAATCCAGTGGGGGTCCACTAACATCATATTAGTGATAACTCCACTGGTTTCGAAGATATTGGCTGGATAGCGTTAGCTGGGACACACTGTATATGTTTTATATTGATATAACTTTGTCATATATACATCCTAATATGTATATACATAATTCATTAAAAAGGCAAAAGAAAATAAAGAAAAGTTTGTGTAATTTATTTTTCTTATATATGATACAACAGGACAATATAATAATGTGTTGCACATACGATACATATATACATTTTCCCTATACACATTTATCTCCACAGATATACATTTTCTTATTTACTATATACATATATATAGATTCAGAAAATTGTTAACGTCGATTTAGTGGAGTGATATGTGTATGGTACAAAAATAAAAAAAATAATAAAAAAGTGTGTATTATACATTTTTTTTTTATTTATTTGTTTTATTTATTTATATATTTGTTTTATTTTGTTATTTTTTTTTATTTCTGATACTATATAAACAAGTGTTTATATTTAGTGCATACATATCGCTTTATTTTTTTTTTTGTTTTTGAAGAATCAAAATAAAAATGTTTGGTTTTTTTTTTTTTTGGGTTCATAAAGGTTATAAAATTATAATTTATTATATATAGAGGATAATATTATTTTTTGTATTAGTTTTTATCATAATATTTCTTAATACACATAAAGTTTATAATTAAACAACTATATATTTTATGAATTGAATGGATTTACTTTTTGTGAAAATATTCATAAGGTTTTTTAAGACATCTTTAAATAATCTTTTAGTGAAATTTTGCATTGATCTGAATACACAAGCGACCCAATGAATTTCGTATGTATATATATATATATATGCATATATCAATTGGGAAAACAAATAATGTTAAACATATGCGTATGTATGTATTTATAAAATGTGATGATAAAATAATATATTATCAAAAATCAACCCCTTCAACAGTAATCCAATATTATATATATGATGTCCGCATATCATTCGCCTTTAAATGTCTATATATGAACAAATAAAAATTTGGTATACCTTATAATATATATGACCGAATGTGTATATCTGTTTCCATAATATAAAATACAATATAATATATAAGTATATACGGAAATAAGTGTATATATGATTTAAATTTGTTTGTTAAGCAATTTAAATTTATTTACTTATATAGCAAAAAACGAAAAAAAAATGATAATCAAATTTTATATATACTATACGAAAAAAAAAATAAAAAAAAAGGGATTGAATGATACCATAAATATTTTATTTGCAATAAAATTATATAATATTTGCATATAGCAAAAATAAATGACTATCGTATCGTGTATATATACATATATTTTGAAAATGTTTTGTTCAAAAAAGTTTATTTACCTATATACACAGCAATATATAAAGGTAAAATATAATAAATATACATATGGAATATTTGATGAAAATTAATGCTGCACATTTGAATTCATATATACATTTTTTTTTTAATATTTGATTTAATAGATTTGTATTTTTTTTCACATTATAAAACATATATCTGCGTGGATAGGACATTATATAGTTAAATTTTCTTCTTCATATTTTTTTTTCATTATATTCTCAGATTTATGATGGGGAAATATTGATATACTATATTTATTATAAATAGTTTTTTGCAACAATGTTTTAAATTATAATATTCAAGAATGCCTAAAAAAACTGTTGTTAAAAGGTAAAATTATTCAATTCAATATTATATTTATATAGGAAAGTTAACTCAAAACATTATTATTAATTAAAATGAATGATTTTCATTTTCAAAATTTTGTCTTTATTCATCTACACGTTGCGATCCACTAAAGCAATAATGTATGAATTTAAGTAATATTATTTTAAATTGCCCCATTATACAATTAACGTTAATTTTCACTATAATTTTGTTGCCTTGGGATACCTAATATTGTGTTGCATTTAGAACAATCATTTTTAAGCTCTATCAAAATTTAATGAAAAAACAACGAAAACAATGCATCGTTTTTACATACATAAAACATTATATAATTTCAATTTGTTATTTATAAACAAAATAAAATTGAAAACACAATTTATCATATATACATCAATTGTTTTTTTTTTGTTTAAACAAAAATCAATTTTCTACATGGTCTATATTAAATATATGAAATATTTAATTAACCACAAATTATTATTATTATAGTCAAACAAAACAATATTCTCTTTCCTATATATACACATATATATATATTGAAATATAATGGCATAATAGATAAATCGTATATATATACTATATATATATATATATGATAAATTATTAAGAAAATAAATATGTTTTTATGATCATAAATAATTTTTATGATATTTATTTTCTATTGCTATAAATATTTTATTATATGTTTTATGTATGAAAATGAAATATTTAATTATTTTGGTTTTTCTGTTGTATATACCTTTATTCTGTATATATTAAGTGTATTTATTCACTATATATAATGTATATAATATACTGCAATATTATAATGGACTTGTTATTTTACACTCATCGTTTACGTTTATATAAGTGAAAATATACATGTAACATGTAAAATGTATATATATATATAAAAAAGAAATAAACTATAAAATGGATATATAAAATGTTTATAATATATACAATATAGAAAACCATCAGTATAATATAGTATAGTATGCAAAACTTATTTATAACTTATTTTATATTTTATTAATTCAAAGAAAATCGCACCCAACCTAAGATATTTTTTTACCATACATAATATATTTATAGAGATATCATGTATATATATTTTACATGCGATATATTCATATTAAAATACATCATTTGTTTGTATTTATATATATATGAAATGAATATGAAAATGAACGCGAGTAAAGGGTATATATTCCATATATTTATATATGGGAAATTATGGTTTATTCTGACAAGAGGATTTATTATTATTTGTCACGATATAACAACAAATATTTGCATATTTTAAAACTCATATAAAAAAATATATAAAAATTAATCAATAATCTAATAGCACTTTTACTGCCACCCCAAAAAGCAATCCCAACAACAATCACAATGAAAAAATAAATAAATAAATTTATGTTTTATATATAGATTATATATTATATATATATGAATATGGGTGCACTATATATAATATGATAATTTAAATATATTTCTTGTATATACCTGTATAAATACGAATATATATAATATAATACATACATTTGTTTATTATAGATAAATATATATGTAACATTTATAGAGAGAGCGAATTACTTTTTTATTAAATCATTTTACTAAAATAAGTTAGAATTTAAATTATTACTTTTTTATATTTATTATATACCCGCGAATATTTAGGTAGGTAGGTAAAAAAAAGGCATAATATATAGAAAAGAATTATTATTCATTTTATTAATTACGACATTTTTCATTTTATTTTTATTACTATCGTCGTTTTTCCTATATATTAAAAATATATCAATGGAATTTTCTAAATTAGTATAACAGCGTTTTTTGTTTTTATTAACCATATATAGATAAGAAATTATAACTTTAATAATATATATAGAAACGAACATACGTCCG
Organism: Dilophus febrilis; assembly: GCA_958336335.1. Taxonomy (NCBI): domain Eukaryota; kingdom Metazoa; phylum Arthropoda; class Insecta; order Diptera; family Bibionidae; genus Dilophus; species Dilophus febrilis. Next base: position 43,969,184 of record OY284468.1, read on the forward strand.
TAAACAAATTTAATGATTTTGTGAATATATACAGTAGAAATAGATATAAATGTAAAAAAAATTAAATACACCTGTTTTTGGGTGTGCGGATATTTTATTATTTTCACAATTTGGAAGATAATTTACTAATCGACGTACTGCTTTTTTTTTAATTATTATTAATTATATTTATTGTGGTACAGTACAATGTATATAGTATATATGCGAGCATTATAAAAAATATTAATTTGCTTATAAATTATATAATTTTCTTGACAAAATTTATCGAATTAAATGAATACTTGGAAAAACACTTTAGTATTGCTTTTCAAATATTGTGTTAGAACATTTTTTCTTTATCGTAAACTATAATTTTTTATCAAACTAATGATCGACTATTTGGTTTTATTACAATTAATTCAATTATGATAATCAGAAAAAAAAATTAACAAAACTTTCATGATTAAAAAAAAAAAACGAAAATACGATCACGTCCCCAAAAAATAAATCCCTTAATCATAATATTTAAGTAAATTAATAATAAGGAGCGGAAAAATGATTGTGTGAAAAGAAAATCTCTGTTTAATAATAAATATTAAAAGGCAACATTGAATTTACAAAAAATAATATAAATATAATCATATTTTATTTATACATGTCCAAACAATAAAGGTGAATAATTAATTTTTTAAATATCTGATTATTCTGAATAATAAAATAATTTAAAAATAACCATTTAATCGTATATAAAAATGTTAAAAGCATAATATGCGGCATCTTAAATCACTTTTGATACATTATAATATGCAATAATTAAAATACTTATTAAGGTCATTCTAAAAATATGGCGTTGAAAATAAAAAAAAAAAACATATACTTTAAGAATAATATTTATGAATTGATTTTATTTAATATATAAATTATTAAATAAAATCAATTCATAAATATTATTCTTAAAGTATATGTTTTTTTTTTATCGTTCGCTGTCGTTCTATTTATTTATTCATTCAATTAAAACATTAATATACAATTTTAATATACGTATCTATACATACATATATAGTTCATATAGTGATTGTTTAAAATTTTAAATTATCAATTTTTATAAAAACTATATATATTTATATATGTTATGTATGTAGATTGTAGATATATGAAAATGTATTATATTCATATATAGTATATAATTATTTGAAATAACAAAAAAACCGCACAATATTTCAAATCAATAAATAATATTTTATTTATAAAATGCATTTTGCAACTATTCTATATATAAATATGTATATAATAAAATTCATCATCATATATTTATGTATATATATATATAAATTTACATTTTAAAAATTTTGAATTATTAATTTAGCGAATTAATTTAAATATAAACCAATCTCAAATCGATATTTTACTATTTTATATGTATATAGATATTTCATGCATAGATATATATATTTATGTATATCTGCATATATGAATATTTTATATAACACACATAAACATACATATATATTATATATATAAAGAAAGACATGAATGAAACGATGAAATATTTTTGGCAATAAAATGAAAACTGCTCAAAATGTGTATATAAAATATTATTGGTTTATTTATATATATATATATATATATATATATATATTCATTGTAAATAATCATTTTGGTTTATGAATTATGTGAATTTTCCCCTTTTTCTATATACTATATATACTTATAAATATAATTTCGGTTTATTACAAAGAGTTTTCTTTTCACCTGATATATACAATGAATGGATATTTTGTGAATTTACTTTCATAATATATATATATATATATATAAAATATATTATATGAAATTTTCCTAATATATGATTTTTCCCACAAATGAAAATATTCATATATAATTTATATATACCCATTATAAACAACAGGCAATATTATAATCGTAAAATATATATACATTATACATATATGTATATACGTGCGGTACAGAATATTATATATTTAAAATATTTCTATATATATACAGTTTATATGTTGTTTTATTCACCAGGTATAACAACATCAGAATTTTCTTATTTACCGCTTCTATACTATAAATTTAGTGACATCATGTATAAATATAATATTATATATGTAGACTATATATTTCTTATATATATAGGTATATATGATGCATATACCTGTTTAGAAAAGGTATATATATATATGGAAAGTTTTAGAATATATTTTTGGGTGTAAATAATTAATATTCTAAATTCATATATAGTATTCTGACTGCATTTATTTGTATATATACATTATAATGGTATACAATATATATATATGTATACCAATAGATATACGAATATATAATTTGAGACATATGCTTTTATTTTGTTTTATTTAAAATATTTTATAATAATAAATATACATATACAAAATATTTTGTATATAAACGCTTAATACCTTCGTATATATATACGGATGACATTTCACATTAAATAGAATATATATATATATATATAACGTCTTAAATAATAAGACATTATCTTATATAAATGTTGGTAAAACATTAGCCAAAATTATAATTTAATATTTAATCAAATTAGATATGTCATTAAAAGAATGGTTGTGTCAAATTATGTGGATGTATAATTATCTATATATATATATATATATATACCAACAATATATATCTGCATATAATCATATAATTCATATAATAATAATGTACATATAATATACGATATATATACATTTCAAATATATATACAATATCTATATATGATACTATCATTTTTTTATATACATTTGTTGTTAATTTTATGCAATATATTTCGAAAATTTTACACTTTAAACATGAGTGTATTTTATCTAAAACAATATTCATCAAAATAAATTAATTTCAGCAATATAACCTTCTGGTATATCGCATATGTCGTATAAAAAGTGAACCTTTATTTCATCTATATATATACAGATATATATAAATGTACATGTATATATATAGGATACATTATAATGTAAATAAGTTTCATCCCTTACAATTTTTTTTTTATTTAACCATATATATAAATTTCACATGCTAATGTATATATGAGTTTTTAGCAGCAAGTAACGTACATATTCCTATATATATATAGCATTATTTACAGTAGGCATACATACATTTGATTATAAAAAGACAATGTAATTTACATATTACTTTTTTTTTTCTTTTAACTTCTTTCATGCTCAAACTCATACAATGGAAAATTCTTTTACAATGTACGTGTATTTATGTGTATTATATATATACAATATGTATAAATGTACATATATACATATTATATTGATGTGAATATTTTTTTAAACTGTTTTGACAAACAAAAAATGAAGCTGTATATACTACATTCTATATACATGTATATAAATATGTATATATATGTAATATATTACACCCATGTTATATTTACGGAAGAATATTTATATAAAATTTTTTCTTAAAATTCTTCCTCTTTTTTTTTTTATTTTTAAAGAAAATTCTTGTACTTCAATTTTACTGTTTTTTTCATAATATATTTATATAAGTGTATAGACTAAACATTATTTTCTTTATTTTTTTATTTATATATTTATATATATATATATACACTTATATGGATATAAGGAATAAATGAATGAAAAATATATTATGTCTTGGGTATATGTATATAATATATAATATTCAAGTATCTCTCTAAAGTAATTGTGCTTTTGGACGACGAAAAATTATTTTATGAAAATATTTGTTATATTATTTAGGATGATGAGAATTTATAATATAGAAATTAAAAAAAATTCATTTTCTTCTAACAAAATTATATAGATAAATATTATTTTCATTTATGTATCAAAATAAAAAAGTTATTTATTTATTTTTTTTTTTTTTGTATCTCGTCATATTGAAATCGGATTAAAGAATTAAAAGAAAATATATTTATTATTTGTATGTATAGATAGGTTCGAATGTGTATGTATACCACAATGTATAAAATAAATTGAATTTATTTCAGGGTATTTTTTATGTGCGTTGCTTTTATGTATATTATATTTATGCGTACATTTATACAGAGACCGGGATGTTAAATGCATAAGTTTAGATTTTTGATGATCCATCGATTCATTTATAATTTCAAATTGCATCAAATGAACGCGACTTCAAATAGCCATTTATCTTATATTCATGAATGTTGTATATTGCTTAAAATTTCTAAAGGCTCGTGATGTAGTTTTCAATAATAATTCTAAAAACCAACTCTATAACAATTCTTCAAAATAGCAATTCTAAAAAATTGTAATTATCTCAATTTATATTCCATCATCTATATATATATATATTCAATGCATTTATCCATAAAATGATATCTTTAAAAAAAAATAAATGCATCTATAATCCTTCGCATATATTCATTAAAAAATGTAATAAATCCATTTAACAACAATGTTTTGCATGTATGTAGTATATATAAGCGCATTCAAAAAATTACTATACATTTTTATCCGATAAATTTATTATTGAAAACAATTAATAATTAAATGCTGTAAATTCATTGACTATGATAAATATAATAAGTATTTATACACAATTCGATACGATTAAATAATGCATAAATCAATCGTATGTATATACATATTTTTTTTTAATCTTTATTAAATTAATTTGATAAAAAAATAATCTTGATCCTTCTTTATATATATTTAAATTAATTGTTGTTTTATGTTTTTCATAATTGTATATACAAAAAGATTATTAAAAGCCTATATAATATTCAAATTAAAAATTATATTTAATTATTGGTTTTTTTTTAAAAAAAAAAATGAATTAAAATAAAGTTTTTCAGAAAATATAAGGATTTTAATATTAAATTTTGTATAAACTATTATTTTCACAAATCACAATATATTATTTTATCGCAAATTTTTATATAATAAATTATACCTTCTTAATGCATACCATTGTAAGTTCTATATATAATATCAAAGTTAAGATCTTAAAACAAAATTTATTTTCATTTTTTTGTAATTTAAAACAGAAAAATTTTTTGATTGAAAAATAAAAAATCATTATTTTTGCCGCTTATATTATTCTTATTAAGAATAATTTCATTTCTAAATATATTATTACTTAATCTCATTACAGGATATATGATCAAAATTCTCTATTTCGTGTACGATAATACTTCATTTAAAAAATTGAAGTGTCAAACTATTAAATTAAATTTTAATTCAATAACAATTTTTATAACTATTATATAGTATATATGCAAATATATAATTTATTGAACGAAAACGATAGAAAAGTTTGCAAAAATACAAAAAAAAATATTACTTTAAATTAAAGTGCATGTATAAAATATTAAATTTATGCATATATCAACATGAACTCCTGTGTGTGTGTTCATATAAAAACTCTTTATATAACTTTGTAAAGGAAATTTTGTATATATAGATTTGAGAAAAATATATATATATATATAAAATAATATTTATTATTATAATTTCAATTTATTTCCACACAGCCTAAAATATACCTTTCTTGTATGGTATAAGGATATATGAATATAAGAAACGTTAAAGCTATTTTAGTTTTTTTTTATAGATATATAGATATAATTATATATTTATACATAATAGATAAAATTTGTATGCCGTTATTGTAAAATTACTATTTTCAGTTTTATATCTATATATGAATTATATATATAGACTATAGAGAGATAATGTTTTGTATCCAAAGTGTGCATTTATATGTATAGTATAAATAGGGTGTGAAATATAAAATCAACCAATGTTTTTAAATTTGGAGAAATTTGTAATCGATTGTATGTTATATTGAATAAGTTTTTCACCAATATCACAAACAAAATTATATTTGTTAGTACATTTGATATATTTATGCAAAATAAATTCAACATTCATATACTATATATACGATTTAAAGATAGTAAAAAAAATGGAAAAATAATTCTTAAAAATTGTATTATTCTAGCTGTCTATATGCATTTATTTAAATGTTGGGGTACACACAAATCATACATATATTGTATATATATGATATATATTAACTAGTAGAATATATGCATCCACCCTGACATATTTAGATAAACAGGTAAAATATATATATGAACGTGCATAACATTCTTGTATATATATATACATATATGAAAGTAAAACACATATTAATGTATCCGCAGCCCAATCCCTATATAACTATATATACATGATAATGCCTATATATAATATATATATATACAGTATAGTATACGTACAAATGCATATACATAACATATCCAAAGCTGGAAAAGATTTTAATATTTAAAAACGTGACCCTATTAAGGATTTATATAGACGCGAGTATGTTACACAAAATTTAATTACATTTTATATTTAAATTCTGAATGCATATACATATACTGATGCAGCTTTATTAAAAACGTATGTATATACTTTTTATATATGTATAGACTGTACAAATTTATATCAAAAATATATATTTATATAAGATAAAACAGATATATTATTATAAAATGTGCTTCTATAATAAATATCAACCATATTCGCAGGTATACTACACTCCGCACATTCATCTTGTAATATAATAAATTTTACATTATATTTATAAATAATATATTATATAAAATGGATTTAAATCGTATATATGCAATGTGTGTGTTTCAATTTCTAATTAATATAATAATATGCATCGTTATGATTTAGAATATAAGAGGCAATATATATCAATTGTATATTAGCTAATTTTTTTCACCCTAATGACGAAATAAATCTTTCTAAATTGTGGTTTGGGGATTACTTCGGAATTAGATTTATAAATCAAAAATTGTTATTGATTATTTTATCCTAAATTACAATTCATCATAAAGAATATGCTCTATATAGCCATTGTATCACTTAGAGCCCTCTGTAAATAAACTTTGAGTATTTCTTGTTCATATATATAAATAAATCAATTATAAATAAAGGAATTATTAGATATTAAACACTTATGCCTCTATATATCGTACATACTAATATATTTAAAATTATCACATATTTAATATAAATATGTATATATATGAATTCATAAACCATCATTAGTAATAACCAATTGTTTAAGAAATTAATTATTATTTCTTTGAATAAATATATTTATATATATGCATATATATGGACATATTCCAAAGATATATATATGACCTGGTCGTAAACCTTTCTTATTCTTTACATTTACATCGCATTATAGTATTATTTATATACCATATATAAGACATGGAATTTATTTACGAGACAAGACAATTTATTTCATTTTTTTACAATGAAATTCCTTTTGCAGTCTCATTTTCTTTTATTTAATTGTCGTATATATATATATATATATACTTATATACGAATATATGATATATCAAGTTTTATACGTATACATACATATATATATAGAAAAATGAAATTTAGTTTAACTTTCTTCAGATACATTTTCTTTTACAATTCCTTTTGTATATTTTCTATTAAATTTAATGAATGAAAGATATATGAAATGAAATGAAATGAGTGAATGAATGCATTATTTTAATAAAATTATATACATAAATATATGTTGTAAAATATATCCATTATATAAGTGTATTTGATATACATAGATATTGCGATATATGGTTTATATTTATATAAGATATATGTATATTGTATAGTATTTTATATGCCATAAATACAATGAAAGTTGAGAAATATTAATTTTGTTATAAAATATTTAATTGATTATGAATTATTGCATTACAAAATACCTGGATTATAACATTATATATACTTTGAAATTCATATAGCAGAATTTATAACAAACTATATAAATATAAGACGAAACAGACAAAACAACAAAATTGAAAAGAAAAAATTAATTTTATTAATTTCTTCATCTTCATTCATATATATATATATATCTAATAAGATAGGTGTCGTCATATTCGACCAAAAACAAATTTAAATATAAGTGAATGTCTGCAAAATATTATTTATAAATAAAAAAGTTTGTGAAAATTTATAAATTTTTTATTTTATTTACAAATATTATGGATGCGAAATTGGATTCTATATATTTAGATATAAAATATTTTTATAGAAATATAATTGAAATTATAGAATTGAAAGTATTTAAACAAATTTTGATAAACACTATGATTATCTGTATATTTTATGAAATAATTCATTCAATAAATACAGAAATAAGAAAATGAAACTAAAAATCAAACCAATTTTTCTAAAAAATTTCAACTTATTTGCATGCGGGTTTTGTCATTCAGAGAAATAATTGAAATTGAACAATTTATAACAATGTGTATGTTTTGGAATATATTTTTTACATCTATAAAAAATTATGACAAAAAAAAATACCAGCCTTAATTTCTTTCCTTCTCTTTTTGATCTTTAAATCAATTATTAAAATATTTGTATATAAAAAGAAAAAAAAAATAACCGTATTTTATATACATAAAATATCATATTTTAAATAAACATGATTTCAATATATATCTATATTTATATAGTCATATCGTTGTATTATACTATAAAAAAATATTTAAATAAACACGATTACATTTACTCCTCTATCAAACATTTAATACAATATTATATTGATGCTATAAAATGTTTATTTAATTGACTGACTCCCTTTTTTTATTATTGTTTTATATTACACATATAGATATATATATACAACACGTATACGTATACGTATATATTTATTTATCATAATATAATCCTTTGCCATATATATATATAAAACCCCCATATATATATAAAAATATAAAAATGTGGTATAAAAATAAAAAAAAATAAAATAATACTTTTAGATGAGGACAACGATGATATTTGAAAAATACAAAAAAAAAAAAATAACACAGTAAAAATCATAAACAATTTACACTCTGTTTTTAAATTCACCCCAGGAAAACAATTGTTATACAAAAATATCTATATATTTATCTATATCTAAATATCTATATATATACATAGATAGATAAATGTACGTATATATGTATATATATAGGCTCTTCATAAATAATTTAAAAATCGTTGTATAGGAAATGACTTTGCAAGGTTTTCTTTGTATCCTTTTTTCGGTAAAAAAAAAATATAAACCAAAAATAAAATAAAAATGTTGTTGTTTTTTTTGTCTTTGCAATTTTCTTCTTATCTATACTATATATATATATATATATATATATATATATATTATAGATATTGTTGCTTATTTTTTCTAAATTGTTCGGTCGTGTAAAAAAATACTATATATATACCAACACCGCACATATGAAAATTATGCTCGGTTGTATGTTTTTTTTATATTATGTATTAGCAATATACAAAAGATATACATTTAATATGCGGCATATATTATATGCATATATCCAATATATATTGTTTTCTTTTTTTTTTTTTGGTTCGGTTTATCCTTTTATGTAAAATTTACACCAGCATACAAAACGTTTTCATATATTCATTGCTATTTGCTATTTACATCTATATATCTATATATATATATATATATATAAATAGATATAGATAGATAAAGATTTTTTCTGGGGTATAACTTGTTAAACTATATATATGCTTGGTACATATACCTTATATATAAATGAGGAAAAACTAAACGCTTGGAAAACTTTGTTCTATTAAAGTTTTCTTATATATATTCGTTGTTTTTTTTTTATTGTTATTTATTTTTTTTTGTCTTTTTTTTTTTTTACTTTTGTTATTCAAAGATGTAAACAACACATTTTATTATATATATATATATATATATATATATATAACATGTTATGGTAATTTAAAAATTCTTTACATTGTAATCATTTTTTTTTTACTGTGTGTGCTTAAAAAAAATTAATTTTTATTCTTTCTTGTATATGTATATGATTTATAAAAAAAAATATTATATAAAAATTTTACTCATTTAAAAATATAATTTATATAGAAAATAAAATGCAAAAAAAAAAATAGATAACAAAAAAAAACGAATATTTTCTATATCATAAAAAAAAATCATATACTTTGTTTTTTTCCAACAATGTATAAATACGCGGACGACGATGGTATATGAAAATTTTAACTAATTTCAATTTATATGTTAATAAAAAAGTTATTAAAATTGTAGTAAATAATATTTAATTAGTGGGTGCTGTTCATTGTATTTATATACACATCATTAAATGTGTGATAATTTATTATGTAAATTTATGTATATTGTATTATAGATGTATTTTTTATCCTGTTAAATTATGATAAAATAAGTTTTGATGATGTAAATTCTCATACAGAATTGTATACAGATTTGTTTACAGATAATTTATTAAATCACTTAAATTAAGATAATTGATTTATTTCGGAAGTTTAACGATTATATAATAACTTTAGAAATCGATTTTATTTAATAGCCATTTTATTGAAATAATTTTAATAATTATATCTGTATAGCGATTATAATGTAAAATTTAAATGGATTACATTTTGTTACAAAATTTTATTACAATCATGAATTATTCGAAATTTTCAATAATTAATACAACAACAAAGCATTCATAGTTGAAGCTATATATGATATTATCTTATTAATATAATCTAAAATTAAACAAAATATTTTTTTTGTCTGTAAATGATATGGTGGTTGGATAATAACACCTACCCAATAAAAATAAACATAGTTATTTTGTAAGACGGCAATTTATATTCGTATATATGATAAATAAATCCTTTTTTTTTATTTTAATTATAATTCTTTAATTATGCATATGATGTGTGAATGGAACTATATATATATATATATATATATATATATATTTATGTATAGAAATAGAATAGACGATGTATTTCAAATATGTCTGTATAGAATAAATAATTATATGCGATTTATATCACATACTTATTATATATATAAATATCAAAATATATAATGTTTAAAAATCGCTTAAAATTATATTCATCATATGCGGTGTATAGAAATAGTATTCCATATTATAAAAATAATATTTTTGCAATGAAAAAGATCTTATTTTAGATAATTTCACAGGTATAATTTTTAAGATTGCATTTTTTTAGTATTATTGTGCATTACGTGTATATATAGTTGTATGTATATACCATACGCAGTTGAATGAATGTCAATGAGAATTCTTTTGTATATAATAAATTTATATATATATAAATATATAAAGATTCATTTTTATAAAAATAAATATTTTCTATACCATCATACCATGCATTTCATATGTTTTTTTTTCTATTACCTAGAGTGGAATATACAGATAAATACAATCAGTTGAATGTATCATATATTGTATATGTATATAACATCATATTATACACAAACATAGCCAACCGATTATATATGAATCTGAGCATATTATTAGCAAACATATAATAATAATAATAATAATAATGTATACAGTAGTACAGAAAGTGTAATGTCCTTAAGAATATATCTTAACAGAAGTGGTGTTATAAGTCTCCGAATGGCCGTTATCATTTGTTTTTATCATATACTTCATTTGCATATAAATGGTCGACAATATATTAATGTATTGTATATATTATATTAGATATACAAATATATTCTACATGCATTGTATCATTGTATAATATACTTGATAATACATATGTATATTAGCATCGTTTTAGCATATTTAAAAACATGAAATTTTTGTATGTAATTTGAATTTTTTGTAAATTTTATATAGTATATTATACGTATATAAATGAGTGCATGTTTTTTTGTATATCTGTTGAGTTATACATTTATTTATTTATTTATTTATATAGTACCTTGCTTTTGTCATAGAGATATATACATATAGCCTTACATATATAATTTGTGGAGTAATAAAAATTATTTAAAATATTATATTAAGTCTGTAAAGTCTTTATATATATATATATATATATAAATAAGGTATATCTATATATTTTAAATGGACATAAAAAGATTATTAAAATTGATAACATTATGTTGAGATTTTGTACAAAGTACATATTTTAATTGTGTGATTTATATAATTATTTATGAAGGTAAAATTAATTAATTCTTTTATTATTTATTTTATTAATATTTCGACTTTATATTACTTTTGTGTTATTTTATATAATGTGATGTAATATAATTTTATTGATTTGTCACATTTTTATTATGTTAAAAAATGAATTTAATGGACTTTTTAAGAATCGTTTCATGAAAATTGCTTTTTTATCTTTCAAATTTAATACCGGTTTTAATCATAACACGTGATATGATCATCGATTTATGTATGATGTTGGATCTAATTTTTCCGTTGAAATGGTTGACTGATTATAAAAGAATTTTTCAAAATGAAATGAGATATAACATATGTAAGGATATTATCAAATCCTTACATATTATTATCAAATATTATTCGAAAATTCTATACTCGTATATACATATACATATCTAGACAAATAATCATCTTTTTATAACCAAATAATTATAGTTAAATATTCATAATAATAAATATATAATTAATTAATAACAATAATTAATAACAAAAATATAATTAATTCTATTTCCTTTTATTATCAATTTATTATACAATATAAAATACTAATAAAATATTTAACACTATTGGACACTGGTTATAAATATATATGTATCTGTATAATGTATATATAGAAATAGATTAACAATTTTTAATAACAAATATATATAATAAACATTAATAATACATAGAAATTTATTTTATTTTTTCGAATTCAACAAAAATATATCACAACAAATTTATTTATAAACAAAAATATGTACATACAATTTTTAATTATTCATAAATATTAATTTTTTTTGGTTGTTTTTAAATAAATAAATAACCCGCATTTATGTACACATGCATTCATTTTGTCATTTTATATATATCGTGTGTATATATATATGTTATAATAAGTTTGTTTTTTTTTAAATACAACACAAAACGAAAAAACAAACATATTGATAAATATGTTTTCTATTTCAATTCATCATGATATTTATATATTACCAATATTGTCCGAAATTGTTGAAGGTATATATTTCGATTCGATTTGCTTGGAGTTGCACATAGTTTACCAAGCACAATTTATTGACTGTTAAACGGTTCTGTCAAATATGAAAATGATGTATAAGAGGTCACTAAAAATTAATCCATATCTGTTTTGTTATTATCCTGAAATTAACCAAAATAATTATATTACTAATAATTATACGACTTATTATATTTTCACTGATATCTGCCAAAAGGGAAATAAAATAATGAATGAATTTAATAACTATACCTTTAATTAAATATTCGAATTGTATCGAAAGTTAGATTCCATAATCGATCCAACATCAAAACGAATAACTTTTTTTTGGAAAATTTCGGAAAATTTTGTTCAAAAACCTAATATATATTTTAAATCATCGCCGCACTATTACCATCTACTGTATACATATATACATGTACAATTATTAAATACTCTGTCCAATATGACATATGATATTATATGGGGTATTTTATTAACCCGCAATTCAACTGTATTTGTATATATAGTCTGTATATGTGAAACCATTACAATTAATCTTTATTATATGACAATTAAAAATCAAATTTAAAAATTATTACGAAGAATTTATCATTCAAAATTATATATATTTATTTTTATACTGATATATATTTTCATTTTCAAACTACTTTATACATATATATAAATTCGTAATTATATAATATAAATATATATGAATAAATGTAATTTATTTATAAATAAAAACAACGATTTTCTGTGAATGTATTTTGTATATCAGTATACATAATCCAATATTTTTTGGTATTATATAAACGTTAATATATATGAAAAATATAAACGGTGGAATGTAACAAATTTGAAATTTTAAATATATATGAAAATAATATTGTATATTTATATATTATATAATACATATTTTATTTATATTTATTTAGCCTGTGGCGGCATATATATTATATATACATGCATAAAAATACTTTTTAATATATATAATAAACAAAAATATATTATAGTTAAATAAATGACAAATAAATGCCTGTTGTTGAATTTGAAATGCCAGGTGAATTTGTGGTACTCCAAAATAAACAAAAACATTTACATATTCATATATATATTATGTATACAAATATATAGTTTTATTTTATATATAATACATATTATTATATATTACGACATAAAACAACATCTGAATATAATACAAATAATATATAGACGGTTGATATCTAAACCCCGAAAACCAAAAAGCTATAAAACAAAATAGATTACATTACAATTCAAGGTATATCTCAGTCAGATATATACATGTATAAATTCGCATGTATCTAAATAATATTTATCTATATATAATATGTGTATGCATATACATAAATGAAAAATAAAAATATCTATATAGATCTAGAGTATCCGTTTATATAACAACTATATAAGAAAAATATTATATATACATATATAAATATAAAGTTGTATAGCTTTAGAATATATAAAACAAAATGCATTACAAGAAATTTATATAAATTTCTACACGGTGGGTGGGGTGTAAATTGAAATAACTTTTCTGCGACAATTTTCGGTTTAATTTTCACTTGTCTGGATTCGTGTCTGATTGATTTATTTCTGATTATAGATGAATTTCACTTTGCGATTCTTAAACAAAATGAAAACATTAACTTTAATTAATTATTACATAGAAAATGTAAAAATAAATTTTATTTAAGTACCAATTTGCATTATGAAAAATTCATAACACTCTGTATGATATTTTCAAATTGTTTTCAATATAGAAAAGTATATAACATACAATGCACACACACACACACACAAATATAAATGTATATAGAGATTAATGAGAATAATGTAAAATTTGTAATCTTTTGGTTTAAGTATTATTTATTTTTGTTTTTTTTTTTCGTTCATATAACATGAGAATACATAAATTGATAACAATCATACAAATATATATACTGATAACTTTAAGTGGTATATATGTAAAGTATTCTTATTTATGAATACAATTTTTACTTTTAACGAATAAACAATTCATTTGTATATTCATCTTGTATATAGTATGTGGAAAATTTGTATTATACTATATATGAAATCTAAAATACTATAAAAATACACCGCTTATATTGACATTTATTTTAGTTAAAAGAAAAAAATCATTTTGTATATATAATCCGTTCACCATATGATACAAAAAGTATATATGTTTTAATATATAATTTAGGATTTTAAAAAATTATATAGCTTCCAAAAGGTATATATAACGTACTTTATAATTCCGAATTTTAGTCACGATTCAGGATAAGCCACTTCATATTAAATATATCAATTATTTTAGTGCATTGTCACTATTTGGGATAGTAGAAATTTATACAATATATTACTTACAATAAAAGGAAAGTTTTAATTTTATTATATATATAACAATGCTTTTATACACAGAAAGAAAAAAATGTTTATATTAACAAATGGGTCGTTTGTTAAGTAACAATTGGTTGCTATTGTTAATATAACAAATATTTTTGTTCATATTACGAATTTTATCGATGTGTTAATAAAATTATTGGTGATATTAATAATGTTAGTTTTGTCAAGCAATAAATCCCCGGTAATGAAAATGTTTGTAAATATTAAGAAGAATTTCGTAGTTAACACAAATATTTTTTGTTAAACTATAAAACAACGAAAAATAATGACTTAATAATATTAACAAATTATTTTGTATATATGAACGAATGAGAAAACCGATAATATAATTCAATGCGTTAAGCAATAAATGCATTTGTGTAAGTTGTATAAAATTATTATATAATTATTCATATTTTACATTATTGATTTATCTTAAAAATATACACTACTAACAATTGGAATTAATATATATTGTAGTCATATAAATAATATCCTTATAATATAAAGATACATTTATTTGGTCATTGATAAGATTTTTAAATGTTGGTATTGTTGAATTGTTGTTTTGTAATAGTGAACAGCAGTATATTGTTATTGAAAAAATAATTTTTATGAATTTTTGTTGTTTAGTAAGATAGTTTCGTTCTTCAACAAAATAATTTTGTTCTTCAAAAAATAATTTCGTTCCTTAACAAAATAATTTTGTTACTCAACGAAATAATTTAATTATTCTCCTAAATAATTTTGTTACTCAACGAAATAGTTTTGTTAAGTAATAAAGAAATGCTATTATTTTCTTATTTTACAAATAATGCTTTTTGTTTAACCAATTATTTTTGTGCATATTACAAAATTTTTATTTTGCCTTTAGTTCTTAATAAAAAGTTTGTAGGTATTGCATCATTCTCTTTTATTTGTTAGAAGTATTCACATCGCAGTTGTATTCATATTTTATACATCTTGAATAAAATATCGAATTTTAATAATTTAATTGAAACGAATTTGTAACCGAATTTGTGCTTGTGCAGTTTTATTTTTTTAATAGAATGTTCAAACATTTTATCAGTGATCAATGTAATAATATAATAAATACAGAATAGTGATTAAAAGAAAGTCATTTCAGGTATTTTCTATTTTATACAAATGCAACATTATTGTGCATAAACGAATGCTGTTATAGTAAAATAACGAAAACATTAATTGGTAATTATTAATACATATATTATTTGTAATTATATTACTTAAATGACTAGACTTTGTTTTTAATTTGCTATTTTGTTTTTCATTACAGAATATCTATTTCGTTATCTTTTGTTATAGTAGTAATTAGATTTAATTTTAACTTAATTTTGCTCATAGATAATAATATTAAAATTACAAATATGCATTGCTTCATTTGTAAACAATATTTTCGTAACTTTTCAACCCTAGTAAAACATTTAAAATGGTTTCATAACCTTAAAACGTACAGCAAATACACATGTTGCTTCGATAATTGTAAGCAAGAATTTCCAAATATTAACAGTTTTCGTAAGCATTCTAATAAGAAGCATTTAAATATTGACGTCGTTGACATTGATACCAATGATTTTACGAATAGTTCATCAGTAGGTGATATAGATAAACATGAGTTGGTAAAAATACCGGATAAAATGACTTTGAAAGCGCTTCCAATAAAGGAATTAAATTCGAAAAGTACAGTAGAACCCATCGTTCACGATTCCAATTTCAAAGCGTTATCTAATACCGAAAATTTTGAAACAAACAACATTATAAAAAATGTATACGCATCAGCAATAGAGTTCATTTTAAGTCTTCATAATTTCAATAATTTTCCAATTAAACATGTTGTTGATATTCAAGCAGCAATTACAACAAATATAGTCACTCCAATAATTACCGCTATACAGTTATTTGCGAATGATAAGTTTAAAAACAATCCCTATTATCATGAATTGCATAATCTTTTGTTGGCATGTGCGAAACCCTTTGAACTTTCCTCAACTAACCACTGCTTGCTAACGTGGTTAATCAAACATGACTATTTACAAAGTCCCAAACAATTTACAATTAATAATGAGATCGCCGAATTGAAATATAACGGTGTAGTTAAGTATGATGAAAATGTAACTAAAGGAGTATTACTTCCTATTAAATTTCAATTCCAAAAGGTTTTTGAAAAAAATGATGAATTAGTTGCAACTTTGCTTCGAATGGAATTATGGTCTCAGGAAAATAACACTATTTCTAATTTTGTACAATGTGAATTATGGAAAGAAAAAACAAAAAACTACGCTGGTAAAACGACAATTCCCTACTTTCTTCATATAGATGACCTAGAGTTAAATAATCCTTTAGGTTCTAATTCTAACACTCACACAATTGCAAATATTTATTGTTCATTTCCATGTTCGGAAAAATCTTCGAAATTGGATAACATTTATTTAGCTGTAATTATAAAGGCTGATGACATGAAACGATTTGGAAATGAGCAATCTTTGTTGGTATTCGTAAATGAATTACATTATTTAGAAGAAATAGGTTTAGATATTCAAACAAAAGAAGGTATTGTACGAGTTTATTTTGTACTGGGTTTAGTTCTAGGTGACAATCTTGGATTGAATTCCGTTTTGGATTTTAATACATCGTTTAATGCAAATAACTTTTGTAGATTCTGTCGCGAACCTAAATTAACAACTAAAAACATGTTTGCCGAAAATCGTTTCACCATGAGAAATACTCAAAATTATAACGAAGATATAAAGCATTTAACTAATGGTATAAATCGAAATTCAATTTTCAATAATTTAAAAACGTTTCATGTAACAAGCAATTATTCCGTGGATTTAATGCACGATATGTTCGAAGGAATATGCCATTATGACATGTGTCACATAATTACGTATTTTATAGAAACAATGAAGTATTTTACAATATCTACCTTGAATTCAAGAAAAAATTTATTTTCATATGGTCCTATAGAAATTGGTAACACGTCGCGCAACATTAAGATAGATCACTTGAAAAAATTCCGCTTAAAAATGAACGCGAGAGAAATGATGAATTTTGTTCACTTTTTTACGCTACTTGTGGGAGATTTGGTCCCTCAAGACGATGAAGTGTGGTTATTTTTATTGAATCTAATAGAAATGATAGATATGTTGCTTTGCTTCAGCTTTCCAAAAACATATATAGCATCTTTAGAAGGTAAAATAAAATTTCATAATTCAAATTACGTTCGATTATTTAAGGATGGATTAAAACCCAAACATCACTTTTTGGTTCATTATCCCACCGTTATTTTAAATTCAGGACCACCGCGAAGATATTGGTCATTTAGATTTGAAGCAAAGCATAAAGAGTTTAAAACCTATGCTCATTCAATCACCTCTAGAAGAAACATTTGCATATCACTTGCTAAAAAGTATCAATATAAATTCGCATATAATTTAATTACGACACCAAAACATTTATATACATTAAATGAAATCCATAAAATTGAAAGTGCGTATGTAAGTTTTATAACATTTTTTTTAATGTAGTTAAACAAGATTTTCAAGCTTATTCTGAAATAATTAATAATGGTACAATTTACAAGCATGGTACCTATTTATCAAATTTCGATAATAATATAAAGCTTTACGAAATTTGTGAAATCATAATAATACAATTTAAAGTATTTGTAATTTGCAAGGAAATTCAAGTAATTGGCTATGAACCTCATTTTGCAGCTTACGTGGTCGATCCCACAAATATAATTAAAGATATTACGATTTTAGGTGTAGAAACATTTAGTGGTCCACCTATAAATCTTAATAAGTTAAGCACTGGTCACTATGTAGCGCGAATAAAGGAATATTTCTAATTTATCTATTTAAAACAACTTTATTCAATTTTATTCTAAAATGATTTTATGTTATTATACTGTTTTAAAATTCTAGCATTACCACATATAACTTATACATAACTCTTATAATACCGTAACTATCTACTGTTAGAAATATGTTTTGTAAATTCTAATATAATATACTATTTTTTACGTAATGAAATTGGAAATTCTATTAATAAATTATTGAAGTAAAACATTAGAATATTTTAAAAGTATTATACTGTCATCAACTAATTAGTGTATTTCTGACTCTTTTTTAAAAATCTCAAACGCAATGCATATTTGTAATTATACATTTATAGATTTAATCATATCATTAATTTTGCATAGTTTAAAATTACATTAAAAACACAAAACACATATAGCTTATTGTATTTATTGTATTCATTATCGATAAAATACTATAACACAATGACTGTATTAATAAATAACCTATAACTGAGGTGCATTCCTTTTCTTATTTAAATTACATTTATAAAATAATTAAGTTAGTTTATATAAATTGTAGTTTATAAGGTATCTGAACGTTGCATTTTTCGTGGAGTAAAAATGGATAATCCAAACAATATTATCAATAATATTAGAAACTTTATATATGATCCGCAAGACAATAATGAAAGATCTATATACATAGTAGATAATAATATGAACAGTGACACAGCTTCTATATCCACGACTACGACATCTTTATTTTCACAAACAGTATCTAATAATGATACTCCGGTGATAGAAAATGATGATGTGAATGTTATTAACAATTCGTGTCACATTTGTGGAGAAAACTGGAATAGTTGTTCATGTGTAAATGATGCGATTTCAGCGAAAAAGTTAGAATTAAAAGATCTGTTAAATTCGTGGGATTTGGATACGTTATATAGTCATTTTGTTGGTAAGTGTATATGATAAATAACTTCAAATTTGATAAAATTCGATATTTTCTGATTATTGAAATTAATTACAGACAACGAAATATATGTTGATATATTAAAAATGATGCGACCCGAAATGATACCTGTAATTCTATTAAATTATAATTACAGTTATCATATAAGGTTAGATTATAATTTGAATCGTTGGCAAAATTCTTTAAATATAAACTTTAGAAATGAAAATAGCAGTGTTCCCTCAACAACATCAACGAATCATATTGATGTAGATTCCACAGTCTCAACTAATCATACTACAAAAAATACAACGGGGGACTTACGTTTAAAAATTGCAAATGATAACAATATTAATAAGGTGTTTCTAACTGACATTCTAAACGAATCTAAACAAGGTCAATTAATTATTGAATATTATAATTCAAAAGAAAGTTTGAACGATATCAATCGGCAAATATTAGTAGATACAGTGATGTTCGGTAAAATAGGTGTAAAGCAATTTTAATGTATTTTGATTAATTTCAAATACCAATATCTATTTGTGAATCATGCCATCCATACGACAATTTAGTACTTTGTTTACCTTTATTTATCACATGAAAAGAAAGAGATAAAAAATGTTGTCCTTCGTATTTCTGGGAAATTAGCTATGAACATGCTGTTCGGTAAAATAGGTGCGAACTATGTTAATTGTGGTTTATTTAGTTTTTGCGAATAAATTACATTTATTGGTGGTGAGTTTGTGAATTTTTAAATAAATTTTAGGTAAAGTAGTGATTTAAATTTAATTTTTGAAACATTCCGGATTAAATAAATACATATTTCTAAGTCACAATGGGTAGAAGTACACATTGTACGGTATTTGAATGGCAACGTATAAAGGATCTAAGAGCATCCGGGCTAACATATAAAAATATTTCTGAAATTATGAAATGCTCCCAAAATATAATTACCAACGCATTAAAATTCAAATATACCACAGAAAGAAGGGGTAACAAACGTAAAACTAAAAGCAATGACGATCGTAGAGTGGTTGTTGCCACAAAAAAGAGCCCTTTTTATCATCCAGGGAACTTGTAAGAGAGCTTGATCTAAGCATTTCATCAAGCACGGTATGAAAAAGGTTAATAGCATCAAATTTATAGGGGCGAATAGCTAGACAAGCACCAATGCATACAGCGAAACACATTAAACACCGTTTAAAATTCGCACATGTACATCGTGATTGGTCAGGTGATTATGATATTAAAAAGTGACGACATATTCTTTATTCTGATGAAACCAATATAAATTTGCATGGATCAGATGGCAAATTACATGTTAGACGAAGACCAAATTCAGAATTTTTACCGCAAAACACAAAAAAAACCATTAAGCATGGAAGTGGTAGTTTAATGATATGTTTTGGTATCATCATGGTATGGAGTTGGTCCTATATATTTAGGTCAAAAATATCCAATGGATGAACAGGAATATATAAGGATACTTTTAATCGAAATGTTGCCATACGCAAAAGAAAACATGCCTATTATATGGTCATATCAGCAAGATAACGACCCAAAACATACGGCTAACAAAGCATCGGTTTGGTTTCCACAAAATAATGTGAACAAAATAGAATGGCCAACACAATCACCCGACTTGAATCCGATTAAAAACTTGTGGAAGCACGTATAAACATCAGTTGCAACAAAACGGCTCAAAAAACAAAGTAGAACGGGGGAAAGAAATTGTAAAAGTTTGGAAGCGATTTCTATAGAAAGGTGCCAAAAATTGGTGCAGTTCATGCTAAATCGATGTGAGGCAGTAATTTAAAATAAGGGACATGCGACAAAATATTAAATCATAAATGGTATGTACGCGAAATACTTAGATTTTATTTAATATTGTGGACATTTAATACTTTTTCTTGTGTTTTTGGTAGAACAAAATATATCGCACCTATTTTACCGAACAGCATATTCCTAGCTAATTTCCCAGAAATACGAATGACAACATTTTTTATCTCTTTCTTTTCATGTGATAAATAAAGGTAAACAAAGTACTAAATTGTCGTATGGATGGCATGATTCACAAATAGATATTGGTATTTGAAATTAATCAAAATACATTAAAATTGCTTTACACCTATTTTACCGAACATCACTGTATAATCGTCAACTACTTCATAAGCCAGAATATAGTTTTCTCGATTAATCAATCGGAAACAATAACTAATCAAATTAAAATGATTTTTCCAAAAGAAGATGTAGAATATTACTACGTTAAAAGAAGCGGAGCTGCACCTAAAGGAAAATTATATACCAAATTTCATAACATTAAATCCAGATTAAATAAAGCGGGATTAAATGACACAATTAAACCAGTTGTTAATATAGTTACGAATTTTGAACTTACCGATGCAAATTATGATGAGCATGTGAAAGCATTGAAGTATGGGAATTTAAACCAAGAAGAACTGGTACATCATTGGAACAATAGTTGGCCGTTGAGAAAAATGACTATTGATAAAGCTAATAGTTCAGTTGAAGTTTTACGGGAATGGCCGCAATATAAACTACCTTCGGGATATAAGTTGGTGAGTATTAAGAGATATAAGAAATTGATTTGTTAAAATATACACTTATTACTTATTGTAAGAATTATGAATATATGATCTACCCTTACTCTTACTCATGTTTACAATACATTTTTACTTTAGATTGATGTCGATTTCAAAATAATTCATAAGAACAATACGTTACTTTTTGATAAATTTGAAAAATTTTCAGATGCTTTTTTAATGGAATGCAAAGAAAAATTGCGTGAAGCAAATTGTATGGCTATATTAGGACAAATGTTGTCTTCCACCGATATTACCGAAGGTGATTATTTATAAGTTTAATATATTTCTTTGATCCTAATTGCCATATATGCTTACATTTATCATTACTTGATTACAGACAGTAAACATGCCGCGATTCTTTATTTATTACATGGAATTTTGATACCGACAAGTAAAAAGGTAATTAAAGACACATCTGGAAAGAAATCGACTATCAAATATTCTATCATTGATTCCCAAAACAGCTTTATGTACGTCGGATCAACAGTTATGGATATAGATGATCGTATTCGATTTTTATTATCACAACTTGATAGTGTACAACCATTCATTATAATAGAAGGACAAGATTTATTTCATATAGAATATATACTTGTATATTTTGATGGTATCAAATACAAGTTTTTCAATATTTTAAGTGCAGTAGATATTTGCTTTAAAATATTTTATTTATTTAACTTAAAATATCCGGTTGCCTGTGAAGCTGTATGGCAGTTTGTTCAACATTACTTCTATAACATATCGAATGAAAAAGAGTCTACATATCCATCTGCAAGAATTTTAGAACGAAAATTAAATAATTTATAATAAGATTTTGATTATTAAAAAAATCACATATACTTTTATAAATAATTTAATTTATTTATTAATTATTCTTAAACAAATTGAATTAATTACTTAATTAAAACATTTTTTTGTTGTTCGACAGTATTATATCCGGGATGTAATTATTCCGGGATTATTATTATTATTCGATTAATAATCCGGGATTATTATTCGGGATGTAATTATTATCCGAAATATTGAATTATTGCAATAATGTTTAATTTGTTTCTATATTTTTTTTATACACATCCCTATTACTAACATTAATATTTGTGATAAGAATTAATTTAAATTTGAATTAATATTGATTTACTTATATTAATATATTTTGTATTTCGCGTTGTTATCATTTTTGTATATGATAACATTGAATTTTGGTTTAAGCGAACGTTTAATTTATTTTAAACATTTACTACATTTATACTTTTATTTTTTTTTAATGTAATATAATTAATTAATAAATTTATTTTTATTATTATCGACATTGACTATAATGCAATTTTGATATCATATATTAGTCAGCAATTGTGATTTAATATCTTACTTAGCAAATTATCTATTTATCTATTTTTATCTATATCGCGAAACTGAGTCGTGAATTTGGAATAGTTGGTTTACCAAACAATGTTATTTTCTAACAAAAAAGCTATATCTAACAACAAAATATTTCTCGTCGCCTGAGAAATATAATTTATGAACCAAAAAATGGGATTTATTGGTTAATAAAAAAAACTTCGTATGCTAACATATGCATTCTTTACATCAATAAATGTTTTTCGTACCTCTATAAAAAAAAACTTGGTCTGTTAATAAGTTTATTCGTTTATTAAAAAAGTTCGTTTGTCATGTTATAAAGTTAATTTGTACTTCAACCAATTTGTTTTGTATTCTAACAACACGTGTTTTGTAAAAAGACATATTCTTTTTTATAGCGTAAAAAACATTTTTCTTAATAATAACAAACATTTTGTAAAGTAACAAAATGCTTTTTATTTTTGATCGGTAACAAAATATTTTGTTATTTTTAACAAAACCTTTCATAGGACTAATATTGACAAAAATTTTTGTAATATGTACAGCATAATTTGTTGTATTTACCTATGATTTTTTTTCTGTGTATATATCATTGCATTTTATAAAAATGAAAAAAAAATCATTCATTTTTTTACCTAATTGATTTAATTATGTATTATTGTCGTACTTTAAACTCAATTTTATATGGTATTTTGAAATATGTACTGTATACATTTTCAAATATAAAGGATAAATATTCTTTTTTCATCTATTCGTATTTTGTTTTATCGTATACAGTTAATCTGTTATAAACAATTTTTAACAATTCTTAATGTTAAATAATTTAGCAACTATAAAAATAGCAAAATGTTTACTATAAATCTTTTATTACACCAATATAATCAGTATTGCAAATAAAAATTAATTTTAGAATAATTTGTTAAAAATTAATAAGGATTTAAAGAATATATATAAAAACAACTGAAAAACCTGTTGTTGAACAAAGTTGTCAGATTATTCTTGTATTATATTTTTGTATTCTGTATTTATTTTTTGATTTATCCCATAATTTATTATGTGACAACTTTTTGTGTGTTATATATAATATGTAAATATTATATACCATTAAATTATTTTATTGTATTTCTTATATATAGTTAGTTTATTATGGATATACAAATACAAATGCAGACAAATAGTCATTTATTGCCAGCATATATGAATATTTTCGCTTATGAATATCAATGTGGTATATGTTTTATTTCTACACTCTATATTCATCTGTATATATGAATAATAAAAAAAAACAACGCAGCGAATACTCGAATATACAAAAAGGAAACTGCCTATTTGTGTATCTTTTATATATATAACATACTAAACATCATAGTAAAAAAAAAATTTTCCTTCATCATTTCCTTTTATTTATTTTATATATTATGTTATAAAAGTTATATATATATGGTATATGAGGAATGTTAATAATAAACTGTTATAAAGTAAATTATTTTGTATATATATACATTTGTTGTGCGGACAAAATCAGAGAATGAGGGAAACTATATGTATAAGTGAAAATTAAGCGTGAAAATTATGAATCTTGAATTGTTTATGATTGCGATTATCTTTTTGACGATTTCGTTGAAAAAATATGAATATAAAAAAATATATATATTATTTTATCCACTTGAATTAAATGTTAAGGGATTTATTATAAAGTTATCCAGGTTAGAACTAATTTTTCTAACAAAAAAAAACTAATATTATTCGAATTATAACACTCAAACTATTTATGTTTGGATATCATTTTGCTTTAACTTATTCTATATATTATATACCTTAACGTAATATTTATAGATACTAAACATACAGGTCTTGGATGAGATTTAGGGATGAAATTTGATGCATTACATTTTAAATATTATTTATATACCTTAAATAAATAATCAATAACTTTCTTTCACTCTATATACTATATATATAATAAGGATAAATAACATTTCTCTAAATACTGCACATATCTTGTGTTTTTCTAATCGGAATTATTTATATATGCATAATATTCGTATATATATAAGAAAAAAAACACATTTTCTTTTTAAGCTCCTGAATGAATGAATGAATGAACCTATTCAGTTTATATCTTTTATATATGTTTTTTTTTTATTTATAATATATACGGATTTAGTATATTTATATATACAGTAAATATATATTTTATAAAGTATATTTTTATATTATTGTATGTATATACATATATACAAACTAAAATATAATGGTTGAAATTAGTTCATGAAAGATTTTCTATTTTTCATTTTTTTGTCTGTATCATTTTTTGAAATATCCGCAAGAACAAAATTATTGATTCATTTGTTTGTGTTCGCATTCAGAATATCAATTAGGTATATTATATTCTATATATGTACTAATATATAATATATACAAGATCCTTATAAATATAATATTTTTGTTGTGTGTATGGATATGTTTGTATATATTTATATATATTTGTATCACTTTGTGAACGTTGTTTGAATATATGTGTGTTCTTGATATATATATATATAATGAAATAACACACATTACGGTTCAGACAAGAAAATTTATATTCAAAATAAGAAAAATAAATATTTACGAGTAATTGTATTTATGTAATATAAAGAAAAACATAGATAAAAAATGAAGATAAAACGAAAACAAGGATATATGTATTCGGTGTAAAAAAAATCTAACGAATTATAATCAAATTATTTATCATGTACATATATATGTCATTCATCGTAACACAACTTTATAATATATAAATAAATCTAATAAATAAATTTATTTGAATATTTTTATACATGGATGTTGTAACCATAATCTAAAGATCCATATCATTGCTTAAATTGCAAAAAAATAAAAAATGAATTAAATTCACATTTTGGTACTTTAAAAGCAAAAATTATACAGGAAAAAAATAAATATCAAAATGATATGTACTTAAAATTTGATTAAAATAATAAAAATTTTATTAAAAACCTTTTTTTCTGTTTTCTATATAACCAAAATAAATAAAATATATACAAATTTAATAAAATAAAAATTTGTTAAAAAAGTTTATACCTATATCGCCGCCTTAATGGTATAATTCTTTATTATAGATATTTATATAACAAATATATGCACTGTTGTTTTGAAGACCATTATTATTATTATTATTTTTACTATACTTTTTTTTTTTTTAAAGAAAAAAATGATTTAATAAATAATTTATTATAATAAAATCTCTTTGTTTGTTTACACTGAAATTATATATTATATTTTCGAAGTTAAAAGTTTCTATATATTTTTCCTATATCCGCATACAAAGCATATATATAGCTGCTAGTTCGTATATATAAATAAGCTATAGGCTTGAATAATAAATATTAATTATAAATTTAATTATATATTAATTCCATTTACATTTTAAAATCCATTTATACTAAACACAAAATATATACGCTTACCTATACTGATTATACTATATATATATATAAATACATATATTGAATAATTAAAGAAAATTATTCAAATGTTTAAAACAGCGGAAAAAATTAGAGAAATAATTTTATATGATTGTATATCTAAAAATATAATGTAATTTCAATTGTTTTGTATATTATATGTGCGGTAAATATAAAATGAAAAATTTGAATCAAGAATAAGGAGCCGTATATATATGTTATTCTCAAATGTAATTTATTATTTATATATACTTATAAAACATTATGATGATGAAGATGATGATAATGTTTATGTATATATTTTTGTAGGTATGATCTTATATATTGGTTTGAAAATTATAAAAATATAATATATACCTACTTACTTATATCCTTATATGGATTTTTAATAGAAAGAATTAAAAAAATTGTGTGTGCGTTAGTAGAAATATATATCTATATGTTTATTAGGAAATAACCTTTCCCAATATTATATATTTAACTTATAGAATTTAATAAAAATATTTAGAGATTTTCAATGTAGGGTTTTTGTGGCATGTAATATATAATATAAGATAATAGGTTTGGTAAATGGTCAATGAACAAAGTGAAATGAGATAAATTCAATGAAATCAATGAAAAATGATAGAATATTCATGAAAAATGAAAAATGAAAAATGATAGAATATTCATCACGTGAAATTATTTTCATACTTTTAATTGATGGAAATTTGTTATTCAATGAAGGCTTTTAGTATAATATATTTTTCGTATTTAATAAAAAAATTCACACTGTTTTACTGCCAATGATACCTTTTGTGATACTACAAAAATTGCAAATTTCACTATATACAACCACAACGGCTATAGGATTCATGTAACAGTTATTTTACTTTTATTTTTAAATTCCAAATGTATATGAAAAATATTTTATTTCATAAATGTTTTATATAACTTTTTTTTTTGTGTTAACATTTTGTATATAAAGGAAATATGGTGTGAATCTATATATATACATACCATGCTTCAGACTATGTTTTTGGTATATATAATAAACATTTTATTTTTTATATTTGATGTATAATGACAATGGAAGAAGACAAATAAATTCCAACAAAATACTATTGTATATATATTTATTTATATACGTGCGACTCTGCGAGTACTTATATACTATATATGTGTAATATAAGGGGAAACATTTCTTGTTGATGAAAATTTAATGGAAAACTCTTTAATTCAACTGTTATTTACTTTATACATATATATATAGAAATAAATAACCCCGTATATTAGTTTTCCTGAAAAATTGTTTCGCATGCGCTACTTCCAATTCTATATTCCAATAGGTTTGTAAATTACAATTATAAATTCTCCTTCTTGTGTCTATATTACAATATATATATTCCAATTTTCCAAAACTCTATCCTTATTTTATTTTCAATTTTTTTTTTCCAAATAAATATGCATTATATAATAAATATATATATAAATACATAGATTTCTATATAAATGCATATATTTTAAATACAGAGGAAAATTCAAAGAAAAACTGTGCACATTTATGAAGTGTGTATAAAAAAATAACCAACAGTTTAGTGATCACCTTCTTTTTGAATGGTAGCAAATATTTTTAACATTTTTTTTTATTAATTTTTGGTTTTTGTTGTTTGCTATACATTATATATATAGTTATAGTTCCGTTTATCTACACTGCATACATATGTATGGTGCGAGTTTTTTTGAACTTTGAAAATAAATAACAAAAAAAAAAAAAATAAAGCAAAGAAAATATAAAAAGGAAAAACAAAAAGGATATCGTATATTATACATTCATATATGTATGAATACATTGTGTTGTTTATGTATATATTATATATATAGTAGAAAGCAAAATTAATATGTAGTGTGTTGTTGTACATATATTAAGTGATTTTTTTTTTAATAATAATTTTCTATTGTTATGAATTTCAATGTGTTTATGAATTATTTATTAACTAATTTTTTTTATATATATATACAAAAATAGCATATATTTTGCTATATACATACATATATATGGATATATAAATAAAACTATATGTGTAATATAATATTATTTATATTGTTTAGTTTAGTTTTGGTTTAGTTTTTTGTTACTATATATAAATTTATGTATTTGTGATCAATATATATTCATAGTATATAAAAAAAATAATAAAAGAAGTCATATGTGTATTTTCATTAATATGAAAATGTATGTATATTTGTAATGTAAATGTAGTGAAAATTGTGATGTATAAATATAAAAATTATTTATAAAAAAGTATAGTATAATGTTATATTGAAATAAGGAAATTAGTTTTTATGTGAAAAAAGAAATAATATATGCATATAGTATACAATTGTATAAATTAAATGTTGTTGTTATATATGCATATATATATATTGAAAATTGATATGTAAACAATAAAAGAAAAAGTGAATCACTGCATTAAACAATGGAATTTATTATAAAGATATATCAAAATAGCATAAATGAATAAAAGCGATATTACAAATTTCTTCACTTTTTTTTTTGTTTCATTTCTTTAATATTGAAAAAAGGTTTTTAATTTTTTAAAGAAAGTTTCTTTTCCTATATAATATTCTTGATTTAAAGTTTTTTCTGATAATCAAAACAAAAAAAGAAAAGTTTTTCTATATAAATTAAATTGTATATATACAGTCCGCATATAACTTTGCGGAAAATTCTCCCCGAATCAATGGTTTAATTTTATTTAAACTTTTTATGTATATATAAAATGTGGTTAAGTGCGAAAACGATTATTTAAACTTTGATGCAATAATATATCTATATACTATATGTATATTGTAAAAGACATTTTCTTTGAAAATTTTTTACATCAAAACGAATTAATTTATTTTTATTGCTGTGCGTGGTGTGGTATTTATTAAACCTTGTCATATATATATGTTATTTATTCATTTTTATCGGAAAGTAGTTTAAAAAAAAAAAATTCCATTCGATGTAACAGACTTAGTTTTACATTTACATATATTTTTAATAAATTAAATCAATCTAAAACTTTTCGGTAATATTTTGATAAATTTGTACTATTATATCAATGCTATTAATAGTATTTTTCTGTTAATTATTAATTTAATTAACAAAGATTATAATATAAATGATGTAAAAATATTATGATGAAAACATTGAAATATTTACAATATTGATTACAACCTGAATCATCGTAAAATGCTAAACCAATAATGCGGTAAATGAAAATGTATTTAAAAGAAAACCATTTATATATAAACAATATACCGGTCACAATTAAAAATAATTTTTTAGAAAAATAAAACAAAATATACAAAGAAGAAAATTTTATGATCGACAAAAATAATTTGACCTATTTTTTTTTTTTAAAATATATTTGATTTATTTTTTTAACGGTTCTGTCATAGTTTGTCCATTTTTTCTTTGTAATGTGTTAAGTATTTTATATGATTTTAAATTATTCAGATTTGATTAAACTAATTTTGTTGTTATCATTTTAAGAAGGAAATTTATTCTTATAAATTAAACTAATACAAGTTTATTTTCAAATATCATATGGTAAATTTGATCAGGAATTCCTTATTTGGAAAACATTTTTATATTTGTAATTCAGATTAAAGAAGAATAGAATTAAATTTATATAGGTAAAATGCGGAAAATACAAATATTTTGCATATATCCGGTTTTATTTCTATATGTATACAAATAATACATCTATAATATAATTTATAACAAATTTAATTTTATATATATACATTCATTACTTTATTTAAAAAATATTTTCTTCTTATTTTATATATCCGATCGATAACTGCGGCGATATATGACAAAAATAACAAAAAGGAAATATTTTTGTATATATACAGATAAAGAACTGTCGTAATACAATCTTCTGTCCTACATAATACATTCTATATAGATTGTTCAATTTTTTATTTCTAAAAATATCCTTTAATTGAATTTTAAAGGAAAATATATATAAAAATAAGTTAAATAAATTTTCTTTGAATTTTCCAATAATGGAAAATTTTTCACAAAAATTAATATAGGAACTCAAGTTTCCCGCATTCAATGTGTTTACAATTGAATCTTATAAATCGGCTTCAAGTGAATTCAAGGGTTCAGCGGAGAGAACCAAACTTATAATTTAAAAAAAAAAAAATCACAATAATTATCTATTGTATAAACAAAAGTGTATCGCCCCAATTTAATAATATATTTACGGAAGTCAATTATTAAATCCATATAATAATCTTTTTATATAATAATATAAATATAAATACCTTTACACAAAATCTAATTTTGGTATGTATATAATTAATAATCGATTTATTTCGGTACACATATAGAGATTTTAAGTATTATATAGATTTTATTATACATATATATATGTATATTGTATTTAAATATAGCGATTAATTTAATTATGAAGTACATAATAAATGTAATGTAATGTTGATTTTCCTCACAATTTATATATAACATAGCGTGTGAACCGTGTTCGGTATGTTGTTGAATTTCATTCACATTGAAGGATGAAGAAATTAATTATTGTTAAAAATAGACTATTAATAAACTCATTTAAATTATATATATATATATATAGAAATTTTATTAATATATATAACTGTACTGTATATATAAAAGCAGATTATGTTATTCTATATATACCTACACATACCTTTCATTATAATCTCTCATATGTACTCATCTTGTTTATGTATATATACGCAGCTTATCTAAATATCTGTAGAGCTTTGTTTGGTATATATATATATATATATATATATATATATATATATAGTAGATACAAAAATGTTATCAGTGATATACATTCATATTATACTATATCATATAAATATAAAATATAATATTGTTACAAATTTTCTTCTTCTTGTTTTTCTTTTTTGTGAATTGTTAGAGGGGGCGATGCTTCCTTAAATGAATTTTTGTTTACTCAAAAGCACCTGAAAATATATTATATATAATATACGAAAAAATATATAACGTATAATATATATTCTATGTATATATATACTATATATATGAATGATACGATGATATACATTATTTATCTATATGTATATATTATATACATCTATTTATATACATTTTAACATTTAAGAGAAATGTATGTATAAAAAATATATATATATAAATATATTGCACATATATGGCAATGGCAGACATAAAAAATGCTTAAGGGCATATGAAATTTTATTATATCCTGTAAATATGAAAGACAATTATGACACCGTTGTCTTTCATAAGTTTTCTCTATATATATACAAAATTTATTCATGTTAAAAAAAAAAGGACTATAGATAGATAGATAGATAGATATATAGAGAGATACTACAAATTTTATGTGTTTATTCATTTGTTGTTGTTTTTTTGTTCATCCTCGCTTTTGTTTACAACTAAAATTTTTTTCCTGTGTTTTATTTTGTTTGGTTATTTTTTATTTTATTATTATCATTTTTTTTTTTTTGAATTTTTATTGTTGTTGTCGTTGTTTGGTTTAATATCGCATATCAAGAAGAAAACCACCATCAACTTTTTCTTTGTTATATATATATTTGGTTTATAAAATATACGAAAAATTTAAAAATTAGTATACTTAACAGAATAAAATGATGCGTAGGATTGGGATTGTTAACATTTTATTATCATATAATCGTATATTGTACAATGTAATATGAATATATGCATATAGAAGAGTGTATGATGTATAATGGCACTGGCACACAACATTAATTTTTATGTTATTAAATTTATTATATATATAAAGAATATTTATAACAATAACACATCAACGCATATAAAAGTATGCATGATGAAGGCGAATGATTTCGGTAT